>CM057052.1:29167500-29767500 GCA_029948455.1 Solanum rostratum | reverse complement strand
GTTCTTGACCGTGACCTTGTTCAGTTGCCTATAATCTATGCACATTCTGAGAGACCCATCCTTCTTTCATACAAACAAAACGGGAGCACCCCAAGGAGAAACACTGGGTCTAATAAAACCCTTCTCTAACAGATCCTTCAACTGCTCCTTCAACTCTTTCAACTCAGCGGTGGCCATCCTATATGGTGGAATTGAAATAGGTTGCGTGTCGGTAGTACATCAATACGGAAGTCGATCTCCCTATCAGGAGGGACTCTAGGTAAATCCTCAAGGAACATCTCAGAGAACTCATTTACAATCGGGACCGACTCAAGAGTAGGGGATTCAACATCATCAGATTTAACTCGTACAAGGTGATAAATACACCCCTTAGAGATTAACCTCCTCGCCCTCAAGTAGGAAATAAATCTACCCTTGGGTGCGACATAACCTCCCTTTTACTCTAGGACCGGTTCATTCAAAAATTGGAATTTAACAACTCGGGTCCTACAATCTATGGATGCATGGCAAGCATGGAGCCAATCCATACCAAGAATCATATCAAAATCAACCATCCCCAACTCTACCAAATTGGCCAAAGTATCCCTCTGATAGATGAACACTACACAGTCTCTATAGACCTTCTTAGCCAGGATAGATTCACCAGTAGGAGTCGAAACAATATAATCTCAAGCAAACACTCCGGAAGAACCTCAAACTGATTTGCCACATAGGGCGTCACAAAAGATAAAGTGGCACCCGAGTCAAGCAATGCATAACAATTATAAGAAACGATTCGAAGCATACCCGTAACAACATTTGGAGCAACCTCTTGATCCTGTCGATTACCCATCGCATACAGACGGTTCGTCCCATCTCCTGCATTTGCAGTAGTAGCCTTCTGATGACTGCCCACAGGGGGCACTGTAGAAGACTGAGCTCTATTACCTCTATCACTCCACCTCCTCGTAGGGCACTCTCCCTGGAAATGGTCAGGCTGTCCACATGAAAATCAAGTATTGGTGCCCTCACGGTACGCACCAAGATGCAGCCTGCCATATCTTCCACAAGGTGGCCTTTCTCTCGGACCTTGAGCAACACTAGCTTGGGACTGAGGTCCCCGTGCTCTGAAATTTTGGTGAACATAGGATTTCTGATCATACTTGTTTTTCTGAAAAGGTGCACTCGCCATCGGAGGTGCATGGCTAGAAGACTTCTTCTGAAAAAGAAAGTTCTATCACCCTTATTCTGCTTCTGCTGATTAGGCTCATGCCCTGCCGATTTGGCTTTCTTACTCTGCTACTCTTGCCTATCTCTCTTCTTGTCCTCTTCAATCTGCTGGGCATAGACCATAAGTCTAGAGATATCCATGTCTAGAATCAGCAATGCGGCCTTACACTCTCTCTTTACGTGCTTGCCCAACCCAAACACGAACTTCCTTATCCTTGCCCTCATATCGAGGACCATCTCTGGACAGCTGGATGAACTTCAGGCTGTACTCTTTGACAGTTAATCCCTCTTGTTTCAGATTCACAAACTCTTTGACCTTTGCGTCTCTCAACTCTTGGGGAAAGAAGTGACCAAGAAAAGCATTCTCAAACTCTTCCCACTCAGCAGACTCATCATTCTCACCTCTACCATCTTCCCACTGATTATACTAGACATTTGCAACATCCTTAAGCTGATACGAGACCAGCTCGACCCCCTCAACCTCACTCGCGTGCATAGCCCTCAGGATCTTGCGCATCTCATCAATAAAGTTTCGCGGGTCCTCCTCAACCTTGGACCCCGTATAGACTGGCGGGTTCATCCTCAGGAAATCTCTGAGCCTGGATGCAGCTGCAGGCTCTTGGGTGCTGGAGTTAGGGGCCGGGGACCTCGGTTGTTACTCTGTGAAGCCACCAACTGAGTGAACAGAGTAATAGCTCCCCTGAAGTCTGCTTCCGAAGTGGAGGCTGACTGAGCAGGAGGTGCTGGTGGAGCCTCAGTAGCTCTGGCAGGTCGACCCGTCTCCTTGTCCGGTGCTGGTTAGGAGCCTCTGGTAAGGGATTCTTTGTGCTAGGGACTGAGGCATCTCTTTGGGCAGTAGTGCGTTTTGGAGGCATTATCTGGAAACGCGTAACGAACGAATAAGAAAGGGGGGGAGGGGTTTCACAGAGTCAAACTCTATCGCACGAACTCAGAACATCAAAGAAGTGTAACCATTCCTAATGTCTTATAATTTCCTGTTTATGAAGTGTGGTGCACAACACACACATAAACAAGACACTACTAGACACGGTTTCATAGACTCCCTAGGACTCTTGAACTCTGTGCTCTGATACCAAGTTTGTCACGCCCCGGAAGGTGCCCTAGGCGTGGCTGGCACTCAGAGACCATTGCTAGTCCGTAAGTGAACCACTCGTTCTCAGGACAGTCACTCAACATCAACATAGTGGAAGTAAAGTAGTGAACTACCTCAATAAAAGGCCGATGGCCAACATCCGTCTCAACATCATACTAAGTACGAAAGAGTACTACCCAGTTCATAAAGTAAACATCAACGTCAAACCTTGACCAATGTCTACGAAGCCTCTAACCTGACTCAACTGTCTAAGATGGTACCATGACAGGCCATGGTTACCTAACTCAATAAATAAAGAAAACATCAAATAGAAGGGTCTCCTCCGGATAGCAAGGAGGCTCACCAATGTCGGAACTCGTAATCTCTGACCTCAACGGTGCATCTGCTGAAGTCCTCTAACTCTTGTATCTGCATCACGAAACGATGCGACGCCGAATGGCGTCAGTACGTGGAATGTACTGGCATGTAAAATAGCTGAATAACAGTATAAGTACAACAGAATAGGGAAAACATCAACTCAACATCATACTCTATTAGAATGTCAAACGTCTATCTAAGGCAAGAGATTAGCATAGACAATTGACTCATCAACCTCTCATCTCAACATCATCAACACATCAGACTCATCTCAAGGAACCTCAACTCGACTCAACTCAACTCAGGGAACTCGACTCATCTCAACTCAAGGAACATCAACATCAACTCAGCTCAGGGAACATCAACATCAACTCAACTCAAGGGACTCGACTCAAAACATCACATCGACATCAACATCAGAGTTTTATCAAAATGGAACCTAACTGGGAGTTTCTCTAACCAGCAACCATCACCTATGAGCCAGTGATGATACAACGAAGAGATGTCGTTGCCACATCCATACAGTACCCTGCCCGGGGTAAAGGACATCAACTTTAGTGGATCCACAAGAAAAACCTCAGTCCTCATTTGGGACAAGAAAGGAGTCATCCGCATTGTGGTTCAATCCCCTCTTCCTACGCGGGCACGTAGTTCATGGGTTCAAGTGAGACTCACTCTTACCCATTTCGGTGCTCAATACTCCTCTCAGAACTCGACCTGCTCATAAAACCTCAACCTCATCAGTCCCATAGGGAAATAATACCTCATCATCAGTCCCATAGGGACATAATACCTCAACATCAACATCAGTCCCATGGGGACATAATATAATACCTCAACATCAACCTCAGTCCCATAGGGACGTAATATAAGACCTCAACATCAGCATCACCTCACCTCATTTACATCAACATCAAAATTATAGACTCAAGATACTCGTTTAGAAATTAAATTTCAAATTTTTAAGACATCATAAAACATCATTCTCATCAACATCATCATCAAGACTCTCATAAAATATGAAACACAGTCACAACATCATAACATCAAACTCATTACGGCTCTAGACTCATCTCTCAGTTCATTCTTATATCTTTTAATAAAATAATCATAGGGTTTTAAAAACACACTCATGAAAATAAATTATGACATAAGATACGTTTGTGATGATCATCAATTCATGTAAAAATGTATGCATAAAGTACAATTAAATATACATACTCAAACTCTTCACATTAACCTCATTATGTTTCAAGACACAATTCACTTTACTCAAAAGGGCACATGGGAGAACATTCCCATGTTTTAGGTTAGCCTTACATACCTGGGATGATTTGCTAACACCGTTCTTACACAAACTTCTCTTGATTTCCTCAACCTCAACTCCCCTCAAGCGTTAACTTAGTGACTTTCTAGGAAGAATGCTTTTGAATGGGGTTTTTGAAACCCTTTTCTTAGAAACCGACCTTTATTAGTCGTAGGGGAATGTTTAGGAATTATAGGAATGGACTAGAATGCCCTCTGTAATTTAAAAGAATTTTTTTCCGACCTGAAATAACACAGTCCGCGACGCGGACCTGTCGCATACAGTGTATTTTTGGAAAACTCAACTCCATCGAAAAATCAGTGAAAAACATAAGTGTGGCTCCGCGACAGGTCCGTGACGCGGTTCCATCACGAAGTCACACTGTTTTTCATTTTGGAACGAAAAATTATCTTTCGACTCGATCGCTCTAAAAATCGACCGAGACCCTTCTCCTACTCAATTTTTAGTGCTGATCACGAATCCGCTCTTGGATTTTCAATCCGAGCATCGGAAGACGCGTTTTACGCACACCTCTTCCCTAGGAGTATTTTGGTAATTTATCGGGCGTTACAATGTAACTGATGAGTCATGGAAATTCGACTCTTGTGACGCTTTGAACATAGAATTTTTGCACGTTCTCAAGCAAATATGTTGGTTTGATATGTGTATTTTATTGTTTTTCAGGAAAATGGTTAAGGCATGGAACAAGGGGTGAAGTGCGAGAAAAAGAAAGAAAAAGAGCTGAAATGATTGGCATATGGAAGCTTTGGAAAGGGCGCGTGTATCCTTACACGGACCGTGGGAAGATACGTGAATTGGCCTAGAACGAAGGAAGCAATGAATTAAACCAAGTGAAGGACCACGGGTGCCTTCACGGACCGTGTCGCGTTACACAGACCGTGAACCCCGCCATGGCCTAACACTTGGCGTGAAGAACAAAGGAGCTAGAATGAAGCCCAAGGCAAACCCCACAAGGTCTTTCATGAACCATGGAAATTGACACGGGTCGTGTCACGTGACGTGAAGTTGACATAAGTTGGAAGGATCATCGTCGAAAACCAAAAAAGTCGTACAAGTGAAGAGAGACGGAGCTCGTCACGAACCGTGTGACCAACTACAGACCGTGACATGGGCCATGAAGATGGAGGATCAAAGTGTTCTTGAGAAGTTGCTAAGGAAAGGTCCATAGGCCGTTTCACAGTCCGTGAACCTATACATGGACCGTGCCTATACGCGTGGGATCACAAGAGCAGTGAAGATTCACGGACCGTTTCACGGTCCGTGTGGACCCTCATAGTCCGTGTAGTGACCTGTACCCATGCCAACGTCTATTTTCCTATTTTAAATTGGAGTATGTTTTTCCTTGTATGTATATATTTGTTTTATTCCATTTTTAATTATTATTGGACACTGGAGTTAGAGAACAAGTGGAGCACATTATTGTGCACTTATTTATATTAAATTCTAGGATTTCGATCATCTCTTTGGAGATCGTAACACGTGAATTCATCGTTCTATCAATAGTAAGTTATTTATCATGATTCCTTTGTATTGTTGTGGGCAAATTGTTTCGAACCATGACAATTCAATAAGATAACAAAATTTGGGGGTGAACTTTTGGGATTGATCATTGTATACATTGTAGTATTCTTCGCTTTATCTTCTTCCCTAATGAGTCGATGCCTTAGGGTAAGCTTGTATTTGTTACATGCCCGGGAGGGGTGTAGTGATTAGGAAAAGAATTCTACAATATAAATTCGGGGTTTTCAACCTAGTCTAAGTACTTAAGACTGGAAGGTGAGACTATTCTAAGATCTATAACAAAGGTTACAATTGTACACATTCTGAGACCGAAAGGTGATGATTGAAATATATCTAGGAAGTACTGGAAGGTGAACTAGGTGTTATCTAACTTGTTTGATCTTGTATGTGCAATCATGAATGAGTTTACTATACCAATTTGGTTATCGTATTAGACATCATGGGGAACACAACCCTAGCTTCTCATCAATTATTGAAAGTCCAGTAGTCATCGTACGTGTTAGTTACTTTACTTTAGGAATTTAGTTTGAAACATCAAAAAACCCCATTTACTGTATGCATTTTTACTTTGGGAATAGAAATTACATCTGAAAAAGGGTGCTAATAGAATTATTCTCAGGCATTCCCTGTGGGATCGACCTCAACTCTTGTTGAGTTCTATATTTTATCAACGACCACTTTACTATTCCTTTTGGAGTGTAAATTTGGGTGTATCAAATTTTGGCACCGTTGTCGGGGATTGCGGAGAAGTAATAGTCTACTAGTTGCTACTTTCAGTGTGTAATTCTAGTCCCAAATTTAACTTTTATTCCTTGTTTTTGCTCATTGTAGGTAACCAACATTGCATGCCAAACACCCAAAGCAAGGGTGAAGCACGTATTCCCTACGACCCCGAACTCACCAAATCGATTCGCAGAATGTACGCCCAGGACCGCGAAGTAGCAAAGTTGAGAAAGTTAGTAGTGAATCCTGCAGACAGGGGAAATGACGGTTTAGGTGAAGATGACCTCGCCGGTAATGTGGTGCCACCAGCGGCACCACTTTGACAGGTGCCACTTGTGCCACCATAGTAGCACCAACCTATTTTGAGTCTTCAAGGGCCCCAATATCCCCAAGCAGTGAATGACGATGATGAGGGTGTTGGGACCACTGGGGAAATAGTATTGCCACCTCTACCTGCAGGTGTCAAATTTACTATCACTAGCCCTATGCTGCAAATGTTGCAGTTGAAAGCGTTGTTCAGTGGAGCCGTAACTGTGGACGCAAATTAGCATGTTATGAATTTCTTGGCAACATGACAATCATCTGAAATTCTAGGAATCAGTTAACAAGCGCTAAGGTTGAGGTTATTCCCATTGTCTCTTTCAGGTGAGGCGATAAAGTGGCTGAATGAGCTTCCCCATGATTCTATCCGTACTTGGAGAGAATTAAAAGAAGCTTTCTTAGAAAGGTTCTTCCCTGTGTCAAGGAAACTGAAGATCAAAGACAAGATTGGATCTCACAAGCAATTGCCAAATGAAACATTATATCAATCTTGGGAGAGATTCAGGCAGAAACTCAAGCAATGCCCTAACCATCATCTCACAGATAAGCACTTGAAAGCAATCTTCTACATGTCCTGCAACTTTGTGGCTAAACCTATCATTGATGCAGCATGTGAGGGGTCGTACATGTCTAGAACGTTCCCAGACATCGTGGTGATCTTGGATCAAGTAGCTAAGAACAATAGGGCATGGTACACCACAGATGGAGACTACTCTGGGATGGTCTTCGAGATGTCTGCAGAGCAACAAAAAAAGGAGGAAGAGCGGGATCAAGACATGGACCATATGCGGATACAAATTGATTTGTTGTCAAAGAGGCTATTTGGTGGAGGCCTGGAAAAAGTAAAAGCTATGGATACACTACCCAGGTATGATGATCAAGGCTACAATTATGATCAAGAGGCTCACTTCTTGGGCAGTCTGGGGGGTTACCGGCATTCAACTCCGGTAACCAAGGTTGAAACTTTGGTCGTGACAACTACCAAGGGAACTGGCAAAATAGGGATGGCTATAGAAATTGCGAGCGCCCAAATGAGGGTAGTGGAAAGTAGAGACTAGAGGAGATGATGGCAAAGGTTCTTGACAAGGTGGAGCCCACCGAGGCAGGGTGCGATATGTGAAAGGGAAAATATCCAATGTTCAACAATTGGTCGACTCACATTCAACCTCGATCAAGCAACTCGAGCAACAATTGGGGCAACTGTCAGCTTCATTGAATCAAAGGAAGGCTGGGTCACTTCCTAGTAATACTATGCAGAATCCAAAAAATGATGGCCACTGCATGGTGGTCACAACGAGAAGCAGTAAGGTACTTTCTGACCCTGTTGTTGCCCGTGATGTAGGTCTTGATAAAGCAGATGGAAATGTACCTCACCCCGTGGAGGTGCATGATGATGATGGGGTTGACGATATTGATGCAACACTACGCACCTGAAGTTGCTAAAAAGGCAAAAGAGTTGGACCAACCCACTACTCCGTGCTTGCCACCATCCCAAAGCCACCACCGCCATTCCCACAAAGGTTGAGAACGAAGGCTGAAGATGGAAAGTTTCGGAAATTCTTGTCCATGCTGAAGGAGCTGTTCGTAAACATCCCTCTAGTGGAAGCACTTGAGCAGATGCCAGGCTAGGCTAAGTTTATGAAAGACTTAGTCACCAATAAGAGGACATCCACGATCAAGTCGGCAAACAATCTTCATCACTGTAGCGCCATTGCTACAAGATCCCTGGTCGAGAAGAAGGGCGATCTGGGAGCTTTCACTATCCCGTACACTATTGGAGCTTATAATATTGCACGGTCCCTCTGTGACCTGGGCGCCAACATCAACTTAATGCCGCTAGCAGTGTACCAGCAGTTGGGTTTAGTAGCCCCCACATTCACTACCATGCAGCTACTTATGGCAAACAGATCAGTGAAGAGGCCCGTGGGAATTTTATGTGACGTGTTGGTCCGTGTTGGCAGGTTCATTTTCCCTACAGACTTTTTCATCCTGGACTGTAAAGTTGATTTTGAGGTTCCCATCATCCTCAGGAAACCATTTTTAGCAACTGGCAGGGCACTAGTTGATGTGGAGCGTGGAGAACTTACCTTTCAGTTGAATACTGAGGAGGTAAAATTCAGTGTGTGTGCTGCAATAAATAGACCCAAAGAAGTAGCCATGATGTCTGTCATGGATGTAGAGGATGATTGTTTTTCAGAGATTCCACTTGAGGAGAAGATGATCATAGACACGCTGGCGGCAGTGTTAATGAACTTCCCAGAAAATGGTTTCGATGGGTATAATGACACTGTGTATGCTTTACAGGGCAGGGGAACCAGACCATGTTTCCCAGGAAGCTAGACTTGGACCTGCAAAACAGGTCGATGCCACCGGACAAACCGTCTATTGAGGAGCCTCCTGCTGTGGAGCTCAAGGAGTTGCCCCAGCACTTAAGGTATGAATTTTTGGGCACTAATAACACTCTTCCTGTGATTGAGGCTACAGATCTTCCAGGAAGACCAGGTGAACGCTGTCATGCCCCAAAGAGAGGGGAGGCGTGATTGGCAGCCGATATCGTTATTGGCCGGGTAAGCCACTAAACATGCTAGTGAACTAACTAAGGACCATAAGAAAATCGGGCAGCATAACGTCTGAAACACTAAGCCTGGACATTTTAGGTCATGACCTGGTCAACAGTAAATCATGTACATCCAGATACGTAAACCCAAACGATAAAGTACTAGCTAGCCGACAAGGTTGCCACCACAGAGGTACAACCACACACCATATATACATGCCATTCTTATGACTGGAGACTGAAAGACACAAAAGGACCAACCCACAAAAACATTTCCACAATAGCCTCTATGAGAATCACTAACACTGTTGGGACAGGGCCCCGACATACCCAACTGTACAACAAAAAGTAAACATCCTGTGAAAGCTCCAGAAAGAGGTGGATCTTACCAACTTATAGCTGAATGGGCTCCTAGTGGAGGAATAAATTAGAACCCCTACCTGAACCTGCATGCACGAAATAAAATGCAGCGTCCCCAGGCAAAGGGACGTCAGTACGAATAAACATGTACTGGTATGTAAGGCAGGAAGTAAAATCATAGATAATCGTAGTAAAAAGGTTAATAGAAATACCACCTGTAACCAACACTTAAGTAGACTTAATGGCCAATAAGCCATCTTTTAGCGATTAAAAATGCATGGTATGCTCGAGTATCGCATGTCATGAATACATATATATAGATGCAAATGCATGACATACCCAACTAAATGCTAGCACTGGTGGTCCTTTTCTGTAGCTAACCGGCATCATATCTGCCAACCTGTGGTGATCTGTACATACACATATATATAGTTGGGCAAATAGGCCCCATACCTTCGATTATAGCTCGAAGTCCATGCATAACATGCAATGTATGATATGAATGTTGAATGCACATAGTAAGGCATAGCAAGAACTTGGCCAATCTTGGCTCATCGGTACACTTATTCTCATAGCATCATAATCATTGTCATTGCATATACATATGGCTCGTGGGATCATACATGTCTTTTTAATAAGTTTGGGAATTTAACCCAACATTTAGAGTGAAGCCTTAACTTTGAAAATGTTCATAAAGGTGCTTTACATAATGATTATATTTGGTCCCATGTCAATTAGTAAAAGAATGTATTTAAATAGGATCAAGTGCCTTAGTTTAGACAGGAGCATTTCACTTGAGAATATTGGAAACCAACGCGTTACTTGTTAAATTCTTCAATAATATTTTTGTATGGAAGAAGGACTGATTTTGAATACTACATTCCCTTTGCATTCTATATTTATTTTAATGGAACTACACCAAGAAGAGAAACGCCTCAAACATATGAATAGGTAGCCAGGAAACCGACAAAATGATATATTGAAATTGAATGTCCAGTTTAAGCGAATGAATGGAATTTCAACGTAATACCACCGTGAAAATAACTCAGCTGTAATCCCATTGCCTTTCACAAAAGGTCTTTCTAGCAACAGAATAATAAGATATCACATTTGACGTTTTGGGAAACTTCCCGGATTTCGTGCTAAAAGGAGGGATGGAGCTTAGCCTTAACATACCTCTCCAACGAACGTCTGATTGCCAAAAGTTTCTTCATGAAAGTTGTTCCTTATGTCCTAAGCTTCGCAACGACTATATATGCGCATCTTAAAGGCACCTATAAACAGTAAAAAATTTAGCATGAATGACCAGATTCGGCAAGGAGCATTTACGCGAGGAAATGTCCGTAAAACTTCGTAAAAATGATCGTAAAGGAGCCCTAAAATTATTACCTGAATACACCAGCTGCAAACCAACAATAACCAGCAAGAACACAATTTTTTTGCACTCCAAAAAACAGCCCCAAATCAGCTAATAAGAGAGGAAAATAATTGCAAAATGTAAGGCACGCATTTCTAGGCACGACGACGAATTTTAACGGTAAAAACACGAAATGGCTTTATCTTCAATTTAGAGAACCCTTCGGAGCTTTATCTTCAATTTCACACTGGTTTGGGACGAAATGGCTTAATTTTGAGCTTTAAAATGTCAAAAACAGCCGACATTAAGTTGGGTCAATCCGACCCGACCCATGACCCAGTTTCCAGCTCGGGCAGTCTCGGTAAAACGGTCATAAATCTTTATTCTAAGGTTGGTTTGATGCGCGGTTTTGTAAGTTACAAACTAGACTCATAGATCTTCAATTTGATAGTCATGGACCTTCTAACTCCTTGTAGTTTGGGAGATATGGCCTGATACATTTGACCTAAATTTAAGAAGGATTTCTTAAAGAAACTTACGGTAACATTTGCCAACCTTCATCTTGCAACTTTCTTGATTCCAAAACTTAATGTATGACCTTTGTGCGATTAAAATAACTTAAACAAATCCATTATTCGCAAATTATAAACTTTTAGTCCCATCCGAAAAGTAGAACCTAATTTAAACCTTCCGAAAAGGGCGAGGTGCCACTCGGGTCATTTCTTTAATCCCGAACGTGTATATAGGGTATTCCTTTGGCTTAAAACTTTAGGTCCTTGATATTACCACTTATTTGCAGCCTCATTATCCTTAGGTGCTAGCAAAGCCTTATAAAACGCCACACTATTTAAATAATGGAGGACGAGAAATACGAGGTCCCACAGTCTCTCCCCCTTAAGAACATTCATCCGCGAATGTGTCAAGACAGCCCCTTGGTTGCATTACCATCTACAAAAATATTTTTTTTGATACATCTATTTGCCTTGCAAACCATAATTCCAAAAACTCCCATTACTAAGCTTTGTATAGCTATCCCGCGACAAAACATACAAGTTTCACCTCCAAATCATTTAGAACTTAAGTTACTAAAAAAAGATAACTGCTACTTTTGGAACGCGACCCACCTTAAGTTATAAATAGCTGGGGGTGATTCCTCATCATTTCTTCTTTGGCTTCCCAAGTCATTTCCTCAATATTGTTCTTCTTCCACAACACTTTCACGAAGGCCATTTTTCATTTCAAAGCTTTCCTATTTGTCAATCTAAAACAGCCACTGGTACCTCGTCATAAGTTAAGTCTTCAGCAATGGGGGTATCCTTAATGTGAGTAATACAAGAAGGATCCTTAATGTACTTCCGCAACATAGATACATGAGACACTAGATGGACTTCCCTCAATTCTAAAGGAAAATTAAACTTGTATGTTACCTTGCTAATTTCTCTAATAACCTTATATGGTCCAACATATCTAGAACTGAGCTTTCCTGTCTTTCCAAACCGCATGATTCCCTTCATAGGTGATACCTTTAAGAAGACCCAATCTTTTACATCAAACTCTAAGTCTCGTCGTCGAACATCTGCATAAGACTTCTACTGGTTCTGGGCCATTTGCGGTAAGTCTCTAATAAGTTTCATGTTTTTTCCATTGCTTGTCGAACTAGATTAGGGTCTAGGAACCTTTCCTCCCCAACTGCAAAATAATCAATGGGTGACCTACATCTTCGCCCGTATAGTGCTCCCTAAGGATCCATTTGAATACTAACATGGAAGCTATTATTATAAGCAAACTTAATAAGTGGTAGATGATCATCCTAATTTTCTTTAAAGTCCAGCATATAGGCACGTAACATATCCTCAACAGTCTGGACGGTACGCTTTGCCTACCCATCAGGTAGTTGGGGCATTCGCCACCATCTTTGGAATATCTTTTTCATGCCATTCCACCAATAGATCTGTCGTAGGTCTCAATACCCCCTTTTTTGTTGCCCCAGGTTGAGCCAAATATCTAGGATAATGAGCCTCAAAGCAAATCTTGGCACGGAGACCTCCAATATTTGGCACGCATAAGAGGCCCCGGTACTGAAGGACTCCATCATAAGTTAGCTCAAACAGAAGATATTGCTGTTGTGGAACACTTTCTCTCCATATCATAAGCTTAGGATCCTCAAGTTGTTGCTCTTTTACTTTCGTAACAATGAAAGATTATGCTGTATTTTGAACAATCATACCTCCACCTTTCGCATCTGCTAATCGCACCTGCAAACTAGTTAACTGATGTAAATCTTTTGTCATTTCAATCTTATCAGCTTCAACATGACTTAGACTTCCCATGGACTTTTGGCTAAGTGCATCAACAACAACATTAGCTTTACCAGGATGGTACAAAATGTCAAAATCATAATTGTTTTTGTAATTCTAGCCACCTCCTTTATCGTAAGTTCAACTCCCTCTGCTTGAATAAATATTGGAGGCTCTGGTAGTCGGTAAAGTCATCGATATGAACTCCGTATAGATAATGCCACCAAATTTCTTTTATATTTTTGTAGGGCAAAAACAACTACAGTGAACTCAAGACCATGGGTAGGATAGTTTTGTTCATGTTTTAGTAACTTTCTGGAAGCATATGTAATAACCCTACCATGCTGCATAGGAACACAACCTAGGACACTTCTCGAGGCATCACAATATACAATATAGCCTTTGGTTCCATCTGGAAGAACCAGAATAGGTGCGGTGGGCCTTTTTTTTTAGCTCTTGAAAACTCTTTTCACATGATTCAGTCCACTAAAACTTAGATGTTTTATACGTCAAACTCGTTAGTGGTGTAGAGGTAGTGGAGAAAACCTCCTATAATATCCTGCAAAGCCCAAAAAGCTATGAACCTCTGACGAATTCAAGGGTCTCAGCTAGGCCATTACTGCTTCAATTTTTTGGCCATCGACCTTGATACTATCGCTAGTAATAACATGGCCACGTAAAGCTATAAAAGTTAACCAAAATTCACATTTGGAGAATTCAACATATAACTTGTTGTCCTGGAGAGACTGTAATATAACTCGCAAGTGGTCTGCGTGCTCAGTTTCTGACTCATCCTAAACATTTCCTTTGGAATATCAACATCCCTGACTCGTAGCTGGTAGTACCTGGGTCACAAGTCAATCTTTGAAAAACCATCAATCCACAGAATAGGATACTTATTCTTGATAGTGACTTTATTTAGTTGTCTATAACTGATACACATCTGTAAGGAGCCATCTTTCTTTCAAGCAAAGATCACGGGAGCACCCCATGAAGATGTGCTTGGCCTAATAAAGTTTTTATCAAGCAAGCCCTTCAGTTGTTCCTTCAAGTCTCTTAGCTCTACAGGAGCCATAAAGGAGGAATGGGTATATGTTGCATATGAAAAAGAAAAAACAATCTATAGCAAAATTGATATTCCTTTCTAGAGAATCCCTGGAAGCTTATCAGGGAATATTATCAGGAATTCATTCACAGTAGGGACTGACTAAAGGGCCAGTTGCTAATAAAATATCTTGTCTTCTCGTAATGGTAACATGCACTTGAACCCTTTCTACACCGCCTAGTATGAAGCTTACCGCATTGTGTACGTCGGGGAGTAGGTTGTCTCATTTGTGCATAACGCTCTTGTTTACAGCTATCAGGCTGATCTAAATTCTTTCTTGGCCTTGACTGAATATAATAATCAAATCGCTAGCCCCTGCATCTGTGGTAGGAAACTACCTACTGGCGGAGGTGGATATCAGTGAAATGGGGGCCTAAAATCATCCTGTGGCTCCCTATAAGACCTCATAGTACGAGCCCTCTTATTCTTTTCCCTATCTCTACGGGTATCCCGAATTTGACGAGAAAGGTCCTCTGTAATCTAAGCAAAATCCTGAATACGAGAAATATCTACACCGTCTTGTAAAGAGGCTATCCTGTAGTATCTGATCAAATGATCCCCCAAACCATCCAAGTAACGATGAACTCTAGCATTCATGGTACATACGATATCTGATGTGTACCTAGCAAAAGAATTAAACCTAAGGCTATACTCCCTTACTCTCATATCCCCCTGCCTCAAACTAATAAATTGGTCAAGACGGTCCTCCCGCACCTCCCGTGGTACATAATGGGATAAAAATGCCTCAGAAAAGTCCTTCCACTCTGTTGGCTGAGCATCAGGTCCTCTGGATCTCTCCCGCTCCTTGTACCACAAGATGGCAACATCACGTAGTTGAAAAGAAGCCAACTCCACTACCTACATATGGTCTGTAAAGTCCTGTAGATCCTCAGTGAGACTGGACACTGTAAATACTGGAGGGGCTAATTGAAGAAACTCTCGTACCTTTGAGCTTTCTGTTTTATCCTTCTGGTGTCTGCTCTCACCTTTAGTTGTCTCTCATGAATAGAAACCATCACAGTTAGTAGCTGAATAGCCTCCTTCATCCCCTGATCCCTAGTCTTTAATAGGGCTTGGGGTACTAGATCTCCTTGGGCCCCAATAGGTGCTGGTGAATCTGGTACTATGGGCATTGGAGGCTCTCTATGTGCCTCAATAGGGAATATATCTTCCTTACCAAGCAAGACATGATTGGTACCTTCTCTCGGATCCATACTTATCTCATGTTGTGCCATCTCCTGAGCATAGGTAACCCATTAAATAAGAACAACATAAATGATATAGATTTCATATGTTCCTATAGCTTTGCTCTATAGCACGATCTATTAAGTGAAAGAAATGTAACCATCCCTAAATGCCTCGTAGCCTCTTGATTATAAGTGTGGTGCACAATACACCCATAAGCAAGGCTCTACTAGACATGGCATGTGGACTCCCTCGGACACGACCTGCTCTGATACCATGTTTGTCACGCCCCAAAGAGAGGGGAGGCGCGACTGGCACCCAATACCGTTATTGGCGTGGTAAGTCACCAAACATTCTAGTGAACTAACTAGGGACCAGAAGAAAATCGGGCAGCATAACGTCTGAAAGACTAAGCCTAGACATTTTAGGTCATGACTTGGTCAACAGTAAATCACGTACATCCAGATACGTAAACCCAAACAGTAGCCGACAAGGCTGCCACCACAGAGGTACAAGCACACACCATATATACATGCCAATCTTATGACTAGAGACTGAAAGACACAAAAGGACCAACCCACAAAAACATGTCCACAATAGCCTCTATGAGAATCACTAACACTGTCGAGACAAGGCCCCGATATACCCAACTGTACAACAAAAAGTAAACATCCTATGAAAGCTCCAAAAAGAGGTGGAGCTTACCAACTCATAGCTGAATGGGCTCCTAGTGGAGGGGTAAATCAGAACCCCTACCTGAACCTGCACGCACGAAATAAAATGCAGCATCCCCAGGCAAAGGGACGTTAGTACGAATAAACATGTACTGGTATGTAAGGCAAGAAGTAAAATCATAGATAACTGTAGTAAAAAGGTTAATAGAAATACCACCTGTAACCAACACTCAAGTAGCCTTAATGGCCAATAAGCCATCTTCTAGTGATAAAAAAATGCATGGTATGCTCGAGTATCGCATGTCGTGAATACATATATATAGATGCAAATGCATGACATACCCCAACCAAATGCTAGCATTGGTGGTCCTTTCCGGTAGCTAACCGGCATCATATCTGCCAACCTGTGGCCATCTGTACCATATACATATATATCGTTGGGCAAAGAGGCCCCATACCTTCGATTATAGCTCGAAGTCCATACATAACGTGCAATGTATGATATGAATGTTGAATGCACATAGTAAGACATAGCAAGAACTTAGCCAATCTTGGCTCATCGGTATAATTATTCTCATAGCATCATAATCATTGTCATTGCATATACATATGGCTCGTGGGATCATACATGTCTTTTTAACAAGTTTGGAAATTTAACCCAACATTTAGAGTGAAGCCTTAACTTTGAAAATGTTCATAAAGGTGCTTTACATAATGATTATATTTGGTCCCATGTCAATTAGTAAAAGAATGTATTTAAACAGGATCAAGTGTCTTAGTAGTTTAGACAGGAGCATTTCACATGAGAATATTAGAAACCAATGCGTTACTTGTTAAATTCTTTAATTATATTTTTGTATGGAAGAAGGACTGATTTTGAATACTACATTCCCTTTGCATTCTACATTTATTTTAATGGCACTACACCAAGAAGAGAAACGCCTCAAACATATGAATAGGTAGCCGGCAAACCGACAAAATGATATATAGAAATTGAATGTCCAGTTTAAGCGAACGAATGGAATTTCAACCTAATACCACCGTGAAAATAACTCAGCTGTAATCCCATTGCCTTTCATAGAAGGTCTTTCTAGCAACAGAATAATAAGATATCACATTTGACTTTTGGGAAACTTCCCGGATTTCGTGCTAAAAGGAGGGATGGAGCTTAGCCTTAACATACCTCTCCAACGAACGTCCGATTGCCAAAAGTTTCTTCACGAAAGTTGTTCCTTATGTCCTAAGCTTCGCAACGACTATATATGCGCATCTTAAAGACACCTATAAATAGTCAAAAATTTAGCATTAATGATCAGATTCGGCAAGGAGCATTTACGCGAGGAAATGTACGTAAAACTTCGTAAAAATGACCGTAAAGGAGCCCTAAAATTATTACCTGAACACACCAGCTGCAAACAAACAATAACCAGCAAGAACACCATTTTTTACACTCCGAAAACAGCCCCAAACTCAGCTAATAAGAGAGGAAAATAATTGCAAAGCGTAAGGCACGCATTTCTAGGCACGACGACGAATTTTAATGGTAAAAATGCGAAAAACTTACCTAAATCACTTAGAGAACCCTTGGGAGCTTTATCTTCAGTTTCACACTGGTTTGGGACGAAAATGGCTTAATTTTGAGCTTTAAAATATCAAAATAGCCGACATTAAGTTGGGTCAACCCGACCCGACCCATGACCCAGTTTCCAGCTCGGGCAGTCTCGGTAAAATGGTCATAAATCTTTATTCTAAGGTTGGTTTGAAGCGCGGTTTTGTAAGTTACAAACTAGACTCATAGATCTTCAATTTGATAGGTAATGGACCTTCTAACACCTTGTATTTTGGGATATATGGCCTGATATATTTGACCCAAATTTGAGAAGGATTTCTTAAAGAAACTTACGGTAACTTTTGCCAACCTTTATCTTGCAACTTTCTTGATTCCAAAACTTAATGTATGACCTTTCTGCTATTAAAATAACTTAAAAAAATCCATTATTCGCAAATTATAAACTTTTAGTCCCATCCGAAAAGTAGAACCTAATGTAAACCTTCCGAAAAGGGCGAGGTACCACTCGGGTCATTTCTTTAATCCCGAACGTGTATTTAGGGTATTCCTTTGGCTTAAAATTTAGGTCCTTGATATTACCACTTATTTGCAGCCTCATTATCCTTAGGTGCTACCAAAAATCACATGTGCCTTATATAACGCTACACTATTTAAATAATGGAGGACGAGAAATACAGGGTCCCACAAACGCGTTGTTGGGGGTTCTCCAAAAGTTTAAGAGAGTTATTGGTTGGACCATTGCGGACATTATTAGGATTCCTCCAAGGATATGCACGCACAATATCAAATTGGTGGATAACTGTGTGCCCAGTATCGAGCACCAGCGAAGGCTTAATCTACCCATGCAAGAGGTGGTAAAAAAAAAGATTATCAAGTGGCTGGATGTTGGGGTGGTATACCCCATCTCCAACAGCAAATGGGTTAGTCCAGTGCAATGTGTCCCAAGAAGGGGGGTCATAACAATGGTGGCCAACGAGAAAAATGAACTTGTCCCTTTGTGACTTGTCACGGGGTGGCGAGTGTGTATGGACTACCGAAAGCTGAATAGATGGACTTTGAAGGATCACTTTCCCATGCCCTTCATGGGCCATATGCTTGATAAGTTGGCAGGTAGAGGGTGGGATTGCTTCTTGGATGGGTATTTGAGCTACAATCAAATATCTAAAGCCCCGGAGGATCAGGAGAAGACTACCTTCACTTGCCCTTATGGGACATTTGCTTTCAGTCGGATGCCATTCGAGCTCTGTAATGCACCAACCACTTTTCAGTATTATATGATGTTGATCTTTTCTGACATGGTCGAAGACACCCTTGAGGTATTTATGGATGACTTCTCTGTAGTGGGTGATTCCTTTGACGACTGTCCGTTAAATCTTAGCAGGGCATTACAACGCTGTGAGGAAGCCAACTTGGTGTTGAACTGGGAGAAATTCCATTTCATGGTTAAGGAGAGGATAGTCCTTGGCCACAAGATTTCTGATAAGGACATAGAGGTTGATAAGGCGAAGATTGAGGTTATCGAGAAGTTGCCATCTCCCATATTGGTGAAGGAGGTTCGAAGTTTTCTTGGGCATGCGGGCGTCTACCGTCAGTTCATAAAAGATTTCTCCAAGATTTCACATCCACTCTGCAAACTATTGGAGAAAGATGCTAAGTTCCAGTTTGATGACACCTGTCGGCATGCCTTTGAGACTCTGAAGAAAAAGCTGATCTCTACGCCCGTGGTAGTTGCACCTGACTGGGATGCCCCTTTTGAGGTGATGTGTGATGTGAGTGGGATTGCTATGGGTGTTGTGTTGGGGCAGAACTGTAGCAAGATCTTTTATCCTATCTACTATGCCGGCAAGACCTTAAATGAAGCTCAAAGAAATTATACAGTGACTGAGCAGGAGTTATTGGTGTGGTGTACGCATTTGACAAGTTTCGGGCCTACCTACTGGGCATAAAGGTGATTGTGCACACAGGCCATGCAACACTAAGGTATCTCATAGCAAAGAAAGATGCTAAGCCGAGACTAATCAGATGGGTACTCTTGCTGCAAGAGTTCAACTTTGAGGTTCACGACTGGAAAGGTACGAAAAAACCAGGTGGAAAACCATCTGTCAAGGTTAGAAGATGAGTCAGGATCTAAGGATTGGTTGAACATCGATGATTCCTTTCCCAATGAGCAGGTATCGTCAACTTCTATTGACTTAATCCCTTGGTTTGCTGATTTTGCTAACTTTCTGGTGAGTAACATTATGCTTGAGGGCCTTAACCCTCACCAGAGAAAAAGTTTCTTCATGATGTTCGCATGTACTTTTGGGATGACCCATACTTGTCTAGAACATGTGGAGATGGGGTCATTAGGCAATGCATACCGGAAGTAGAAATGATGAGTATCATGGAAGCGTGTCACTCTTCCCTAGTGGGGGGCCATCATCGTGGTGCTAGGACCGCGAAAAAGATCTTATAATGTGGATACTACTGGCCCACCATCTACAAAGATGCCCATGACATGGTGCGGGGTTGTGATCAGTGTCAGCGCCAAGGAAGTATCTCTAGGCGCTAAGAGCTACCCATAACCCCTATCCTTGAAATAGAATTGTTCGACGTCTGGGGCATTGACTTTATGGGCCCCGTTTGTGAGCTCCTATGACATGAAGTACATCTTAGTGGCGGTGGACTACGTCTCCAAATGGGTGGAGGCGATGGAATTGCCAAACAATGAAGCAAGTGTATGGTACAGTTTCTGATGTGGAACATTCTCTCCAGGTTTGGGACACATAGAATTATCATTAATGATGGGGGCTCCCATTTTTGCAACAAATCTTTCCGTGTTGTACTAGCTAAGTATGGTGTATGATAACACAAGGTCGCAACACCTTATCATCCGCAGATGAGTGGGCAGGTTGAAGTGTCAAACAGGGAGATCAAGGAGATCCTGACCAAGTCTGTGAATGCCACAAGAACTAATTGGGCTCAGAAACTAGAAGATGCACTATGGGCTTACATGACGGCTTACAAGACCCCTATTGGTATGTCTCCATATCAATTGGTGTTTGATATGGCCTGCTATCTTCCTGTGGAATTGGGGCACAAGGCGCTCTGGGCTCTAAAGACCCTAAACATAAAGTGGGAAGAGGCTGCCAATGTGAGGCTTGATCAGCTCAATGAGTTGGATGAATTTCGCCTCCAGGATTATAAGAGTGCAGCACTGTACAAAGACAGAATAAAGTCCCATCACGACAAGCATATTACACCAAGAAGTTTTGGTGTTGGTGACAAGGTTCTACTGTAGAACTCTAGATTGAGGTCATTTCCAGGTAAGCTCAAATCTAGGTGGTCTGGCCCATACAAGATTGCCCAAGTATTTTCGCATGGTGTAGTCGGGTTAGAAACTGACAAAGGGCATTGTTTCAAAGTAAATGGGCAGCGAGTGAAGTATTTAGGTGTTGTAGATGAAACCTCAGTGATTGAGGTCTTATACCTTGATGTAGTTTGAATAGCCAACACAACTGCGTCGAGCCGTGATGGTAAACCAAGCGCTTCATGGGAGGCAACCCATTTAAAACATGTATTTTATGTCATGCATTTTCTTGTTTTTGCTTTGTAGTTCCAAGGAGGTATAAGCACTTTGGTGACAGGCGTGAGCGTACGAGTGGTTGGAGGTGTGACACGAAGACACAGCGGCCAAAACTGGCAAAGGAGAGTCATACGTGCATCTACACGACCCGTGTAACTCCAGACGAACCGTGTCACGGACCGTGTGACGCGTGGCCCTAGTAAGCTCTAAACTATATTCTAAAGCTACGCACACGGACACTTTAGTTGGACCGTGAAACGTGTTCCGGATCGTGTCATCATCTGTGGGGATGTTGGTGCCAGGTACGATTTTCAAATTCATCAACTCTAGGCACACTGCTCGTCTTCATGGACCGTGCCACATTACATGAACCATGTGACAAACCGTGAGGCGAACCGTCGGGTAAGGGTATATATACCCTCTATACCCTACTCTCACTTCTTTTCTTTTACTTTCACCCTCACACCTCTCACGCCTGATTTTCTTTCCCATAAGCTAAGCGAAATTTGTCTCTCTCTTATGTCATGATTTGTGAAGCACTCTCACGATCCGTAGCATTACCCTTGGGTGGTTTTCTATTGTTCTAACACCAAGCCTCATTTTCATTATTGCTCTTCAAGTAAGTCCTCTAGTCCTTTTCTTTTAGTGTAGATTTTCATTAGTCCTTATTACATGTGCGATTCCATGCCTAAATACGGTTCCTTTCGTTGTTTAGTAGACACTACGGTGTAAAATTTACGTGGATATTGCGTTGGGCTATATTAACCACCCTTGTTGAATCTTGTACACTTGAGCATGGAAGTTTTGTGATTTTAGGGGTTCTATAGTTGAAATAATGATGTTCTTGTGTTCTTTAAGCGAGTATGTTGGTAGATCTACGCGTAAGAGTGTCGATTTGCATGAATGAGTGTGGATGTTTTATGCTTTGGGATGAATGGGGTTATGGGGCTCTTCATGGTGCATTGCACGGATCGTGTCATGCTACACGAACCGTGTAGTAGACCATGCCGAGTCACTTAGTTACCCAGATACTGAGTACCTCTCACGGGCCCTACCACTGACCGTGTCACGCTACACGGCCCGTGTAGTGGCCCGTGTCGAGTCACTTAAGTCACCCAACTACTGAGTGCCTCACACGGGCCCTGCTACGGACCGTGTCATGCACACGGCCTGTGTAGGGTCCTCCGTCTGTGTCACCTGTGTACCTAATATTTTGTTTCATTGATGAATGTTAGTCTAGATTCTACATGTCTTTCAGTGCAATTTCCCTATGATAGACCTGGTGACACCACTCTTAAGGGTTTTTGTCACTTTCATAGCACAGGGGAAGTCTGAGTACCCGTTAGTGTGTCACCCTGCTTATTCCATCATGACTAACCGTTTTATTCTTCGTGGCATTTGCAGGTACCATGGGGTCCCCGCCTAAGGTCAAGCTAACTTAGGAACGAGCCTGAGTCACTTTTCTGCGATTCTCCCACTGTATCTTCTAGTCAGCACCAGGGGAGTGACTCAGGCGATGACTCCTCAGGAGGGTTCGAGGTACAATGTCTCCCCTTGCTCCCCTCGCACTATAAGAGCTCGTGCAGCGGGCCAAACTATAGCCCCCTAGTCTGAGGAGGGGGTTCTTGAGGCGGAAGTTGAGGGGGAGGATGATGTCCCGGCACAGGATGAACATGCATGCACCCCGGACACGAAGCAACACCACACAGAGGCTGCGGATGACGTCTTGAACCTCCGAGACAGTGATGATGAAGCCACACACTATGCGATTTCTCGGACATCAGATCTTGAAACTGTTAGGTGGCTTATTTTGTTTTTGTGCGGCCGATGGACAATCCCTAGTGCGAAGGAAATTTAGATGAATGGACTAACTAAAGGCTTCGGGGATACCAGCGGTGGGCCATCGTCCCTGAGATGCGGGTCCTCACAGATCAACTAGATGGGGTCCCGGATATCGGGGATGTGTTTAAGTCATATTAGTTTGGGTGGATGGCGCAATCGCCTGGCTATTACGGGCCCGAGCTGATTGTTGAATTTTATTCCTGCTATGCTGCTAGCCTATTGGATTCCATTCAGGAAAACCAGTCCAAGAGAGTGAAAAAGCAGCTGGCCTATAAATTGTCCCCGTGGGAGCATGTCATGGTGCGTGGGGAACGGGTAGATATTTCTGAGACCACCATCAACAGGTTTCTATTTGGTCCATACTACGGGCCCCTCCGGATGACTTATTTATTGACAGACATGTCAAGATCACCAATGAGGGCTGAATGTCTGATCCAACTTCACGGGCCACACTACTAAAATGGATTGCTGAGCGGATTGCTAGGGGCTGATGCAGACTGGGTTACAAACCCCAGAATTCCTATTGCCAAGGCGTCTCTCACATTTGCTGCAAAATTCAGGTGGTCGGTGGTGAGGGCCCGGCTAAGACCCACAGCTAATGACAACAGGCTTCAACCTTCCCATGCCTCGTTGGTGGCGTTCTTGATTGCTAAGTACGGGACTAATGTAGGTCGGATTATTGCCATTGAAATGTAGGATTGAGTCTTATCAGATAGAGCAGGTATGTCCTTCCCATGCTTGATCCGAGCGCTTTGCAAACGGGCCCATATCCCTACCACGCACTTCCCGAACCAGAAGATAGCTTCCAAAGGCGTGGTTAACATTGACCTGATTAAGGATGTTCACAACCCTCTGATGCGCACTAGATCACGCTAGTTGGGGGGCTCTGCAATGTTTCCACAAGCGGTTCCATTGCATCCCTTGTCATTCGAGGATTACACCACCACCCCCACAGCCAGGTGAGGCTTCTGAGCAGCCCGAGGGTAGTGGTGCAGCTCCTACAATACAACAAGGGTATGTGTATGTCCCTTATGAGTTCCTGGCCAGAGTAGTGATCGAACAACGGCAAACACGAGCAATTGTTGATCAAATAGTCGCACGGATTCCTCAGGTGGTTTAGTCTCACGTCTAACAGGAAGAGGATCATCTCCGAGCTGAACTACTGGTCAAATCAGCAATTTGCAAAATCATGTCAACACTTTGGAGGGGTACTTCCATGATATATTTGGGAGTATGTTGGAGATGAAATGACCAAACTTGTGTAGACGGTGAGTGAGATAAAGGACCAAATTGCCCAGCTGACGACTCAGTACAACCGCATTGCGCTAGCCCCACCTCTTGAGTCTTGGATGTCACTTTTCAATGCCCCGGTGGCTTCGGTTTTACGACATATGAGGCGTTCCACCTGCTCTAGCTTCTATACCGGTGCCACCCACTGAAAATTCCAGAAGAAAGGACAAAGGCAAGCAACGCAGCCACCAGGGCAGCCCTCCACAAGATCCGCAACACGCAAAAGAGAAAAAGTTGCGCCAGGATATGAGAGCCCAGCATCGAGCAGCTGCAGAGCAAGAAGAAAGAGAGCGGTTACCATGTGAGGCAGCAAGGATAGGAGCCTCCGGGATCACCTTCGGATCGGGTGCGACTTTTGATGACAGGGACCTTGCCAGTGGGTTTGATCCCCACGGCTCGACTCACGTCTAGGGCACCCCAGGTATGTTATATTCCCATTTTTGTGTTTTATTTCTAGCAATGGTGTGATGAGGGCATTGCACCGTCTTTTTTAAGGAGGTGGGGCATCCTGCCACTTGAGATTTTTTCTTGCCAGATTTCTTTTCTCTCAAGTATATTATCTAGTAGAACTGGCATGTTTAAGTCGGCATGTTTAAGTTGTGATGTTTGTGTAAATACATGTGCTTATGGTAGTCTAGGGTAACCCATGTTTTGAGCTGAGTAAATGTCACGACCCGGGGTCGGGTTCCTAGATATGGCATGACGAAGGGGGGCCCGAGAGTCCCCAGACAAGCCTCAAAATTTCAGAATCTACGAAGCTTGGTTCAAGAGATTTTAAAGACAAGTAATTAAATAACAAAAATTTAAACCCAAGATCAATTCTTATAAAAAGAATAAGCAAAATGACAAGGTTTTTACAAAACGCCCAACATATGCCTCTAGTTAAGGAACGGGGGCCAGGAAAAGTTCCGGGCTCACCCTCAACAAAATAATATACATAATGGACACAAGAAACAAAAGCTCGCCCTCGGAAGACGGGGCTCACCACAAAAAGAAATATCTTCAAGGAAGGACTATTCGTCCTGCGGTTAGTACTCGAACTGCTTGGTCCCTACATGGTAAAAATCATGTAGGCATAGAGTATGCGTTAGTACGTTTGAATGTACTAAGTATGCGGGTATGCAATGCACATGATTTACCGAACCTGCATATCGATGTTAGATGACAAGGGCACATAATATACAAAGATCATATAATCAATAGAATTTAATATACAAGATGCCATAAACTTCGTGATGCATGCAATGCGATAATGCTCTTATATAATGGGGATGGACTATAACTGACATATCCAACTCATGCGAGCTATTACATGAATTAGACCGATTGGGACCTCCCACCAGTAGGGAGAAGATTACTTGCCAAACATAATCTACATCACACCGGTGGATGGCCACCTTCCTTACGGGCAACCCCATTTTGGAAGGGTTTTTCATAATCATATCATAACATAATAACGAATAGTCATTCCTTACGACCCAGACATTTTGGAAATGGCAATGTTCCTATGTTGGCACATAGTTCAAGGAAAGGGAGAAGGACCTTGGGGATATCCCTAACTCCCCCAATCCATCGGTGCTAAGTCAAACACATCCTACAAGAATACTTATATATATATACATATGCTTTCAAGAGGGTCAAATATCCATTTCAAAACATTATTTGCACAAGTAGGCTCAAATGCCAAATCACAAGATCAAAATCACATGGCCCATGCAAGGAATAGCTCATCTACATATACAAGATGGTGCAAGCATCCAAAATGCTCCAAGAGCTATAATCATAGACATACCGATGATCACATTTTTGTCATATCCCATGTCTTACCAAAAATCATATCATATTCCCTTTTTAAAACGAAATTGGGCTTAATCCCACATTTCCAAATTTCCATGTACCATTGTCATGAATGTGATGCAATGCATGATGTAGGGATGGCATGGGTAATGTAGAGTATATCTAAAATTAGCAATATAATGTAAAGTCTAGGAAATCCACAATGAAAATTCATATGAAAATGTAGTATAGATCACCCATGCATGGTGTCATCTTTAAAGGACTTGCATGTTCATATTTGTATAACTCAAAGTGGTTCATCATACTAGAGGTTAACACAACTTAAAATCAGGAATAATATATAGCACATGCATTGTTCAAAGTGACCAAGATCAAGTAGTCAAAATTCACATTTTAAGTAGACAATTTCATAAAATAGTTTGAAAGGAACTTTGGGTCTTCTAGGTTGAAAGAGACCAAGAATCAAAATCCACATACCTGATTTGGAGACAAACTTGAGGAGAAATGGACTTCAAATTGAGAGTCTTGGCTTGAATGATCCTAGTGAGAAGTGGGAGGAAGTTCTTGTAGGAGTATTTAGAGAGAGGAGTAAAAATGAGAGAATGGTTGAAAATGAGGGTGTTCAGCTTATATAGAGAGCTTAGGAGGGGTGAAAAATGACAAAAATTCACGTTTGGCACAACCAATATTTCAAAAATGTCATTAATGAAACGACCTGAAATTGGTCCGTCTGGGGCATACGGTAGGGTACACGATCCGTGTAGGGTCACACGGACCGTTTACTATGTCGTGGTCCTGGACTTAAAATTCTCAGAGGCAAAATTTTTCGGACTAAGTGGCATCACACGAACAAGTACACGGACCATCTGGGGTCACACGGACCGTGACCCTGTCCGTGTGCTGGTGACCCTTCACACAGCAATTTGACGGAAGGCCACACGGACCATCCCAAGTCACACGGACCGTGACTTGGTCCGTTTACCCTCCACTTTTTCCCCAGGTGTCACTCCACGGAAGGCCACATGGTCTATGTGACTCCACACAGGCTGTGTAGGCCCTTCCATGAGGTGATACCTGGCAGCTTTCTGGGCAAGTTTAGTGGAACTCAAAGTGACGTCAATGATCCGGGGCCTTTCAGTAAAATGCCTCAAGTTAAAATTAAAAAAAAATGTTGTAAAAAGCTTGTATGTGCATGCATCCCATCTTGACTAACTATGATGAGTTCTGGAAAGCATGTTGTGCATTGTATGGTTGGTATATTGATGAATGACGCATGGCTTTGTTGATTAGTATTAATTAGTATAAGAGATGTGTCACGTGGGTGTGAGCCTAGTTGTTTAATTTCAGGCATTACACTCGTAAGCTAGAACTTGCCTGGTTAGTCCTACCAAAACAATGGAATGACTGAACTAGGATGTGATCTTAGGCCCTTTTTGTTGATTAGTCACTTAGCCTAAAAGTTTACCAACCAAATGAAGTTGCCCTTTTTGAACCAAAAAGTTGAGCCTGAATAGACCCTTTTCTTTCATAACCCAAAGCACCTCCTCTATCTATTTGTGAATTTGTACGTTGGCCCTGGTCTCTCCAAGGACATTGTGAACCTCAGCCTAGGCCAAAGGCTTAAGTCTTTTAAAAGACATCGTGAACCTTAGCCTAAGCCAAAAGCCTAAGTTGAGGGTGGCTATTGTAGGAAGAGTAGAAAAATAAGTGAGGAAAAGAGCTGAATGAAATGAGGAAAAGAAAATTGGGAACCATTACTGTAAAAAAGGAGTAGAAGAAGAAGAAAAAGATCACGGAAATTACTCTCAAATGGTAAAGAAAGTGAAAAGTAGGCGCAATAGGAACTGAAAACCAAGAGCAGACAACCGAGTCAAAGTAGTGTTTTAGAGGGGCCGATTAGTCACTTGATCCTAAATGTACCTCACCCTAAATCGAGCATACATTACAAGCCACAAAAGTCCTAATGTGATCCTAAAAACGTCATTCGAGAGTTGAGGTGGTGAAAATAAGGGCAAGCATATAGTTGATACTTGTGTATCCACTGAAAATCATTTGCGAGAGTGAGTGTCGACATTCCAGACTCTATTCTACATTGATGTGTTATAATCGCGAGACTTCTTTGTAGTGAGGGCACTATTCTTGCACTGATTGGTTTCTAATAAACTGGTACATCTTTGTTGCCGATCTTATATGGGCTGACCGTACATGCAAGATGTTTACCTTCATCTGTGTAGGTCCGTTTGGAGTGTAAGCACATTCTAAGCACGTTTTCTGAGCATATATGTTAAAATTGAAGGGTTACCCATTGGTCTGATACGGCACTTGTATTTATGCGTTGTTTATTTGAGTCGTCATTACTTGAGGACAAGCAAATGTTCTAAGTTGAGGGTGTTGATGAGTCGTGGAAATACGACTCTTGTGACGCTTTGAACATAGAATATTTGCACGTTCTCAAGGAAATATGTTGGTTTGATGTGTGTATTTTATTATTTTTCAGGAAAATGGTTAAGGCATGGAACAAGGGGTGAAATGTGAGAAAAAGAGCTGAAATGATTGGCAAATGGAAGCTTTCACGGCTCGTGTAGCCTTCCACAAACCATTGGAGGGTACGTGAATTGGCCCAGAACGAAGGAAGAAATGAATTAAACTAAGTGAAGGAACATGGGTGCCTTCACGGACTGTGCCACGATACACGGATAGTGAACCCCGTCGTGGCCTCACACTTGGCATGAAGA
The DNA here is from genome assembly GCA_029948455.1 of Solanum rostratum. Lineage (NCBI taxonomy): Eukaryota > Viridiplantae > Streptophyta > Magnoliopsida > Solanales > Solanaceae > Solanum > Solanum rostratum. Next base: position 29,738,594 of record CM057052.1, on the reverse strand, counting down.
ACAAAGAAGCTGGAATGAAGCCCAAGGAAAACCCCATGAGGCCTTTCACGGACCGTGGAAATTGACACAGGACGTGTCACGTGCCGTGAAGTTGGAAGAATCACCATCGAAAACAATAAAAATCGTACAAGTGAAGAGAGACGGGGCCCGTCACGGACCGCGTGACCAACTACGGACCGTGACATGAGCTGTGAAGATGGAGGATCAAAGTGTTGCTGAGAAGTTGCTCAGGAAAGGTCCACGAGCTGTTTCACAGTCTGTGGACCTCTACACAAACGGTGCCTATACGTGTGGGATTACAAGAGTAGTGAAGGCTCACAGACCATTTCACGGTACATGTGGACCCTCACGGTTCATGTAGTGACCCGTACCCATGCTGACGTCTATTTTCCAATTTAAATTGGAGTAGGTTTTTCCTTTTATATATATATATATATATATATATTTGTTTTATTCCATTTTTAATTAATATTGGACACTGGAGTTAGAGAATAAGATGAGAACACTATTGTGCACTTATTTACATTGAATTCTTGGATTTCGATCATGTCTTTAGAGATTGTAACACGTGGATTCATCATTCTATCAATAGTAAGTTATTTATCATGATTCCTTTGTATTCTTGCGGGCAAATTGTTTTGAATATGCTAGGCTAAACCCACAACTAGGGTTGTGGGAACCATGACAATTCAATAAGATAATAAAATTTGGGGGTGAACTCTTGGGATTGATCATCGTATACATTGTATTATTCTTTGTTTTAACTTCTTCCCTAATGAGTCGACATGTTAGGGTAAGCTTGTATTTGTTACATGACCAAGAGGGGTGTAGTGATTAGGAAAAGAATTCTACAACGAAAATTTGGAGTTTTCAACCTAGTCTAAGTACTTGAGACCGGAAGATGAGAGTATTCTGAGATCTATAACAAAGGTTAGAATTGTACACATTCTAAGACCGAAAGATGATGAGTGAAATATATCTAAGAAGGACCGGATGGTGAACTAGGTGTTACTAACTTGTTTGATCTTGTATACGTAATCATGAATAAGTTTACCGTACCAATTTGGTTATCATATTAGACGTCATAGGAAACACAACCCTAGCTTCTCATTAACTGTTTGAAATCCAGTAGTCAACGTACGCATTAGTTACTTTACTTTAGGAAATTAGCTTAAGCATCATAAACCCCCCATTTACTTAATGCACCCTTATCTTGGGAATAGAACTTATATCTGAAAAGGGTGCTAATAGAATTATCCTCACGCATTACCCGTGGTATCGACCTCAACTCTTGTTGAGTTTTATATTTGATCAACGATTGCTTTACTATTCCTTTTGGAGTGTAAATTTGGGCGTATCAGTAACCCAACTTGAGGCTTGATTATCCATATCTCCCTTGTTGCCTTAGTGGAAAATCTACAAATGTGTTTGGGATCTGTTCGGCTTCAGAGATGATTTTTCCTCATTCGTTGGGCCATGTTGGGATTCTTGTGAGATTTCATCCGCAGTTAGAAGTTTTGGCTCTGTATTTTCAAATACCTATAATTCATCCTTCTATAATGGAGTTGACATGCAGAGTCGGCCATCAATTCCATCATCATTATCCATGGAATGTCTACATCCGCGGTTAAAGGTTCGGGCTCTGAGCTTTTCTTTGCAGAGTTCGCCTTCATTGGCATATTCTTGTAGGGCGACTCACCAATGATTAGAGGCCAGGGCTCTATGTTCCCCTTTCCTTCGGAGCTCGGAAACATTAATATTTTAGCACACCTTTGAAAAAATGTCGAATCTCCACTTACTCTTAGTTAGCTTTTATGTGCACCTCAGAGCTTATAGGGGTCCGCTCGAATATTACTTTAGACTTTGTGCGGGTGTACCTTTTGGCTTATAGGAGCTCAGTTGGGGTCTAGTTATTATGTCTTGTTTATCGTACACCCGTGTATATATTTGTATTGCTCCTGTATTTGACTTCTGGCGGTAGTTTATTCTAGTATTTTCAATTGTATTTACCATTCCTACTCATTCGGCCTATGATACCTACTGGTACCCTTTTTAATCTGGTACTCACACTACACTTTGCATCTGCTTCATGATGCAGGTCCAAGCACTAGCTATCAACGGTGATTTCAGTCCATCTTCAAAGACTAGGGTAAGCACCAAGCGTTTTGGATAATTATGGTTTCCTTCTATATCCATGGCCCGTCTTTTATATTTTTAAGACTAGCCTTAAGTATCTAGGTATTTCTTGCCCACTTCTGGAGTTTGTATTTATTGTCCTAGCAGCTCTGTACTAATTATGATTTCCAAGTTGTGGGAGGATCCTTTTTAGTTTTATATATATATATATGTGTGTGTGTGTGTGTGTATATATATATTCCCATTTTGCTATTTTCTGTTTCCTTACATGTTAATCTTGTTATGTGTTAACTCTTGGTTAGATTCCGCCCACATACCCATTACTAGTAAATTCTAGGTTACAGACTGGCTTACCTGCTGGCGGATTATGATAGGTACCATCACGACTCTAGAAATCAGACATTATCTCCTCTCTCCCCCCCCCCCCTCCCCATTTCTACCTCCTCTCTCTCTCTCTCTTAATACAAATATAAATTATAATAATTAATTATATAAATACAAATATTAACAGTCATTTATACAAATATAAATAATAAATGTTAATTATACAGATCCTCTAGTGATACAAAATACGAATACATATGTTTTTGGATACAAATTGTATTTGTTGATTCAATTTATTCATTGATACAAACTGTATTTGGACACAAATTGTATTCGTTATTACCATTGTTTTCATTGATACATATACCTATTAATTACATGTATACTAGTATCGTCCAGCAGATATATAAATACAATCGTTGATACATATACATACTAGTTACATATACATACTTATCCAACATATATACAATTATAATTTGCCTCTCTCCTCTAGCTGCACCGCCCCCCCCCCCCCCCTCCCTCTCCCAGTACCGCTCACCTCTCTCCTCTTTATAACATATTGCTACGAATCGTAACTAGCAAACTATAACTATTTTTGCCTCATTAAGTTTCAAGTATTTATTATTTTTGAAAATTATTCTTTTTTTTAAATGAAATATTTTTATTAGGAATATAATGTGTTTAAAAATTAAATCAATAATATATGTTTTAGGAAAAGGACATTTTTGATCCATTATGTAATAATAGGGAAAGTTTTGGACCAAACTATCAACATAGATGTATTTTTAGACCCAAACTATTGATGATAGAGATTTCTTTAGATTAAACTGTTAACTAATGATATTTTTGTGCAATTTTACATAGTTTAAGGACATTTTTACCTTTTTTTTTCCATTTATTTTCACCAAATTAAATGTGTAATTTCAGGATTACAATTTCACTTACTATATATTGACATTGTAGTTATCATTTTAGGTGATTTAATAAGTGAACTGTATCCGTTTTTTATGTGGGTTAGTTACCCTAAATTGCGTCTGTCATTGGGGTGGAGCGTAATTTTTATTTTATTTTTTACATAAGTTTAATTACCATGATTCAATTCGAATTCAGGAGCTGTTTTAAAGGCTCCTTTTAATAGCAACAGCTCTATGTTGTTGAATTTGAACTCTATTTACAGAGTGCAATTACTAGTTCAGTTACCGTTTAACCACAACGCAGACTCTTCAATTGGTTGATTTTTAATGATTAAAAGCTGACATTTTTAGGCTCCAATTAATTTGCCTTTAATCCTGTAAAGGTAAATATCGCATCGTTGAAAATATTTTTCATCCTTTACATTAATTAACTCTTCAATTTCTCATTCAAAATTATAGCATGTTGTATTTTATACATAGGTAGAGAGAGAGAAAGTGTGTGTATTTTTAACTATTTTATCATTGTTTATGTCTTAATAAATATTTACTCTACTGATGCGTTTGTAATTTCAAGAATAATAAGTAAGTACATAAAATATTAATTTTATTTTAAAATAACAAATAATTTAAAAATCACAACAAATAATTAGTGGTACTAATTTTTAAAATTTCTTGGAGTTGTATGATTATTTTAGAGAGGGCCCTCACCACCCAGCCCCACCCCAAACGCACATACAAATTAATTCATCTGCAGCATTTACATGAATAATTATTTTTATATTAATAAAATCAAGTTTACGCTGAGCGTCCTAATTATATATTATAACTATCAAATCAACTAATAAGATTACAATAGCATAAGTTGTTACAAATTAGAGAATAACAAAAATAATAAATAAATAACAAGTAATAATCCTATCAACTTTATTTTGGGTTTACATGTATTTTTGGTGTTTTGCATATCCAAATGACCAAGTATAATTGCACCTCCCAACAAGATATGTTTTTGCCAGCTAAATGTTGGTGTGGCTAACAAACTTAATATTCTATTATTGAACAATTAGCTAGCTTTAATATAATTACATACTATATCATAAGATTAAATGAATAATTGGTAGATATTCTTTGAGCCTGCATGCAGTGTACCTTGAAATAAAAAATTTAAACAATCTCACGTAAAATCAACTTTTAGGCCTCTAGCTGAATTGCAATTCAAAAAGAATCAAGTTCACCAATTCACTAGATATAAGTCTTCCTCCACTCTAAACTTCATTAAGTTCTAGCACTATATATAATTGAATCTTTTATATTGATAGAGAAAACCATATGCATGTTTTTACACATAAATAAATGAAAAGGAATTTACTTATGTACACTGATATATATAATAGAAAAGACTTTTATACTATCGTTTTAATCTAATATTTTTTCCATTTCAATTCAAGTGTCTTAATTCTTATTTCAAAAGTCAAAATATATTCTCTTTAATTTGATCATTTTTTCAAATATTTATAAATATTTTTCATTATTAACTACTGTGAAATATAGTAAGTCTTAAGTAGTTTCTAAATATATAAATTTATTTTAAAAAATAAAGACTTATTTTCTAGAATGTTAATTTCATTTAGGATATATTTGGAAAGCCACCTGATAATTGGAATCGGTATAATTACTAGGGTAATAATTACCAACCTAGTAATTATTATGTCATGTTTGTTTGCCGCAATGTAATTACAAGTGTGTTATGTGGTTTCACAAGTGTAATTACAAGGTTATATCAAGATTTAAAAACAAAAGTTAATTGTCTACTAAAATTTATATTAGACAAATAAGAGTATTTATAAATAATATTAAATTAAATATTTAAGATATATCTTGTCTTTTGAAAATATATTAATTAGTAAACATATGTTCTTAACTAATATTATAAAAAGAATTAATATATATATATATATATATATATATATATATATATATATATATTAATTTAGTATATTTTAACTAATTATGAAAACTAAAAACATAAAATTTATGTGAACATCGTGAAATGAATGTTTGAAAAAATATTAAATATTATAAATATAATGTCATAGTAAAATTATTAAAATATTTTACAAGAAGATAATCTATCAAATATAACTAGAAAATAAATGGCATGTAATGTGAAAACTACTAAAACAAATGAAACTAAAAATATTACTTTTGTCCTAAATCCAAAATAAAAAAATGTAACATAATAATTTTTACGTTAAGTTTCAACGTAACTTATATAAATATGATTTAAAAGAAAAAAAATATAAATTCAAATTTTGTTAACAATGAACAGAACTTTGATTTAAAAATTAGAATACTAATAAAATCATGCTAATAAAAAAATACACATAAAATAAATAAATTAAAAAGATAATATGAAACATGCATGGAATCGCATGAAGTAAATGTTGATAATGAGAAGGAAATAAAAAATAAATATTATAAAATAAAATATATTTTTAAAAAGTATTAGAATAATAAAAATAAAAAGAATTTAAAATAATAAGAATAAAAATATTTTAAAAAATAAAAGAAAGAAATTAAAAATAACCACGACGTAATTATTAGTAATTCACAGTCCTCCCTAAAAATTGAAGAGTGTAACTATACACAATTACTTGTTGACCGAGTAATTATTTGAACAACTAAACAGGTGTATAATTATTGCACTCAACTAGATCAAATTTAATTTTTCAAACAGCCCAATTTAATAGAATATTAGTCATTTATAATTATACCTTTTTAGTAACCTAATATATAGCGTAAATATTTATGGTACCTTCAATTCATAAAAGTTAAAATTCGAATAAGAATAATGATTATAGCATATGCATGTATGTATGTATAGATATTCCTTTCTTATTAAAAAATAAGCATAAAAATATTTTTGAAAGGCTTAACTCATAAGAGACATCTAAACTTGTCCTCATTTTTCACTTAGACACCTAAACTAAGACAAGTTCCTAATAGACACCTCAATTGCTCAGATTTGATCTCATTAAACACTTTTATCCTACTTGGCACTCTCCGATACTTTTTTTTAATTTTTCAGCCAAAAATAAATAGTTGCGGTCCAAAAAAATTTTTTTTTGGTTCTCAAAATTCTCAGTTATCCAAAAAAAAAAAAATTTTCCATAAAAGTAGGTTCTCAAAATTCTCCGTTAGCCATATGCGAAAAAAAATTATTACAATTTTAAATAAAAAAATTTTGCACATGGTTAACTGAGAATTTTGAGAATCTACTTTTATGAAAAAAAAAAATTTTTTTGGACCGCAACTATTTATTTTTGGCTGAAAAATTAAAAAAACAGTACCGAAGAGTGCCAAGTAGGATAAAAGTGTTTAATGGAATCAAATCTGAGCAGTGTCTATTGGTGTCTAAGTGAAAAATGAGAACAAATTTAGGTGTCTGTTTATGTATTTGGCCTTTTTGAAAGACAACTATACATATTGTTATGCTTTAGAAATGCATGTAGCAGACAAGGTGTATCTATAGCAATGGTTATGAATATATGTGAACCCATTAATATTTTTGCCTAGATCGTGTATTATATTTAATAATTGACTGAATGTATACAAATATTTAGCTTGGACTCTGGTTTATTGGTTCGATTATTATTTTTTATTGAAATCATTATATGATAAGATGAGTGAAGATGCACATGTACAGAAGATGCAGGTCGCAGAGATGAGGATGCTGAGATGGATGTGTGGGCATACAAGGAGGGATAAGATTAGGAATGAGACCATTTGGGAGAAGCTAGAGGTGGCCCCGGTGGCTGATAAGATGAGAGAAGCGAGACTGCGATGGTTTGGACATGTGCAGAGAAGAGGTACCAATGCTCCTGTAAAGAGGTGCGAGAGGTTGGACTTAGGAGGCACTAGGAGAAGTAGAGGTAGACCGAAGAAGTACTGGCGAGAGGTGATTAGACAGGATATGGTGAGACTTGTTCTCACCGATGACATGACCTTAGATAGGAAGGAGTGAAAGTCGTGAATTAGAGTAGAAGGCTAATAGGTTTGCAGGGTTAGGTTGATATCTAGCCATTGAGTATTGTAGGGTGTTGTCTTTATCTGTATTATGTGTGTTAAATTTATTGTATTTACCTAATATTATGTGTTTTTCATTAGTAGTCGCTCTTCCTATTCCGTTCTTTTCCTTCATTTTTGTCATATCTAGTTTATTTCGCCTATGGGTTGTTGAGACGAGGGTTCCCGGGAAACAACTTCTCTACTTCTATGAGATAGTGGTAAGGTCTGCGTACAGTCTACCCTCCCCAGACCCCACTTGTGGGATTTCACTGGGTATGTTGTTGTTGTTATTGTTGAAATCATTATATGAATTTATAAGTTTAAAATTTTAAATCAGTCTCTAATCGCGAATATTTATTTTTTGGACGATGCTTTGCAAGGTATTTTAGGGGCCAAAAAGCGTAGACAAAATCTCACATAAAATCAAGCTTTTAGACTGTATTATCTTGAACTTTAGCTAAGATTCAATTGACGGAAGAATAAAAATCCATGTAATGAATAAACATCAACTGTTTTCAACCTGTTCACAGTTAACTTGCAACTATTTTCAACCTGTTCACAGTTAATTCACACTTTGCAATACAATTAGATTTTTAAGTATTGATGAGAAATTACTTCAAATTATTGATCTTGTACTAAGTTGAACTTTCGAAAATAGCACAATCTTTTTTCCTTCCCTCGACACATGGTCCCCTCAATTGACCAACACTTGTATCGATGACATCCTCCTGTATCGCATTCTATAAATTACAATTTTTTTGCCTTTAAAAATGAATGATCTTATTCGACTTGATACGGAATTTAAGAAATAAAGATTTTTTTAAAAATTTTGTGGGTTCTAAATTAAAGTTATATTAAATGTATCAAAATATCCTTTAATCTGATGGTCTTAAACATGTTATGTGAAAAGTTAAAATTAAAGTTCTATCAAATAAGAGGAAATTGATTATTCTTTTTTAAACAGACAAAAAAAAATAGATCATCCTTTTTAAAGAGGGAGAATAATATTTTTTTCAATTTGTTTTAGTTATCGTGCCTATAAAAAAATAACTGATTCAAAATAATTATTATTTTCAAAATTCAAGATACAATTAGTTATTAAATTTTATCTTTATCCTTTAATAAATATGAAAAGACACTGATATAGTGAAAAGGAAAAGATATTTTCTCGATCTCATATTAATTGTCACAAATTCCTTTTACGAGTTCTTTAAGAAATTATACGTATTTTTTTATTTTGCTAGTGTAACCATTATTTCTTTTCAATAAATTGCACTTTGTTTATGAACAAGCCTAAATCTCATTGTTTGCACCCTATGGAGGTCTCTAAATCTGAATAATTCAAACATCACAATTTTAAGTATATTTGTTTACAATTTTCATTAAGATTTAATTCGAATATGTCTTAATTATTAGATCTTGAGCAAAATTTTATAAATACCATCTCGAATTATTTTTGTGTGGATAATTTTTACCATTACTATACATAATTACTAATCATCACCAATAATCACCTTCGTCATCACCACTGTTATCATTGTAAACCACCCTTTATTACTACCAACCATCTCTGTTATTACAATCAACAACCTAAACCATCACAACTAGTACCACGCCAATGTAACACATCATTAACCACCATCAATACCGCTAATTAGTGACAACAACCAACTTTACAATTGATTACAACCATCACAACCAATGACGATCATCACAATTATCATTATCGTAATTAGCGGTCACTAAAATCAATCACTACTACCATTACAATAAACCATCTCTCTATCGTTAAATCTTACAATAATCGTTTCTAATCCATAATAATTTTATTTTATGAAATCTTATATTTTTCAATTGAATTGGATAATTTTTATTGCTCCCTCCATCCCATTTCAACTTAATTTGTGAGGTAATGCACACATATTATGAAAAACATTCAAAGACAAAATTTAAATGTACTTTTCACTATTGCCTTTTGTAAAGTGATAAATATGTAGTATAATTTATCTCCTAGAAAATATAAAACTTCAATAAATAAAAAGGCAAATACAAAAAAAAAGGTTATAAATATTTATCTTGAACTTTGAACAATTCAACTATTTTGAACATTGAAAAAAACTTAAAAAGAATTATGCTAATTTAAGATGGAGGGAGTATTACAAATAAATAAATCATGTACCTTCAAATGTTAAAAAATGAATTCTTAATCCTAGAATATTTTAATTATTGAAACATGTATTTTAATTCATATGTCTTAATATTAACAAAAACAAATAAGGTCAAAGTTAGTATTATTTTAAGAATATTTAATATTAACAGTAACATCAGATAAGAATAATTAATTTTAGCTTAATGTTATAAGATGATAAGTGCACTGAGGCAACTATACGTGATATTTTGATGACTAATATAAAACGAAAAAAGTATTAGTAAGCGTTCGGCTCTAAGTCTCCAAATATTCTTGATAAGTTTTGATGAAGTTGCATCATGCAAGCATATTTGGCTATTTCAAAGAATATAATTTATATTCATAAGTTCTAAAAATTATTTTAAAACCCCCATAAGTTTGTCTTACCATTCTATGTGAACATGTTCGGTTAAAAAAATAACCGTATAACATAATTGGTAACAATCAACAATAACAAAATGACAATATGAGTAAGATTAATACATTAATTGCATTAAAAATAAATTGTTCTTTTTTTCAATGTTCTCACTAAAATTATTTTTTTCGAAAGTTGTAGTAACAAAATATTCTTTTATAAAATCTTCCCACATTCTACGAACAATCTCTTCCCAATTTAATTAGGTAGATTGATAGATCAATATTTAGTTTGAGTTAATAAATGATAGGCATTTTCTTTTTTATAAAATATAAAAGTTTGGAGTAATTTTTAAATATTCAAAACTTCCTAAGTATCTCCCAAGTTCTTAAATACTACTTTTTTCTAGTATTTGGGAACTTGAAAATTTTCCAAAAATTATTTGCCAAGTTTTTTAGCCAAACATTCCATCCCAATTTTTTCCCCAAATTTTTTCAAATTTTTTCTGAAAATACTTGGGGCCAAACGGGGCCTTAAATTGAGATAGAACCATCTGGAAGGTTAGTTCCACTAGTGCTATACCATATTTTTATCTCTTATTTATTCTTTATATGCAAGAGCTATTGTTTTAGTCGTGTACTTTTCATTTTTCAGATTACATGGTTGAAAATATTTTCCTTCTCCTAAATTAGTTGAATTTTTTTAGATTTTTTTCAATATTCAAAATAGTTGAATTTATTCAAAAATCAAGATGACCATTTTAAACTTTTTTCATATTTGTCCTTTACTAATTGAAATAATATACTTTTTTTAGAAGATAAATTACACGAGCAATAGTAGAAAGTAAGATTTAAATTTTGCCTTTAAATATTTTTCTTAATGTGTGTCCATTGCCTCACAAATTTTGTTAAATGGAGAAAGTATTTTTCGGGGCAAAATATGTGAGTAATTTGGGTGAAAATAGGACTTGTCAGACAAGTTGAGTTTAATTTGATTGATTAATATGTATTGAGTTGATAAACAGGTACCTCAGTGACTCGTTCAAAGATTGCTTGGGTTGAAATATCATAAGAAATGATCATATTTTAATTCGTCCAATTTTAATTAAGTTTAATTTTTTTTATAATTTATTTATGTACCTGATATATTTTTATTTATTTTATATAGCTATATATAACACTCTCTCTATCCCATATCTTAATTTTTGGGCTTTTCATTGTTCAAAATTATTGAATTATTCAAGTAGAAAATAAATGTTTGAAATTTTTTCCATATTTGCTTTTCCATATTTTATATTTTTTTGGAAAAAAATTACATTACTTGCGAAGCTATATTTATTATTTACAATGAATAATAATAAAAAATATAATTTAAATTATGTTCTTAAACATTTTTCTATGCATTATTTCACAAATTAAGTTATATGAGACAAAGGAATTACTATTGTTTATACTTACATAAATGAACACACCTATATATTTTAAAATATTGACAAGATTTCTCTTGGACCAATTTAAGCAACTCCCTTAGTCTTAAATTATCTATCTTGTCTCTTAAGATTATATATATATTTATTAGAAAAACTATTTTTTCTTTATTTATGTCTTAATATATATAGTTTCTTTTTGTTAAAGATTTATTTCTATTGACTTGTTTGTAGTTTTCAAACTCAATTACTATCCAAAATAAAACAATTTTTTTTAAATGACAAATAATATGAAATAACTATTTTTAATATTTACAATAGATAATTTAAAATGGGGGAGATAAATATCAGCCCAAATTTTTTTTTAGATGAGTTGTGTTGGGCGGGTCAAAACAAATAATGTGAGATAATTATTTTTAAAATTCATGATGGATAATTTAAGACTGAAAAGGTAAATATTAAGTCATATTTTAGATGAGTTGTGTTGAGCGATTCAAAATAACATGAGTTAATAAATGATTGGCTTAATAACAAATTGTACTAGTCATACTTTCATAGACTAAATTTGTTTCAGATAGTTGAAACTTCATTATTTTAGGCAAAACAAATAAAATTAATTTCTCCCATTTCTTTTTATTTCTTCTTTAGACATAATGAGTATTTCTCTTATGTATTTTTTTAAACAAATCAAATCTGCATAAAAAAGTTGGCTAAAATTTCATTAATTAGCCAAATAAAAGAATTAGTTAAAATAATAAAACCCAAGTATTTATTTCTTTTTTTAAGATATAAAATCTTTATGTTTAACCAACTTTGTACGAAATTTGGTTGAAGTTTTAGTGAAATAAAAAAGGTTAGCCTAAATAACAAAAAGTTGGGGTATTGTAAGATATTTTTTATAGTAAAAGCATATGATTTATATATGGCTACTAATTTGTATCCTTAAAATAAGCAATTCAAACTTGTGTTAGACTATCCGTTTAGAGTCATTTCCGAAAATGTCGAAACTCTGAAAAAAAAGAGTAGTGGTTTTGATTCAAATACGGGAAAAGTTAAAAACAAAAAAAAAGGGAGTGGAATTGTGTGAAAATACACACTGGTCCCTCTGCCATTAATTTATTTTTGCCAAACTGGCAATTAAGCAAGCATGCCACTCCTTTATAAGGTTCATTTTCTCCCTCTATTTCTCTTCATTCACACTTGCTTATTTTCATTCAAATGTATAATATGGAGAAGGATAAGTTGTGCAGGAGACATCACAAAAAGCCTTCATTTTCATCCACACTTCTTGATGAAATCTACCGTTCTATTGATGGTTATGATCAAAGAAGGGACGATTTCCACTTAGCAAAACATAGCTGCACCAATACTAAAAAGAAGAGCATAGAAGATGAAGAAATTGGTAGCTCCAGAAGGGCTTGTCTGGTTGAGAAATGGATGGGCAAAAAAGTGAAAGACAAGGTTGAATTGGACAACCTTTCGCTTTATTTCAGTTCAACTTGTTCTGAATCCAATTCTGGTACTCTTTCTGCATCTTCCTCTGAAAAATCATCATCATCTTCTTCTTCTTCTTCTTCAACAACTTGTTTTGCTGCACCAAGAACTAAATCAGAGAGAAGAGCGAGCAGGGGCAGGGCTACTCCACTCTATTCATGTGACAATCAACCAGCAGAGATAAAGTCTAAATCAAGAGCTTTGCAAATGTACAACAATTTGAAGAAAGTGAAACAGCCCATTTCCCCAGGGGGTCGTCTTACGAGTTTTCTCTCTTCCATTTTCAACAACAAATCCAACAAGTTGAAACAAGATTTTCACCAAGTAGATGAGAGGAGTTCAAGATCGTGTTTGAGCAAAACCCCACCAAAATATGGTGTCAAAAGGACAGTCCGATTTAACCCTGTTAGTGTTATTGTTGACGAGGATTGTCGTCCTTGTGGTCATAAATCTATATATGACCAAGATTCAGATGATGTTCGTAGGCCCAAATCCCAAGGAAACAGGACAAAAGTGGATTACGTTAATGTTGAGGAAGATGATGATGCATCGAGTTGTTCAAGTTCAGATTTGTTTGAAATTGACCATTTGGCATTTTTTGGTGACAAGAGATTCTGTGAAGAGCTTCCAGTGTATGAAACCACACATGTTAGTGGTCTGATTCGTTGAGTATTAGTTTAAATTTAGATCCCCTTTTACATTACACATATTAATAAATGAACTTTTATTCTTTCCTGTTTGATGCAAAGACCAAATGTTTTGAATTGGGAAGATCCCAAGACAGAAAAGAGTAAAATGAAGATTCCAGATCGAAAGCAACAAAGACAGCTCCCTCTCATCGGAATAGGGAAAAGTAAAAAGCTCACAATTTATGCTTCAAATCCCCATAAATAGAACTTTCATTTTCCCATTCAAAATAAATAAATTTCGGACCTTTTCTCTATACTTCCAAATCAAAGATTTTTTCTTCAAAATTTGTCCCATTTTTTATAAATATCTTTACCATTACTCAAAAATTAGAGTTTCAAAATACTCTTAATTTAATAAAATAAATTCATAATTAAAGTTCTCTAAAGGAATGAACAAGTAAGAACATGCTAACCTCAAAAATTTAATTATTTTGAACCAAAAATAAAAGTAATAAATAATTACTTATATTAAATCTGATCTGATGACCTGCAAAATAGAGATTGAAACATTAGTTCAGTAATTTCGTGTGATAAACTGTCTTTTTTGTAAAATTTCTGGTGCCCTTGCTAACAAAGGATGTGGTCCATTAAATGGAATTAATTTTCTTTAACCAAAAGTCTTGAGTTTGAGTCTCTTTATGAAAAAATAATCGATATTCTCGAATGAGCCTTATCCAATGTGAATCTAAAAAAAGGAGTCAGCTTGTGATCCATTATCATCCGAATATAGGGAGCATAATATTCTTTACTTTAGTGTCTCTAATTTCCATCAACAAAACGAAGCTACATGATATATAGATTCGATGAAAACAAAACAATATATACTAATTAATAAAGAAGCGTATTAATTTACAACGAATGATTCTAGATCATAAAGAAGAAGCCATTGAGCAATTATATTCTAGCTAGAAAAGAATAAAATCGAAACTATAATTTCCTCAACTCTTCATTACCATTATAGTTCATCATCTCCCTTCTCTAAAATTATTTAGTGAAACAAATATTTAAACTATGATAATTATTATACATTCCAAAATTCACTACCAATTAATCATTTTAAGTCTTTTATGGCAAGGCTAGCCACAACCATTCACATTTTAATAATAATTCACTTTCATAATATTGATTATATTCAATAATCGTGTGCCTGACATTTTAAAAACTAACAAACAGAGAATTAATTAAAGGTAAATGATAAAGCACTACGTGACGAGCATGCAAATTAAATGGACAACTTAAGTACCTCACGCTAAGTTGGAATCTTTTTTAGTCAAAAATCCAACATGATAAAATGATTAACACCAAAGTGGTGATTTGTAACTAAGTTCAATTTATTAAAATGGATCAACATTGGATTATTCTAACAATAATTATTGAGTTTGTAAAGATTTTTGTTATTGCATATATTATTTAGAAGCTCATTAATTTGGGCATTTCCTCCTAGCTTCCCTAGGGTTGGTGAGTGGGGAAGTTGCCAGCAAGAATAATGTTTGAGAATTAATATAATGAAGTTCAATCAAGATTAGAATTGACCTACTACTCATAATTAAGCAAATGTTATTTTGCTCTAGAAATATAACCCTTCATGATTATTATTCCTTAGTTCTGATCAACATTTCTTACCTTTAGAAAGTTAGGATCCTGCCTTTTCACCACACTAAGTAGAATAAAATATTCTGATCATGACTTGGAGCATGTGTATGTATTGGTTTAATTACTTCTAAAAATTTATTCTTCTAATACTTATATTATACACTAAAGTAGATTCCACCAATAACATCAAAAACCTGTTGGCCGGAGGCTTATTTATTTTCTATACACTCATTTTAGAAATTAGCTTATGCCTTGTAGGGCTGGGCATTATTTGGTTCGAACCGAAAAAATTAACCGAACTGAATTTTTTTAAATTTTGGTTTCGGTTAATCGGTTTATTCAGTCGGTTTTGGTTTTAAATTTTAAAATATTGATAATTTGGTTCGGTTATCGGTTATAATTTTTTTTATTTCGGTTAATCGAAAAACTGAATTTTTTTTTATGTCCAAATAAACTTCTTCTTTGATTGAAAAATAAAAGTGCTACAGTACAACCTTTGGAAGAGTGTCCTTGTATATATAAAGGATATACCGACATCCTAAGATAATATGTCTTAGAAACATCACAGCTACAGTGGTAAAATAGCTAATCTTTCTCGACAAGTCCGAAAAATATGAATACATACATACACACACACACACACACACACACACACATATATATATATATAGATTCTTGCCATACCTTCTTAGCCAGAAATAAGATGTATTGTGGTTAAGTTCACTGAGAATATTACAGGAGCTCCAGAGAACTCGCCTCTGCTCGACTACCTATTAGTTTTGGCTGCCTACATATATTATAACTTATAAATTATAATACATATAGTATAGGCTCAACATGAACTGGTAATTTTCCAAGCCTAACTGGGCAACATATCTTTTACTGAACGCCCAATTTCAGTTCCAAATAATATTACTTTACTTTAGTGAAAAATAAAATTTTTAAATCCTAGTTGCTAACCTGAAACATATATGTCAAGGAATGAAGGAATCAAATGGTAGACTTTTGATTTATAGGTTATGACACTTTAAATAGTAATTCAATACATGTAACTGTTCACATTTTTAAATAATGGCCTCACTAATTGGTTACTAATATAGAGTAGCTTATCTTTATAGAGTTGTAGTAATGTTTTCTTGTGTATAATCAATTACTTTTTATCGAAAAAAAGTGTCAAAAATAATATTCAAACCAAAAAAGTAAACCGAAATAAACCGAACAGAAATGGCAAAAACCGAACTGAACCGAATTTATTTCAGTTCAGTTTCAGTTTATATTTTTCTTAAACCGAAAACCCAAAAACCAAACTGAATTTCACAAACCGAACCGAACCGACCGAATGCCCAGCCCTAATGCCTTGTGCACTTAGATAGGTTGAATTCAAATTTGAGGAATATATAATTAAAAATTCTTGATTATTTACTAAATAAATAAATAGTGTTTTTAGATTTCTTAAAAGTCCATACAACTAAAAAGAAAAAAAAAACTCCATAATTAAGTAGCCTAAAAAATAAATAAGTAGTTAGGAGTAGTCAATATTGATGTATACTATATATCCAATTGTCCAAAATTGAGTTTAGTGAATATCTGTTTCAAGCATAAGGTCAGGTACCTGCAGCTTCTGCCATCCCATTTTGCAGCTGCAACGACCAACTTGTCAACAAGGATGTCCATTAATAATGATCATCACCAACCATATTTTGAAGCTTGACTCACTTGCATGATGAAAGTACATCTTATGTACACTCAACTCAAGCCCTTTACTTCTTGGATCTTACAATTCATGTATGTTGTGGGGTACTCCTCTTCTATCGCAATGAAATAAAGAAATAATACATAAATATATTTTTTAACGTGGCTTCAACTAATATTTATGCTCTTCAATTTTAGGTGAGCAAAGGGTGACATACACTTGTATAAAATTGAAAAAATAAATACATTTGTCCTATGTGATGTCCTACTTGATAACTTTGTGTCTATAGTTACACCTTATGTGTTTTAATATACAAGTGTTTACTTGTATACAACTAAAATTACAGGTGCGTAGATATCAATTTAAACCAAATTAAAGAACATATTTATATATTAGGCCTAAAATAAAATAGTATATCTTACTAAAATATACAACTGATAACTCAAGTCTATCTCTTAACGATTCATGTAAATTATTTCAATTAAATTTATTATGCAAGAAGAAAAGTTGATATATATATAGAATAAAACTACATTAATCTGACTTCATTGGCTTTAATTTTGATTTTGTATTCATCCTTACCACTATGTTGTAGTGTTTCTTGTTATGAATTTATCAGACTGTGCGGGCTCCTACTCTAATATCTAGATCAGAGCATCCTAAATTCCCAACATATTAAATCATGCGAAGGATAAAAGAAACAGAAAATATCACTGAAAAAGATCTTTGAATTTACCAAATAAAGGGTTAAAACCAAACAAAAATTTCTGGAAAAGACATTTAATACCCCTCAAGGGTTGTCTAAACATAAAAAAGATTCTAAGAATACAATGTGAAATAAAATGATGACACAACTTCCATAATAAGAAAAGAAGAGTATTAGCTATTGGAGATCATCTTGGTCTTCAACTAAGAAACATCACGGATCATGCAACTAGACTATACTAAAAGGTATAACAAGAGTAGTATCAGTACAAGCAACACGTATTGATAGCAAGAGTACTAATGTTGTTACCTTAACTGCCCCTAATATATGATATTGTAACGACCCCCAGTTTAGCAACCCTGAGTACAAAAAAGTTGGCCTAAAAAATAACCTGGAGTCTGGTTTACGGGACCACTTACGACCCGTAGGTTTGATTCTTAAATATAGAACTTTAGGAAGAGGAAAAGTTTCCAAGTGATAACACACAGACCAAGTGATGGCCCATAGGATACCTTACGACCCATAGAAGGTTTCATGAGTGGGACTCCACACATTAAGGAAATTTAGAGTTTTCAGGAAAGTGACTTACGAGTTATCAGACGGCCCGTCGAATGGGTTACGATCCGTGTGAACCTTTCGTGGGTAAGGTCAAGGAAGCGAGGAAATATAGTTAAGTGTGGAAGGACGTAGGTCGGTTGCAGTAGTTTTAATAAGCGGTAATTTTGTCATTTTTGTCCTTTCTATTCCTATACTACGTCATTTGAGGGACGGGAAAGGGACCCTATAACAACCTTTAAGCCCTAAATTCCTCATTCACTCTTCCATTCTTCACTCTCTAAATTTTTAAAGCAAAAAAGGACTCTTAAGAACAAGCTAGGGCAAGACTAGGGTTCCAAGATTCTTCTTCAATCCTACAAGTTTGTTTCTCTACACTTCTTCCAAGGTATGTGAGTTTATTTATGGGTATCTTTTCACCCATAAAGTTCCCTATTAAGTATTTTACCTTTTCTTTAACTTTCTCAATTTAATGTGCATGCTTATGATGATATCATGATATATGATACTTATGAAGTTTAGCAACCATTTTTCTAAGTAAAATATGCATATTTGAAGAATGCTGTTGATTTTATGATGGCTTTCGATGTGATGAAGGTTGGGCGTTTTTGATGTTCCTTTTAAAAGAAATTTCCTATGAATTATGTGATTTATATTGTTCCATGATAAAACTAAGACCACCTAGTTTTCGAGTAAAGCTTTCTATGATTTATGATGATGATTAGGGCATCAATGAAGAGGTTCAAAGTTAAGTTTATTAAAGATATGAACATGATGTTTTATTTCCCCAAAAGATGTTTAAAAAAGATTCCTAAGTTTGAGCTACTCCTATGATTGCTACTTATGATTCTAAGAGTATGTTATAAAGATTCCGTGGGATGACTTAGCACCAAGAGGACTAGAGATTGGAACTCATTCCGTTAGTTGAGGCATGATCCCTTGAAGCTAAATCTCAAGTCCTTAACTATGTGCCACCATATGAGCCTTTGTAGGCTAGGCTAGTGGATCCACGTAGGCCCGAATGTTATGAAAGATGCAATTGCAAAGTTACTAAACTTTGAATATCTATCTTGGCAAGTAGATTCGCTTTTCCCCAATGGAAGGAGTGCATTGTGATGTACTGTCAAAATACAACACTTTTGATGTTTAAAACTTGGAATTTTTTATGTTCTCAATGCGATGTTAGTTGATTTGATGTGTTTTTATATTTGTTTTGCAGGATTACAAGGTTGGCACAAGTTTTGGGCTAAGTGTGCCGAATTTGTTGAAGTAGAGGTTTCACGAGACCCTTTATGAGTCGTAGAGAATTCTATGAGCCGTAAAGCTAGTTTCGTATAGAATTTTAGTGAAGAGTGATTTTCTGAAGTTAAGTCTATGAACATGCAGAAGAGCTGTAGAAGATTTTACGAGCCGTAGACTTCGTATTGTACCTTGAGGATCAGAAAGTGGGGAATTGCTGAAAAGTCATCAGGCGAAACCCCCTACGGGCCGTAGAACTTTATATGGGCCGTAGAAGAGTGTCGTAGAAGTCAGTCCCAGATTCGAAGAAGCAATCCATGAAAGTCCAATTACGGGCCGTAAAATATTATATGGCCCGTAGAAGCCACTGTAGAGTCTGCCGACCTAGTTCTCCTAATCCGTTTTGGTTTTGTATTTTAAAGACTATAAATAGGTTTGTTAGATTATGTTTCAGGAGGGACATGACAGAACAGTAGAAAACAATAGAGAGCTTGAGAGAAACACTTGTAAAACTTTATTTTGTCTTTTAATTTTAATCTTGTGATTCTTGGTGAAGAGTTTTGGATTCCTTGTGCTTAATTCTCAACTATCAAGATCTTGTGTAAGTGCTCAACTATTTTATTAAAATTCATAAGTCTTGCATTTACACTGATCATGAGTAGCTAAATTCACAGTTAGGGTTATGGGAACCATCAAGAACTAACAAGGTAAAACCGAATAATTCATAATTCTTGAAAAGTGTGCATATATGTATTAATTAATTCTCTTCAGTATGAATGATTTTTAACAGTGGACAACGTTAGAACTCTCCTGGTGCTACTGACTGGATCAAGTAGTAATGAATAGGAAAAAAGATTAATTAACATGATTTGATTGATGTTTCTCGTCTAATCAATCAAACTAGGCTAAGGGGAGGTTGTACTGGAACAATAGGTAAGGGTTAGTAATGTCACACTGCAGAGACGGACCAAATCACGTAGTGAAATTTGCCTCTCGCCTGGGCCAAAAGGTTTGGTGAACTTAACTTACCGTTCTGCATGCTACACATTGGAAAAAAATTACATTACCTGGTAACACTGAGTTAGGGAATCATGGAGAACACAACACCCTAGTTACTCTTCACACTGATTTAACACTTGTCTTAGTTTAGAATTACTTTTCATAGTTGTTACAAACCCCCCCTCCCTCTTGACTCCGTTTGACCTAGAGATCCAGAAAAGACTAAGAAGGATGGCCCAAGATAATGCAAACAACACGGAAAATGCAGCTCTGAACGGGAATGAGAATGAGAATGCGAATAATGACAACCCTCCTCCTCTTGAGGACATTGATCCATAGCCACAGGAGTTCAATGCCAAAGCTTATCAGTGGAACCAATATCGGTTGAACCCTATGGCTATGGATGTTACTGCAACCATTGTGTTACTACCAATATCGAATGGCACAAAGTTCATGGTTTCGAGTGAGTCGCTTCAGATACTGCAGAACCGTTGGTTGTTCGCAGGCCTACCATTAGAGGATCCGCATAGTCATCTACACAACTTTGTGTTTGTATGTAAGAGTGTAATGGGAACACATAATCTATCTATGGATGATGCGGGACTTCATGTCTTTCCGTTATTTCTGATAGGCAATGCAACACTATGGCTATCCAAGCTCCCGTAGAGTTCGATCACTAGTTGGGATGAGTTGCAGAAGGACTTTTTGGAGAGGCACTTCTACGATGAAGAAGCTCAATTTTAAAGATCAAATCAACAACTTTGAGAAACTTCCTCGTTACTCGATCAGTACTACATGGGAGTGATTCACAAGGTGCTTGAAGAGTGTCCTTGACCATAAAGTTGTTGATGATGCCTTGGTGGAGATCTTCTATCGTGCCCTGGACGAGAATAGCCACGCATGTGCTGATATCATCATAAGGGGCATGTTTTTAGATCAACCATTTGCAAGGATTTCTGAGAAGTTGGAAAAGGTGGTCAAGACAAATCGTGCATGGGGGCAAAGAGACATGTCATCTACCAAAAGTTCGTGCGCTGTCAATATTGGTTCGGAGCAAGCTAAAAATAAATGAGAAAATAATGCAGGAGCTTGCCCGGATTTGTACAGATATGGAGGTGACGATAAAGCAGAATCAGGAACGAGTTAATGTATCAATTCATTTGCTTCCTCGAGCACCCATGTACGAGGATCTCTACTATGAGGGGGATACTTGCTTCATTGCAGATCAGACGGGGGGTTCACGCCCAAGGGTCCAATCAGGACTATTGGCGCCAAGGTCAAGGAAATCAAGGTCAGAACTATAATAGAGATGGCATGTTTAGAGACAACCGTGGAGGTTACTACGATAAGAATAGGGGACAAGACAGAGATGCAGAGTGGGGCCACAGAGATAGCTACAAAAATAGTCATTATGTGCCACCACACAATTGTGATACCGGTGCTACTAGTTCCAGAGTTGAAGAGATGTTTTACCGTATGTTGAAGAAAGATGAAACACAGGATGAGACCTTGAGGGGCATGAAATCTGACATCTCCAGCATAAATCAGAAAATTGAGTCTCATTCTATTGCTATCAAACAACTTGAGCAACAGTTTGGTCAAGTGTCAACTCAACTAAAAAAAGTGTCAGAGAGGTACATTGCCTAGCAACATAGTTCAGAATCCAAAGGATGAGGGGTAGTGCATGGCGGTCAGTATTTTTTGTGGCAAGAGTACCATTTATCCTCCCATACCGGTAGATGATGATGATGTTCGGGAGGAGGCAGTTGAGGTCAAGGTGCTGATACAGGAGGTGATAGTGTCAAAGATGGGGTGAGTGATGCTGTAGAGGTGCCACAGAAGCTAAAGCTCATTCCTAGATCTCCTCATCCCTTCCCCAAAGAATATAAAAGAAGGAGGAGGAGGGAAAGTTCAAGCACTTTCTCTTCGTACTAAAACAACTCTTCATCAACATCCCCCTCATTAAGGCATTGGAGAAAATGCCAGGGTATGTGAAGTTTATGAAGGACTTGGTTACAAAGAAGCGCACTATGAGTCAGGAGCTCTCCCAAGAGCTTCAACATTACAGTGCAATCGCTACAAGGTCCTTGGTGCAAAAATGAGAAGATCCTAACGCTTTCACCATACCCTGAACTATTGGAGATGTGGAGTTCTAAAGGGCATTGTGTGATCTTGGTTCCAGCATAAATCTTATGCCCCTTGCGGTCTTTAAGAAGCTAGGATTGGAGCCCCTACCCCAACGAGCATGCAGTTGTTGATGGCTGACCACACGGTGAAGATGCATGTGGGGATGCTTTGTGACGTACTCGTCAAAGTTTAGAAATTCATATTCCCCATAGACTTTGTGATCCTAGATTGCGAAGTTGACTTTTAAGTCACAATCATCTTGGGAAGGACCTTCCTAGCCATTGGTCGAGCACTAGTGGATATGGAAGATGTCCAACTCAGGTTTAGATTGAACGACGAAGAAGTTGTCTTTAATATCTGTCAGTTAATGAAGAGTCCAGACAACCTGAAAAAGGATGTTCGGGAACTTGGTGAAGTCCGAGTAACCAAGTTGTCCAAGTCATGCCGCGATAATAAATCAGGCACCACTTGGGGGACAACCTAAGATATTTGATGTAATAGTTGTAGTTGTGTTTTGTTTTTAGCTTTTGGACTTGTAGATAGTTTAAATTTTCGCATTTTGGATGTAATTTTGGACATTGGACTGGTTGCATATATGGTAACAGTGTGTTTTATGAAAAATATGAAGGTACATGACTGAGTTAGCTATCCTTGGCTGAAAAGGCATCAAGAAGTGCTTTTATGACCGGAGCCCATACACTATCTTGTAGAACACTTTGAATAAGCAAAAATTTGTGCACTCCAGTCCACGAGCCAATTTTATGGTCCATAGATAAAACTACAGGATGTGAATGAGGCTCGTGGACCCCAGGTAAGTTTTCGGTTCATTGGCTAACTGTGGGGGTTTCTACAACTAACTCAATGAATCATACCCAGTTCTATGACTCATAGTCTAGTCCGTGAAACCCGGTCCCCAAAACTAGGGTTAGGCATTCTACGAAACCATGATTTATGAGCCGTAAATCGTATGTGGCCCGTAATCGGGGTTTCGTAGAACCTGAGTGTTGGACTGACCCGGTCAATCTATAAATAGAGGGGTCAAATTATTTTGACCCCGTTCTTCCCTAAAATTACAAATTCAACCGAAAAAACCCTACCCTTGTTCCTCTGACCACCGACCACCGGCCACCCATCATTTTCCGGCCAAGTTTCTGCCAGCCTTCTAGCAACCCTAGGGTTCATCCTCTTTGATTCCTCCTTCAATTATTACACCTTGGTCATTCAATTTGGTAAGTTCTCGGTCCTACAAACCCTTTAATTATCAAAATTTGTGTGATTGAGTTGAATTGATTGATGGGTACGGTAATTTGATGAATGAACCTGAGGACGCCATTGTTATGCTTAAAAATTGAATTATGAACAATAGGTGCCAATGTTTGAAAATGTGTAAAAGCCAGAAATTTATGTGTATGGCGTTGTATTTATGTTTGAATGATGTGTTTGAAAACCATGTGGTCACACTTTGTATTTAAGTTGAATTGAATATGTGCATGAAAGTTTAGTGTGTGATGACATGCGTGTATAATTCGATGCTGATTCATTCAAATGGGGTCGGTTGGCTTGGGAAAACATGTAAAATAATATGCGATGAGGAGTATGATAAGACTTGCATGATGGATTTTGATTTAATTCATGTGGGGGTGTGTACGTATTGCTTTAATGTTGAAATTGTTGTTGAAAATGTCGTATGGGGTCCATGTTGATAGGCTTAGAAACTTAGGTCACTAGGTTTTTCAATCTACGAGGATCTTTTATGGCCCGTGGAAACTTTTACGAGCCATAATTGTCCCTCATATGAAAATCTAGAAACTTAAAGTTTTTGAGAACCTATCAAACAAGACCTTCTACGAGTCATAGAAAATTGTACAACTTGTAGGCAAGTCTCATGGATCTTTGCATGAAAAGGTTTGAACACCAGAACACTCCTATAACTGAGTCTATGTCTCATAGATCCGTCTACGAGTGAACTTGGCCTCGTAGATGCTATTAGAGTAAGCAACCCTTTATGCACACTATTTCTACGAGGGCCTTCTACAGCTCATAAGTTTTACTACAACCCGTAGAAGTGCCTTAGTAGTCTTTTCTATGACAAAATCTGATTTGAATTTACTTTTTGTTCTCTAATATGGGGCTAACTATGTGGGATCAGTTGAGGAGCTCAGTGTTCGACCTGACCCGGATGTTGATGGATTACAGACACGGGACGTCACCAGACATGGGTAGGCCCAAACCCAGGCTATTGTTTTTCTCACTCCCCAGTCTGACGAGGGAGGCAACAACAATAGCAACTCCATTCAGATGACTCCCTCTAAAGAGGAGTCAGATTCAGAGTCAGGGTCCATTAACTAGTCAGAGACAAAGTCCTCTGCCGCACCACCTCGGGCATCACCATCACCACCAGACACTCTATCCAGCCGATGGTGCATTGAGGGCATGCAGGATATCTTGCCTGGAGGGCATCCAGAGGAATGAGCAGGGCAAACCAGCCCCCTCTATTTTTGAGGATCCCTGGATCATCACCTTCGGACTAGACAGTGTCCCTAGTGTCCAGGACACTATCAGCAAATATAGGCTCCAGTGGCTGGCCCAAGCACAGGGGAAGTACTCCCCGACCATGGTTTAGGAGTTTTACACATCCTACACCTCTATAGTACTCAGCACTCTTCCCAAGGGGAAGAAGCCCCTCGCTCAGCCCAGGCTTACACACACTAGAGTGAGGGGCCGACAAGTGGATGTTTCAGAGACTACTATCCGCTATATGCTGTTTGGGCCCGATTTTCTAGCCACCAAATCCACAACAGCGTACGCCCGCAGGTTGGGTAGACCATCGACAAGGGTCTAATGAGAGACCTGAGCCGCATAGCTGGCTTAATGAGATGGGTGGAAACGCAGATTGCTGAGCAGGGCTCGAAACCTGCATGGGTAGCCACTTCTTATGAGGCCATTGTAAAGGCCTTCCTTAGCTTTCCCGATAAATTTTTGTGGGCCATTGTGAGGTCACGAATCTAGCTGAAGCTTGCAGATAACACCTTAACACTAGACCATCTATTCTGGTTGCCAGCATATTATCTGGCTATGAGATTTATTGGGCCAGACTCATCGCAGATTACATCCACGAGGCAGCCATAAAGAGGTCCACCTTCATCCCTTTTCCTTGCTTGATCTATAGACCCTGTCTAGAGTCGGGGGTGGAGAGGCTACATCACCAGGATTCATTAATTGAGGTCCAAAATACTCTGGATGCCAACCTGATCAAGGCTGAGGATAATTCGGTGGCACTTCTGCGAGTACCGCACTAGCCAACTCAAATGCCTTAGATGTTCACGACTAAGCCACCTTCTGTGGTTCCACCTACCATCACTACTGATGCTATTACCAAGGAGAGGCCCCCACATACTGAGACAAATATAGAGAGAGGGCCCACTACCATTACTCTTACACCATAGGCCATTCCTACAAAGACAATACCCATCGGTATGATTTATGTGTTAGCGACGTCCATTTACGCCATGGCACATTGATTGACCCACACTCAGTCCTAGTTGACTCAGTTACATCAGCAGATCAGGCCCTGATTCCGCCAAGCGACTAAGGAGTCCGAGGGACGTATTCAAGAATTCATGATTTCTACTATTCAAGACTGACTTATAGCTGTGGGTGCACACATAGATTCTTTTGAGTTGCAAGTCCATCAAATCCTGAGTACATCATAACCAACAGATATGATAGCCCTACAGATGGAGATCTAGCAGCTCCGGGCTGATATAACTGTAGCTTTGGCTGCATTGGTAGCATTCCCACAGACTGCACATCTGGTGTCAATGATGGATGTTTTTGCTCTAAAGAAGCCTTCACAGCCTTCCCACAGGAAGAGGCCCCACACTGATAATGATCCAAATGTAGTAAGGTTGCATACGAAGCTGACAGAGGAGCAGGAGCTAGAGCTTGCCATGATGCGATTGAAGCATGAGAAGTTGAGGCAGGCTCAAGAGCTTAAGATAGTGAGGGGTGCTGGACCCTCCAGACATGCTTTTACCACCGAGGAGGCCACCAGGAAGGTTGAGGGTGGCCAAACGCAACTAGACACTGATACTTAAGCGCTCAGGTATGTTCTTTTTGACCCTGTGCTACATTTTGCAGTTTTAGTGTGCATTGAGGACAATGCACCTCTTTTTCGATGGGGTGTGAGTAGTTATAAGCCTCAGTGAAGTTTGAGTAGCCTTGCCCTATAACTATCCCAAATTTTGAATCCTAGGGGTTTTCTTGCCTGTGTTATTGTTATGTCGGAAAATGACTTTCGGTTTTAAAAATTTGATTTGAGACTTAATTAATTTAAGTAAATCGAATCTTTAAATTTTTAGAGTCGCCACTTAATTTTTAAGGAAAAAAACCAAGAAAATCGATTAAATTAATATTATTATTATTATTTTTTAAAAGAATTAACAGAAAAATCCTTTTAAAAATCCAAAGAAAGGGTTCGGGTTCATATTTCTATTTCGGGAAGGTTTTACGCACCCAAAATATCCGCTAACGCGCGGTTATCCGACGATTAAATATTTTGACTAACTTTAAAAGTATTAATTTTATATTATTAACTAAAAAGCTAAGTGAATATTTCAAAGATTAAAAAAATAGATCATTTAAAATCTTAACTACATTTTATTCGATTAATATTAATATTAATTTAAATGAACCATTTAAAAAATAATCAAGAAAATATAACATTAAAAATTTAACCAAATTTTATTCAATTAATATTGATTTAAGTGAAATACTTAAAAATAATCAAGAAAACATAATATTAGAATCTAATCAAATTTTATTTAATTAATATAGTTAGTGAATTAAACTAGGTGATTATGATTTTAAAATCTACTAAAATGTCTAAGTGTTTAAAGAAAAGAGAAAGATATTCATAAATTATTTTAAAGGAAATATTTTAAATATTTCAAAGAAAATTTATAAAGTCTAATTTTTTTAAAAAAAGTTTTGACATTAAAAATCCAAGACGTGAAAATGACATAGATGGCCAACTTTTAGGGAACTTTAGTTAGACTAAAACCTATTAAATAACATGAATTAAAATTAATGTAAAGATAATCAAATAATTATCACAAGCAAATAATATAGACAAGAAGTAAACAAAATAAATTAAAATAGAATTGGGCTTTGGCAGGCCCAATTCCCAAAGCCTGCATTAATTTCAAATATTGGGCCTGCCAAGCCCTTAAAAGAGATGCTGCTGCCAATTGGGCCTTTGGCCCATTCTCCTGCTACAAGAAATTAGGGCTTTTGGCCCCTTTTTCTTTTGGTCTTTATCCTGTGGTATACACTGGTTATATACCAGTGTATATAGCATGTATATTGATGTATATATACCGACTTTCGGCCTCCAACACTTGTATTTCAGCATATCCTCGTACGTGTATATTGCCCCGACGAGGAACTACTCAAAATATGCAGAGGAGGGGTCCAAAACAGACTCCAATAATCGTCACATGCAACATAAAGAGTAAGATATATAAATAATAATTCTGAATGTTTGACAAGAGGGCATGTCAATATAACGTGGCATATATTCATTTACCTACGGCGTATTGTGCATGAAAAACAACCAAGCGGACAAAGTAACATATATTTTCTCAAAAATCGAACTAAAGAGGAAGATGAGTGTTTCTTGAAAATATTTGCAATAGGATACGTTTAAAAAAAAACTTTTGGCCCAAAATAACTAAAAGAGGGATAAAAGACATGTTTGTTTCTATGCGGAAATATAGATACTTTCCAAACAATGACGACATCGGAAAGTAATAAATCCGTTTCAATTCCTTAAACAACAACACATGAGGAAAATAACCATTTGCAGTGAAATAGGTCATCTTTATGCCTTTCAAAAATGTCAAAAGGGCTCAAACAATCTGGAATGCAAACGGAACTATCCATGTTATACCATATTAAACACTTGTCGAAAACACTTAACAGAGATGTTCATACTATATCAATATCCAGATAACAACCCAACAACATAAATCAAACTGAAACACTTAACTAAAACACAACCAGCATACAATATTCGAACATGAAGAGCGTGACAAAGTAAAGATATTACCTTGTGGAGGGCAGCGAACGGGGACGAGACGACGGCTGGAATCAACTTCGATCCTATTCGAGTTATGTACGGGAGCTGCTGGATGTCGAAACTGAAAAGACTCAAGTTTTATCACTTTCAGATTTTTCAACTTCTCTTTTTTTTCTAAGATAGAGTTGTTTTGAGTTGTAGTCTGTATTTTCAAAAGAAAGAGAGAAAAATCCCCAAAAAAATTTCCAAAGAACCCAAAAATCCCCCTGCACAGTGAGCAAATGGGGTTTAAATACCCCCAAAATTATGGCAACGGACAGGGGCAAAATCGGAAATCCGCTCGAAAATCCAATGGGATCCTTCCACAAATCTCACACCTTAGCCATTGATTTGAATCAATGGCCAAGATGTGAGATACGTTGAGGGTCCCCTTAGGAATACGTGAACGAGTTTGACTCGTTTTTCTTGCACCAAAATGGCCACTGGCCGACTGTAAATGGCCTGATTTCGGGCTGCCATTTCTTGTTGTTTTCGGTTTTGGTTTTGGGTTTATGGGGGACAGGGGAGGAACACATGGGAGGGAGTAATGATTTTTGGCGGTTTGCCAAGAGGAGCACCTGTTCCTCGCTGATTTCGGCTCTGGCTTCTGGTTTTGTTTCGGTTTTATCAGAAATGGGGGAAGGAGAAGAAAGGAGTGGGGAGAGAGAAGGTGAGGGAGAAAGGGGCGTGTGAGGAAATATTAGGGAGAGGGTCGGGTCGGGTTTATGGGTATATAGGGATTTAATTTGGGCTGGGGGTTAATTAAAAGGGATTGGGCCGGGGATTTGGAATTGGGTCTGGGTAGTTAAAATAGTTTGGGCCAAGAACTTGGCCCAAAAATAAGAAAAATAAAAATCTGAAAATGGGAAAAAGAATTTAAGATTTGGCCATTTTAAATTACAAAATGCGGCCAAATAAAACGCGATCAACTCGGAATCGATTAATTAATTTGACCACGAGATGAAATAATATAAATTAATTAAAGAGCTTTTAAATATTAACAACTTGAAATAATTAAATTAACTACGGGGTAATTAATCCTAAAATGATTAAAATAAAAGCGATTAAAGATAAAATCTATTTGAGAAATTTTGAAAAATCCACGAATATAATACTTAACTATTAATACTTGAAACAAATATAATATGCAATATATAAACATAATTAAAAATTAAAATATTTGAACCTAAAAATCACTTGAAAAATCTTTTTTTGCGTTTTTGAAAGCTAATTATTTCAAATTGTTAAAATTAAAAGCTTGATGATTAATTTATACTGTGGAGGGTCAAAATTGGGTGTCAACAGCTGCCCCTTTCTTTGGATAGGGTCGATGAAAGAGACCATGAACAAAGAAATTTGACAAACCCAATTTTGACCGACTACTATTTCATCTCTTTAAAAGAAAGGTACGGTCTTTGGAAAATTGTGGCCGGACCCGGGTCTCGAGTTTCCTACATATCTCTGGTTATATGAGAATTCAGGCCACTTGTAGTTCAAGATGCTTGATTTAACGCATGATTATGAAAGAACTCAAAAGCTATTTCGGAGTTGAATTATGGAGAGACCAAAAAGCTATAGAATAGAATGATGGGGGGTTGGAGTACAGTCGAGTTTTCAATACCGCCTACATATCCCGGACATAGGAATCAGACTGCTTGTAGTTCGACTCGATCGGTTGAAAAGGAAATCTTCTTATGCGAACATAACCTTCGGTTGGGAGGAGTGACAAATGATTGAATATGAAAAAGAGGCTTGCAACCTCTTATCCATGAATGTGGAGCTCTTCACATCCATAAATAAGAACTCACACAGACATAATTTTCAGAACCTTGGTGCATTGTCACTCAGATTAGAAAGATTGCCTCCAATGAGGATTAAAATTTCATCGGATGCGAAACTGAAATTAGCAAACTCAAGAAAATACTCACATGCCTCTGATAGGGGTGTGGTTGGATTGTGGTGGAAGTCGTTTTTCAGCTCGCGTCCGAAGAGTTTGACATTCCTCTTCAGACTATGTCCCAGTTCGCTGCTAAGAAAAAGTTCCACGTTGTGTTGCATCCTACTTGATGACGTCCACACCTATGGTTTATTTTGAGAATTCATCCTTTCGGATGCTCCCGACAAAGACTGAAACAAAACTTATTAGTATAAAAATGAAAATCAAGTAGGGAGATAGAGACTTTCACCTTATTGACACATATTCGTCCTTCTGATCATTTGATGTTGAATACCTCCAATTTGATATAGTAGATGATGAATCAATATTACGTAATATGATAATGACAATATGCAACGACCTTCTCAGCAATAATTGATGGCATTATAGTTTTCCAACTGTAACGGGGTGGATGGCCCGATAATCATCCAACTGTAACGGGGTGGATGGCCCAGTAATCGTCCAACTGTAACGGGGTGGATGGCCCGATAATCATCCAACTGTAACGGGGTGGATGGCCCGATAATCCTCCAACTATAACGGGGTGGATAACCCGATAATCCTCCAACTGTAACGGGGTGGATGGCCCGATAATCGTCCAACTGTAACGGGGTGGATGACCCGATAATTATCCAACTGTAACGGAGTGGATGGCCCGATAATCATCTTGGCAATATATAAAGATAGCCTTGATGATGATATGCATAGATGCTCCTCTTGGTGATTATATAAATATGATAATAATCCTGGAAATAAATTGACGACAATATGCATAGATACTCCTTTTGGCAATAACATAACTGATGATAGCCCTGATATGTATGGACGTTCCTCTTGGCGATAATATAAATGTGATAATAGTCCTGTAAATAAATTGACAACGATATGTATAGATGTTCCTTTTGGCAATAATATAATTGTGATAATAACCCAACTGTAACGAGGTGGGTGGCTCGAAAATAATCCAACTTGGTTTAATATAAAGTCCCTGAAATAGACAAACAAACTACGAACCACTTATGGGGTGGCTAACCCAACAAAATCATATGTCGAAGCCCTCGAATAGGTAAGTAAAATTCATAAACCACTTATGGGGTGGGCAACCCAGAAATTCTAAAATATTAACCCTCACATGGTTAACAAATACGCATGCTTATATAGATACGTGACAATCATCCTAATGGACAAAGCAGAAACCATATTGACATGTACATTTGTCATGGTTACGACTACTTCTTTCTTAAGAGGCAACACGATTGAGGTGAGATGGCTGAATTCTTTTGCACAAAGATTAAAGCCTCTCTCGTTCTCTTCTGAAAAAAAACTCAACAAACTTTGAGTTTATTGCACAATATCTTTAGCCATTGCTGAAGACTCGAATTGACTTGTAATCTTAATTTTGTGAAGATATGCAATCTTCAGCGCCTGTTGATTTGATAGACATAACATCATATCTAGCTTCGATACTGATTTCAGTATTGTCCCAACTTTACTAGCATAGCCAACCTGCAAAACTTGAGATCAAACATTAACAATCATAATAAAGTAAAGTATACACTTAAGATAGAGTGTGAAGTTATGTCATTCAGCTATAAAGATCAGGCCACAGTAAACGTAGCAGTGATCTCAATCATGACTTATCACTACTTGATGTTTGCTCCTTTGCAATCTTGTAGTCCTTGCATGCGGTCCGTATCCGGTGATGCAAACTTGATTCTTTTGAACTTTGAGAGAATCTATCAAACTTGTTTCTACTTACTGCAAAATATTGTGAAAGTAATTAGAAATCATCTTGACATAATATGATAAATTGAAGATAAGATGAGATGAAAAGATATTTGATTGCTTATGTTGAGGCCTATGTGTAAATGGCGCCTTATGCTTGAAGATTTGACATCGTCATTCTTGTGATTTCAAGTGTTCCTGCATCCAAAGAAAAATTCTTAGTTTGAGAGACTGATTTGTGTTGGTGTTGTCCTCGTGCTCCTTCATGCAATTGACTTGCGTACTTATCCGCTCTTTGAAATGCAGGTTTAGTGGAATTTTGAGGACTCTCCTCAAAATTCTGCCCCAGTTTGCTTGAATGTAGCAAGTGACATCTTTGTAGAATTTTAAACTTTCTCAAACTCTGCATCCGGTTACGCCCTTTCGATAAAATTCCAAATTTGATTCGTAGGAGAAACATCTTTTGGAGGAATTTCTGAGACCTTCTAAAAAATCTGCCCCAGTTGCATATTGTGACCCCCAATCTTGTTGGAGAAGCTTGTCTTCTACTGAATTTTTGAGACCCTCTCAAAAATTCTGCCCCAGTTTTCATTATAAGGATAAATGGAAATCTTATGGGGGATATGACCGAGCCGTTGTGGCGCCTACGTATCCCATTGAGGCAGGAATCAGGTCAAACGTAGTTCAAACAACAAGAAAATTAAAACATTGATAATAAAGTGACCGAGGCCGACATAGGCCGCCTACGTATCTCATTCTTGAGAATTCAGGTCAAACGTAGTTCATTACAAAGGATATGTGCTAAAAGAGATAAAATGTGCAATAACTTCATATATTATCAATGTTTTGCTCTGTTGTTTTGTCCTCTGATGGCGAATGTTCCAAGCGATCATAATTAAATCATCTTGCACTTACTCTCGAGCATGAAATATATTGTCATTTGGGGAAGTTTAATCAATTGTGATTAACTTCTTATCAAGCATATTCTGAATCTTGAGCTTGAGGGTCGAGCAATCCTCTGTATCGTGTCCAATGGCTCCTGAATGATAGGCACATGTACGGTCTGCCCTGTAGAATTTTCCCGAAGGATTGGCTTGTCTTCCCTTTATAGGATGGATCATACCCGCTGCTTTCAACCTTTCATAAAGCTGAGTTTGAGACTCCTTCAATGGTGTGAATACTCTAGGAGGCTTTCTAAAATTTGAACGAGAAAATTTTCCTTGATTATTATGGCGGTCTTGATATATCTTTGATGGAATAACTCTGACAACAGATACATCTTCTTCTTCCTTCCTTACCATCCCTGAAGATCCAGCTGGATTTGCCATACGGGTAATTTTTCCCGTCCTGAGGCCATCCTCAATAGTTTCTCCAATCTTGACAATATCTGCAAACTTTGCTCCAATGAGCAGTATCATCCTCTCATAGAATTCTTGTTTTTGCGAGCGTACAAACACTTCGACAATCTCCTTTTCTGACATAGGAGGCCGGACCTTGGCAGCCTCCTTTCTCCATCTGTAGGCATACTCGCGGTAACTTTCCGCAGCCTTTTGTTTTATCTTTTCCAATGAGTAACGATCTGGAACTACTTCCACGTTATACGCAAAACGTTCTATGAAATCTTTAGCCATGCATTCCATCCTGCCCACTGGCTCACTTCCTGTGACGTGAACCAATCCAGAGCCTCTCCACTCAGGCTTCGGCTGAATAGTCTCATCAATAAAGCCTCGTTTCTACCGACACCCATGAGTTGGTCACAGTAAGCTCTTAAGTGGGCCAATGGATTTCCGATTCCCTCAAAAGTGTCGAATTTTGGGATCTTGAATCCCTTCGGAAGGTCTAGGTCGGGACGAATGCACAGGTCTTCATAACTCAAGCCTGCAATATCTGGCGTGATGTGATATTGCTTCAAAGCTTTTGCTATCTCTTCCTTTATCCCTACCTTGGCCATTTCCTCTTTGGCCTTCCATTCCTTCTCCTTCTCTTCGTAGTGGTCTATTTCGGAGTAAGCGGTTTGAGGAATCTGGGATTTAGTAAGAACCGGGACATGGAAAAGAGCTTTGGGAAGTGAGGTTTGGACAGTGGGCAAATTGTATTGGTCCGGAGTGTAGATTTCTGGATGGATTATTTGAGGGTAAGCATTGTTGGGAACGGGAGAAAAGCTGAAAACTTGAGCATTGTTGACGTTTGGGTTTTGTGGAGGAGGTGGAGCTTGGTGTGATGGACCGGGATGACAGACATTTGGAGTAGCTAGTTCGACGATGGGGGTATTTTGAGTAGGGGTGATGGGTGGGTTGGTTGATATAGGGATAAGTTGGTGTGTCGGGTTAGGAGAAGGGAAATGGAATGGAGGCCTCCTATCATCCTGGCCAAGAAGATTAGCAGTGATGGCCAGATTTTTCAGTTCTTGAGTCTTTTTTATTTTCATTTTCATTTCAATAACCTGTTGCATCAGCTGTGCAATTGCTTCATTTTGTTCATCAATAATCGGACCTCTTGTAGAAACGTCGGTCAAACTAATATTCTCACTATTTTCGGTCATTTCCTATGCCGTTTGAAAACTTTAATCGATGAAGAAATCTTTGGAGACTAGACTCTGTGAAATATGGATGTTTTGTAAGCTCCCTCAACACAAATCAGTTCTAATTACCTGGTATAGAAAAATAACTCAAGAGATGAATGTGTTAGTCTCTGTTCATAATAAATAATGCAAAATATTACACATAAAATTAAGCACATAATAGTTGCATTGTTCGAAGACATACCAACCCACAGATATAGAAAGATGACTAAATAGGCCGAATGTTGCCTATTTGATTTGAGATTTGTAGATCGAGGAGGCTTCAATCCATGATTTTCATTGAGCATAATTTTGTAAGGATGAGGGAAAAATATGTTTTCTCCAAAATAAGGGAAAATATGTGTTTAAAAAATGAGGGACCGAGCCATTGAAGGTTGCCTACGTATCTCACAAAAGAGAAATCAGGTCCGACGTAGTTCGACCAGCTTGAGTCATTTTCAAATCGAAACGATTTTTTTTTAACCTCTTGTTAGATAAGAGAGCAAAGTTCAAAAGTGGAATTCGAATTTTTGTTGAGAAACTTAAGACTCGAAGAAGCAAAAATTTAGAATTTTGGAAGTGAAATTCGAATTTTGTTGAGAAACTTAAGACTCGAAGAGTATTTTGGGCAAACGTTTGATAGTGACTGAGATTTTATGCTTAGGAGGCTCTAAAAGGTTTTTTGTTTTTTTTTGAAAGAAATGGGCTAGAATGTCTCCGAACAAATCAACATAAACACATAAACAGTTATAGCAGATATCACAAAAACAATTATTGCGCATCCTATAGAATATGTGACCCTTTTATGCCAAAGGTTGGCGTATCGATTTGAAGGATGTATCTTGTCATTTTAAATATTTCATCGTTCCCCAAAAAAGTGAATTCTATAAATAAATAAATACATTACAAAATGTAAATAATAAGGGATACATTTTTTAGGGAAAGGGAAAAAATATAAAATATAAATACAAGGAAAAACATTCCCACGCAGGGGATTAACTAACTAGAAGATCCTACTTCATTTCCGGCTTTCTCCATCTCTTCTCCGGATGTGGTGTCGATACTGTTAATAAAATGAGCTCATCGATTACCCACCTACAAAACAAATGTGTTAGAAAATCCCCCGAACCCCCCGAACGATGATTTATTTAAAAGACATATACATCCTTCAAATTAAACAAACAATATGATCGTCCAATTGGGCCGGAGGCCACTTTGGACTCAAGGTGGGCTACTAATGGGCCCGATACCCCGAGGGTATTAGGCCGACCTAGGCCAATGCACCTACAGGGTTTTTGGTTTCGTTCTACCCTAGGTGTCTAAGAGTGGGTTTATTATTCGACTGTGAAAAGGTGACCCGAGCGGACAACCCGGGCTGGGGAAGTTAACGACCGTCGATCCCGCAAGATCGACTCATTTCGTCAGGGTACCCCGATGGAAAATTTGGACTGAACGGTTGCGACCCGCATAACCGTCGTTTTATGAAAAATAAAAAGTGCCAAGTGGCGAAAAATGCCATGCATGTATGACAGTTAATTATACAATTTAATTAAAATAAGACAATTAATCACAAATAAGCAACTAATAAAATAAACAATTAATAGAGTTAGTCAAAAATTAATCTATTGGTTAGAATCTAATTAAATTCCCCAGCAGAGTCGCCATTTCTGTTATGTCGGAAAATGACTTTCGGTTTTAAAAATTTGATTTGAGACTTAATTAATTTAAGTAAATCGAATCTTTAAATTTTTAGAGTCGCCACTTAATTTTTAAGGAAAAAAACCATGAAAACCGATTAAATTATTATTATTATTTTTTTAAAAAGAATTAACAGAAAAATCCTTTTAAAAATCCAAAGAAAGGGTTCGGGTTCATATTTCTATTTCGGGAAGGTTTTACGCACCCGAAATATCCGCTAACGCGCGGTTATCCGACGATTAAATATTTTGACTAACTTTAAAAGTATTAATTTTATATTATTAACTAAAAAGCTAAGTGAATATTTCAAAGATAAAAAAAATAGATCATTTAAAATCTTAACTACATTTTATTCGATTAATATTAATATTAATTTAAATGAACCATTTAAAAAATAATCAAGAAAACATAACATTAAAAATTTAACCAAATTTTATTCAATTAATATTGATTTAAGTGAAATACTTAAAAATAATCAAGAAAACATAATATTAGAATCTAATCAAATTTTATTTAATTAATATAGTTAGTGAATTAAACTAGGTGATTATGATTTTAAAATCTACTAAAATGTCTAAGTGTTTAAAGAAAAGAGAAAGATATTCATAAATTACTTTAAAGGAAATATTTTAAATATTTCAAAGAAAATTTATAAAGTCTAATTTTTTAAAAAAAAGTTTTAACATTAAAAATCCAAGACGTGAAAATGACATAGATGGCCAACTTTTGGGGAACTTTAGTTAGACTAAAACCTATTAAATAACATGAATTAAAATTAATGTAAAGATAATCAAATAATTATCACAAGCAAATAATATAGACAAGAAGTAAACAAAATAAATTAAAATAGAATTGGGCTTTGGCAGACCCAATTCCCAAAGCCTGCATTAATTTCAAATATTGGGCCTGCCAAGCCCTTAAAAGAGATGCTGCTGCCAATTGGGCCTTTGGCCCATTCTCCTGCTACAAGAAATTAGGGCTTTTGGCCCCTTTTCCTTTTGGTCTTTATCCTGTGGTATACACTGGTTGTATACCAGTGTATATAGCGTGTATATTGATGTATATATACCGACTTTCGGCCTCCAACACTTGTATTTCAGCATATCCTCGTACGTGTATATTGCCCCGACGAGGAACAACTCAAAATATGCAGAGGAGGGGTCCAAAACGGACTCCAATAATCGTCACATGCAACATAAAGAGTAAGATATATAAATAATAATTCTGAATGTTTGACAAGAGGGCATGTCAATATAACGTGGCATATATTCATTTACCTACGGCGTAGTGTGCACGAAAAACAACCAAGCGGACAAAGTAACATATATTTTCTCAAAAATCGAACTAAAGATGAAGATGAGTGTTTCTTGAAAATATTTGCAATAGGATACGTTTAAAAAAAGAAACTTTTGGCCCAAAATAACTAAAAGAGGGATAAAAGACATGTTTGTTTCTATGCGAAAATATAGATACTTTCCAAACAATGACAACATCGGAAAGTAATAAATCCGTTTCAATTCCTTAAACAACAACACATGAGGAAAATAACCATTTGCAGTGAAATAGGTCATCTTTATACCTTTCAAAAATGTCAAAAGGGCTCAAACAATCTGCAATGCAAATGGAACTATCCATGTTATACCATATTAAACACTTGTCGAAAACACTTAACGGAGATGTTCATACTATATCAATATCCAGATAACAACCCAACAACATAAATCAAACTGAAACACTTAACTAAAACACAACCAGCATACAATATTCGAACATGAAGAGCGTGACAAAGTAAAGATATTACCTTGTGGAGGGCAGTGAACGGGGACGAGATGACGAGCTGGAATCAACTTCGATCCTATTCGAGTTATGAACGGGAGCTGCTGGATGTCGAAACTGAAAAGACTCAAGTTTTATCACTTTCAGATTTTTCAACTTCTCTTTTTTTTCTAAGATAGAGTTGTTTTGAGTTGTAGTCTGTATTTTCAAAAGAAAGAGAGAAAAATCCCAAAAACATTTTCCAAAGAACCCAAAAATCCCCCTGCAAAGTGAACAAATGGGGTTTAAATACCCCCAAAATTATGGCAACGGACAGGGGCAAAATCGAGAATCCGCTCGAAAATCCAATGGGATCCTTCCACAAATCTCACACCTTAGCCATTGATTTGAATCAATGGCCAAGATGTGAGATACGTTGAGGGTCCCCTTAGGAATACGTGAACGAGTTTGACTCGTTTTTCTTGCACCAAAATGGCCACTGGCCGACTGTAAATGGCCTGATTTCGGGCTGCCATTTCTTGTTGTTTTCGGTTTTGGTTTGGGGTTTATGGGGGAGAGGGGAGGAACACATGGGAGGGAGTAATGATTTTTGGCGTTTTGCCAAGAGGAGCACCTGTTCCTCGCTGATTTCGGCTCTGGCTTCTGGTTTTGTTTCGATTTTATCAGAAATGGGGAAAGGAGAAGAAAGGAGCGGGGAGAGAGAAGGTGAGGGAGAGGGGGGCGTGTGAGGAAATATTAGGGAGAGGGTCGGGTCGGGTTTATGGGTATTTAGGGATTTAATTTGGGCTGGGGGTTAATTAAAAGGGATTGGGCCGGGGATTTGGAATTGGGTCTGGGTAGTTAAAATAGTTTGGGCCAAGAACTTGGCCCAAAAATAAGAAAAATAAAAATCTGAAAATGGGAAAAAGAATTTAAGATTTGGCCATTTTAAATTACAAAATGCGGCCAAATAAAACGCGATCAACTCGGAATCGATTAATTAATTTGACCACGAGATGAAATAATATAAATTAATTAAAGAGCTTTTAAATATTAACAACTTGAAATAATTAAATTAACTACGGGGTAATTAATCCTAAAATGATTAAAATAAAAGCGATTAAAGATAAAATCTATTTGAGAAATTTTGAAAAATCCATGAATATAATACTTAACTATTAATACTTGAAACAAATATAATATGCAATATATAAACATAATTAAAAATTAAAATATTAAAATCACTTGAAAAAATCTTTTTTTGCGTTTTTGAAAGCTAATTATTTCAAATTGTTAAAATTAAAAGCTTGATGATTAATTTATACTGTGGAGGGTCAAAATTGGGTGTCAACAGTTATTTTTCCCCATGGATATTTAATTTCTGTTGAATCGGCATGTTTAGGATGTGTAAGTAGCATTGGTAGCAGATAGTACTAATGTACTTCGCATATATGTGTTTTTGTGCTTTTTTTGTGAAAAATGATATCCACCAAAAAATTGTTAGTTAGTCTTAATAGCAACCAAAAGGTCTGATTGTATTGACCGTGCTTCTTCTGATAAGTGAGGATAAAATTGAGATGAAAAACATGATCTGAAAGTCTGTGTTGATATTGTAATCAGTGCCATGTGAGTGTGAGCTTACTTTTCTAAATTCATATATATCGTGCTACAAGCCCTGTTACTCTGACTTATATTGTAGGTTAGTTGGTTAGGAAAGGATCTTAGGCCGTTGTTCATAATAGTCCACTTAACCTAAATGACCAATCAAATGTTGGAAATATCCCTTGATCCTAATGTTTGAGCCTTATGTGTACCTTTTCTTTGTAAAAACCTAAGTTACCTAGCCTTATTAGATGTAAAATCCTAAAATTATCCCTAGTCCTTCCTTGAACATTGTAAGCCTTGACAGAGGAAAAAACTTAAGTTGAGGGTGGCTAGCAAAAGTTGCCCTGGTTCCTAGGTTGGATTGTGTACCTCGACTCAGGCCAAAAGCTTAAGTTGAGGGTGGCTAGTGTAAGGGTAAACACAAAATTGGGGGGGGGGGCGGAATTTAGTGATACATGGAGAAGGAGATAAAAATGTGTGTTGGGTGCAAGAAAAATGAGTGATGCCTAAGTAATGAGCTAAAAAGAAAAAAGATGTAAAAATACAAAGCAAAAAGCTGAAAAATGAGAATAAGGCACCCAGAAAAGCTTAAAATAGGAGAAAGGAAGAATGAGATAAAAAATAACAGTGTTACTAGGGCAAAAGTGTGTAAACATCCAGTGTTACGGAGGGCCTTTAGTCACTATGTTCCCAAAGCATCTTACCAAAGCCCCTGTGCCTACGTTACAAGCCAGTAAAGTTCTAAAGTGGTCCTAGTCCAAGTAGTCAATGGTCATGGTCATGAGTATATGGGCAATCATAAGGTATTAAGCATTTTATTTGAATGCCTCTTGGGAGAGCGAGTGCTTGTGCATAGTCCGAAGCATTGAATATGAAAAGATCATTATGAGAGAGATATGAGACTTTTTTTATGAGGGCACTTGTGTTGCACTGTTGATATTAGACTAACTCAGTGATTGTGGCTTGTCGATAATTACCTTGCTTGTCATAGTTGCACTGTCACATGTGTTAATCTGTATTATTCATTTGCTGAATAGCTATCTAAAGTATTTTTTAAAGTGATGTGGGTGTCTGTGCTTGAGTTTGATGTGACGTATGCCATTAGATTGAGGTCTGTGTGTCACTGGGCTACTTATGTAGATTGAGTCCGTCGCTTGAGAACAAGCAATAATTTTAAGTTAAGGGTATTGATATGCTATCAGAATATATCACTTTTGATGCTTAAAACTTGGTATTTTGCGTGTTTTCAATGCGATGTTAGTAGATTTGATGTGTTTTTATGTTTGTTTCCATGATTACGGGGTTGGCACAATGTTTGGGCTATGTGTACAGAATTTGCTGAAGCAGAGGTTTCACGAGATCCTTTATGAGTCGTAGAGAATTCTATGAGCCGTAAAGATGGTTTTGTGTTCAATTCCA
The DNA here is from genome assembly GCA_029948455.1 of Solanum rostratum. NCBI lineage: Eukaryota > Viridiplantae > Streptophyta > Magnoliopsida > Solanales > Solanaceae > Solanum > Solanum rostratum. Next base: position 29,697,272 of record CM057052.1, on the reverse strand, counting down.
GTGAAGGGTGATTTTCTGAAGTTAAGACTACGAACACGCAAATGAGCCATAGAACATTTTACAAGCCGTAGAATTGGTGTCATACCCTAAGGATCAGAAAGTGGGGAGTTGCTGAAAATTCATCAGACGAAACATCCTATGGGCTGCATAACTTTATATGGGCCATATAATGGTGTTGTAGAAGTTAGTCCTAGATTTGAAGAAGCAATCAACGAAAGCCCGAGTACAGGCCATAAAATATTATACGGCTCATAGAAACCACCGTAGAGTCTGCCGACCCAATTCTCCTAATCCATTTTGGTTTTGTATTTTAAAGACTATAAAAAGTTTTTTTAGGTTATTTTTCAGGAGGGATGTGACAGAACAGTAGAAAATAATAGAGATCTTGAGAGAAACAATTGTAAAATTTTATTTTGTCTTTTAATTTCAATCTTTTGATTCTTAGTGAAGAGTTTTAGATTTCTTGTTCTTAGTTCTCTTGTGTAAGTGCTCAATTATGTTATTCAAATTCATAAGTCTTGCATCTACATTGATCATGAGTAGCTAAATCTACAACTAAGGTTGTGGGAACCATTTTTAATACTAGCCAATGTTAGTACTCGCTGAATGTTACTGACTGGATAAAGGTAGTAATGAATAGGAAAAGAGATTGATCAACATGATTCAATTGATGTTTCTCATCTAATCAATTAAACTGGGTTAAGGGGAGGTTGTATAAGAACAATAGGTCAGGGTTAGTAATGTCACACTACGGGGATGGACCAAATCACGTAGTGAAATTCACCTCTCGTCTGCGCCAAAGGGTTTGGTGAATTTAACTTGCCGTTCTGCATTCTACACACTGGAAAAGAATCCAACTACCTAGTAATACTGAGTTAGGGAATCATGGGGAACACAATACCCTAGTTACTCTTCACACTGATTTAACACTTATCTTAGTTTAGAATTACTTTTCATATGTGTTACAACCCCCCTTTTTGGAGAGATAAGTTGGTCAATTAGCCCAAATTACCACGAATTCTTCTAAGTCTACAAAATTCCCTGTAGGATCGACTTTAACCTTGGATAGGTTATATATCTTGACAACTACCGCTTTAACCTAAAAAAGGAGGTGTAGCATGGGCGACATCACATTTTCCTTTTCCCAATGCAAGGAGTTCATTAGATTCCATGTAGTAGCTCACATGGTCTTACTGTCGGTTATGGTGTATAAACCATAATGAAAACACAATTTTTGCTTTTCTCATTATATGCGCTTCCTTATGCATTGTCTCATATTGATCTTAAGCCATATTCCTTGTGCATGCTTAAGTTTACTTTATATATCTTTTGTCGTAAGTATCCTTATATGTTATGTTTAATAATGATGGCATTATAATTTCATCCATGCATTGCATCTCAAATACATAGTATATTCAAATGTACTAACACATATTTTGCCTGCATGATTTAACCATGTAGGGACAGGCACTCCTCCACTGGCTCGAGACTAGTTTTCGGCGTCCAAGACTAGTAGCTTTATTGTGGTGAGCCCTTAGTTCGAGACTCCTCCCATTTTTCATCTATTTTGTATCTTTGCTTCATCTAAGACACTGTATTTGTATCCATTCTGAGGCTTTTACTTTCTATGTTTCCTTATTTTGGATTCTTTTCTAATTTATGGAGATCAACCGATACCGATCCCATCCATTTATGATGTAGTTGGTATGTGTATGGACAAAAAAAATTGATTGTAGTTATTCCACTTCTTTTTTAATGTTGCTTCATTGTCAAAGTTGACCCTTAACCCCTTTTACCCTATTTTCTTCCGCATAAGTTTTTCTTATTGACTATGAATGCTTAAGATGCTAGAGATTGCTTGGGTAAGACACCCGACGTGTACGACTAGGCCCCTAGATCAAGTCATTACAAAATTGGTATTAGAGCACGAGGTTTTAAAATGTTCCTCGGATGTCTGTGCATACCCCGTAGTGTAGAGTCTTGTTCAAGGCAGTGAAGCACGCAACTATCTTAAGTGAGAGGGTATGAGATGGTTTAGTAAAGTGTTCCCTTCTTTATTATTCATGTCGTGCCTTAGAGTTGACTAAGTTTTTCGCTAACTAAAGATGGTATTTTTCTTGTTTCAAGATCACCGCCACGAAGAGCTCCTCATCTGCAAGGCACTCCCGAGGAACAAGTCCCTCTATCATCCCATTGGAGTGTCTCATGCGGAGTTTTGATCCGCATTCACTTTTATGGCCCAAGAAGTGGCCAACCAAGACAATTGGGCAGTTGCCGTTCCTCCTCAAGTGCCCACTCTAGCCACGTGAGTACCTGACTTCATGCGGATGAACCCATCAGAATTTCATTGGTCGAAGGCGGATGAGGACCCTATTGAGTTTATTGAGGAAGCTTATCGAATTGTGGAAGTGATGGGCATTCCATCCGAAGAGAAAGCTGAATTGGTGGCCAACCAGCTCAAGGGAGAGGCTAAGATTTTGTTCGAGCAATAGGCTAAGGAGAGAGGCAAAGGATCATGTCCTATTGGTTCGAGCAATAGGCTAAGGAGAGAGGCAAAGGATAATGTCCTATTGGTTGGGAGTAATTCAAATGTGTCTTTTTGGATCGATTCTTCCCCATTGTTAGGGAGGCAAAGGTCCAGGAATTTATCAACTTGAGGCAATGGAGTATGAGCCTGAGGGGAGTATGCTGTCAAATTTACCAAATTATCAAAGTATGCTCCGTTCATGGTTGTGGAGCTCGTATGAGAAAATGTATTTTGGGTGTCTCTGAGTTGGACTACATGGAATGTAAGATGGCCATGTTGGTCAAGGAGATGGACATTTCCTGCTTGATGAAATATGTAGAGCAAATTGAAGAAGAGAAGCTTCGTGAGAGGGAAAGTATGTCCAAGAAAGCTCGAGTTAAAGGTGGGAGTTTCTCTCACCAAAGGGGCGGTGGTTATAAGTTCCAAGGTGGCCAAAATCAAGGTAGAAAAATCCACCAATACTCCTTTTTTCCAGAAAGACAAGGGGGTGGCTCCTAAGTCCCAAAGTTCAAATTGCCCTAAGTGTGGGAGGCCTCACAAAGGAGAATATCTAGCCGGGTCAAATGCTTGCTTCACTTGTGGGAAGCCCTGCCACCATGCTACAGATTGCAGGAGCAAACGCACAAGGCCTTAAGGCCAAAGGGGTCCAGTTCAAGGGCCCAAATGATCGATCGATTCTATGCTCTTCATGGTCGCCAAGAGGTCGAAGAAGCTCTGGATGTGGTTACTGGTATGTCAAGAGTTAGTTGTTATGATGCATACGCACTTTTAGATCTAGGAGAAGATATGTCTTTTGTAACCCCATTCTTTGCATATAGGTTTCATATGTATCCCAAAGTCCTCCATGAGTCCTATGAGGTGAGTAACCCCATAGGTAAGTCTATCATAGCCCGAAGAGTCTATAGAGATTGTCGTATTTCTATCTTTTATAAAGTGATTCCATGTGACTTAGTCGAGCTTTCCATGGTATACATCAATGTGATTTCGGGGATGGATTGGTTGCATTCCTCTTACACCTCCATTGACTATAGAAACCGTTAGGTTAAATTCTAATTCCTTAATGAGTCAGTTCTTGAATGGAAGGGTAGCAACTTTTCATGTAAAGGTCGATTCATTTCTTATGTAAAGGTCCGTAAAATGATTTCCAAGGGGTACGTCTACCACTTGGTGAGGGTCAAAGATGTCTCTTCCAAAGTTCCTTCTCTTTAGCTTGTCCCTATTGTTAATGAGTTCCCTGATGTCTTCCTAGATTATTTACTGGGTGTCCCTCCCAAAAGGGAGAGAGATTTTTGGCATAGACCTCTTACCAGATATGCAACCTATCTCAATCCCACCTTATAGAATGGCTCACATAGAGTTGAAGGAGTTAAAGGAGAAATTAAAGGATTTATTGGAGAAGGGTTTCATTAGACTTAGTCGGTCTCCATGGGGTGCCCCAATATTATTTGTAAGGAAGAAGGACAGGTCACTCCGTATGTGCATTGACTACCGAGAGCTTAATAAGGTTACCATCAAGAATAAGTATCCCCTCCCGAGGATAGATGATTTTTTTGATCAATTACAAGGGTCTACTCATTTTTCCAATTGATTTGAGTCCGGTTATCACCAATTAAGGGTAAGAGAAAGTGACATCCCTAAGATGGCTTTCCAGACTAGGTATGGTCATTTTGAATTTGTGGTGATGTCGTTTGGCCTCACTAATGCATCGACAATATTTATAGACCTCATGAATAGGGTGTTTAAACCTTGACATATTCGTTGTGGTGTTTATTGATGACATTCTTATTTACTATTGAGGTGAGCAAGAGCACATGGAGCACTTGATGTTAGTATTGCAAACCCCGAGGAAACAAAAGCTCTATGAAAAATTTGATAAGTGTGAGTTTAAGCTAGATGAGGTTGCGTTTCTTGGGCATGTGGTATCTAGAGAGGGCATCAAAGTTGACCCTAAGAAGACAGAAGCAGTGAGAAACTAGCCAAGGCTATTGACTCCTACTAACATAAGGAGTTTCTTGGGTCTAGCTGGTTATTAAAGATGGTTTGTGCAAGACTTCACTATTTCGTCTCCACTCACCAAGCTAACTCAAAAGCAGGCTAAGTTTTTGTGGACGGATGAATGTGAGAGAAGTTTCCATACTTTCAAGGATTGGTTGAGTTCATCCCCTATATTGACATTGTCGGAAGGGAATGATAGGTTTTGTCATGTATTATGATGCATCAAGGATTGGGTTGGATTGTGTGTTAGTGCAAATTGGTAAAGTGATTGCGTACAAGGGAGTTAAATGTGCACAAGAAGAATTACCTGACGCATGACCTTGAGCTTGAGGTGGTTGTGTTTGCCTTAAGGATTTGGGGACACTACTTGTATGAAGTCCATGTGGATGTTTTCACCGACCACAAGAGTCTCTAACACGTTTTCACCCAAAAGGATCTCAACTTGAGGCAACGAAGGTTGTTAGAGCTACTCAAGGATTATGATATGAGTGTGAAATACCACCCCAAAAAAGCGAATGTGGAAGCTGACGCCCTTAGTAGAATTTTCATTGGTAGTGTGTCCCATATAAAAGATGATAGGAACAAGGGAGTTAGCCAAAGATGTTCTAAGGTTGGCTAGATTGGCAGTGAAATTGAGAGAGTCCAGAGGTGGTTGTGCAATGGTTCTTCATGGGTCTGCATCTTCTTTAATTGATGAGGTTATGGCCAAGCAAGATCTCGATCCATCCTTGGTTGAGTTGAAAATCTTGATAAAAGATGGAAAGATAGAAGTCTTTTCACAAGGGGGAGATAGTGCACTCCGATATCAAGGAAGGTTGTGTGTGCCTAGTGATAGCGAGTTGAAGAAGTTGATTATGCAAGAAGCCCATAACTCTTCATATTCCATTTATCCCGGCACTACAAGGATATATAGAGACTTTAGAGAGTTATTAGTGGAATGGGATAAAAAAGGACATTGTTTAATTTGTGTCCGAGTGTGCCAATTGCCAACAATCAAAGTTGAACACCAAAGGTCGGGTGGTCTAGCACAAGACATTGACATTCCTATTTGGAAGCGGGAAAATGTCAACATGGATTTCACAGTTGGGTTGCCGAAGACCAAAAAGTATTTTGACTCTATATAGGTGATAGTTGACCGCATGAAAAAGTTGGGTCATTTCCTACCGGTCAAGAGTACATTCAGTGCCGAGGACTATGCCCACTTATATATCTGAGAGTTGGTGAGATCGTATGGGATTCCATTGTCCATTATACTAGATCGTGGATTTTAGTTTACTTCTCACTTTTGGAAATCCTTTCAAGGAGTACTTGGTACTAGAATGAAGTTGAGTACGAATTTTCATCCCCAAATCGATAGGCAAGCCGAGAGGACTATTCAAACGTTGGAGGGTATGTTGAGAGCTTGTGTATTGGAATTCAAGGGGATCTAGGATGAACATTTTCCACTTATCGAGTTTGCCTACAACAATAGCTTTCATGCGAGTATTGGGATGACACCATTTGAAGCGTTGTATAGTAGATGATGTTGATCGCCCATCGGGTGGTTTGAAGTCAATGAAGTGGAATAAATAGGACCGGACTTGGTGATGAATGCTATGGAGAAAATTAAAAGCATAAGGGAGAATTACAAATAGTCCAAAGCTGACAAAAGTCCTACTCTAATGCGAGAAGAAGGGAACTTGAGTTCTAAATTGGTAATTGGGTTTATTTGAGGGTGTCTCCACTAAAAGGTGTTCTCCGGTTTGGTAAGAAAGGAAAATTGAGTCCTAGATATGTGAGACCCTGTAATATGATGAGAAGAGTAAGGAAAGTAGCATATAAGTTGGATCTACCCAATGAGTTGCACTTGATTCATCCGGTCTTCCATGTGTCGATGTTGAGGATGTTCATAGGTGACCCCAGTTCCATAGTTCCTTTGGATAATGTGAACATTGAAGAGAATTTGAGTTACGAAGAGGTATTGATTGAAATTCTAGACCGACAAGTGAAGAATCTAAGAATAAGAAAATTGCATCCGTTAGGTACTTTGGAGAAACCAACAAATTGAGGGTACAACGAGTGAAGTGAAAGATGATATGAGCGCTATCCACATCTATTCCACTCTACTCAAGCCTAAGGTATTAAGAAATTCTTCCAAAGACCTTAAATTCCATGCATTTTAGTTTCTCATGATTTATGCATTTATTTTGATATTTATGAATTGGTTTGAGACATGTTAACAGTATGAAATCAGAAATTTTTGAGAAATGATGTTTGACTTGCATTTTTGCATGCATACTGGGTTATTAGCTACTAGTTTACTCTTTAGAGCCCTACTTTAAGTACATTCGTAGAAGAACATTCCCAAGGGGAAGATATTGTAATGACATCCAGTTTAGGAGCCTTGAGTACAAAAATATTGGCCCAAACAATAACCTGGAGTCTTGTTTACGGGACCACTTACGGCCCATAATTCGACATACGATCCGTAGGTTTGGTTCTTAAATATAGAACTTCAGGAAGGAGAAATGTTTCCAAGTGTGGGTTAACCCAAGGACCAAGTGACGACCCAAGGGATACCTTACGACCCGTAGAAGGTTTTGTCAGTGGGACCCCACATATGAAGGAAATTTGGAGTTTTCAGGAATGTGACTTATGATTTATCAGACGGCCCATCGAATGCGTTACGGTCATATGACCCTTTCATGGGTAAGGCCAAAGAAGTGAGGAAAAATGGTTAAGTATGGAAGGACTCTACGAGTCCAACCACGACCCATATTGATGCTTCATAGTTTTCAGTTTAGCAAAGTCAGTTTTAGGATTTTCATATATGTCATCAGACGAAGGGACTTAAAGCCCGTGGAATGACTTACGACCCGTAATCGAGGATTCTTAGGTCGGTCGCAACAATTTTAATGAGGGACAGTTTTATCATTTCTATCCATTCTCTTCTGATACTATGTCGTTTAAAGGGAAAGGAAAGGGACCCTATAACCACCCTTAAGCCCTAAATTCCTCATTCACTCTTCCATTCTTCACTCTCTAAATTTCTAAGGCAAAAAAGGACTCTCAAGCAAGCTAGGGCAAGGCTAGGGTTCAAAGATTCTTCCTCAATCCTGCAAGTTTATTTATTTGCAGTTCTTCCAAGGTATGTGGGTTGATATATGGGTATCCTTTCATCAATAAAGTTTTCTATTAAGTATTTTACCTTTTCTTTAACTTTCTCAATTTAATGTGCATGCTTATGATGATTTCATGATCATTATGTTATTATATGATACTTATGAAGTTTAGCAACCATTTTGCTAAGTAAATATATATGCATATTTGTAGAATGATGTTGATTTTCTGATGGCTTTCAATGTGATGAAGGTTAGACATTTTCGATATTCCTTTGAAAAGAAATTTTCTATGACTTCTGTGATTTATGATTGTTCCATGATAAAACTAAGCCCACCTAGTTTTTGAGTAAAACTTTCTATGATTTATGATGATGGTTAGGGCATCAATGAAGAGGTCCAAAGTTAAGTTTATTAAAGATATGAACATGATGTTAATTGCCCTAAAAGATGTTTAAGAAAAATTCCTAAGTTCGAGCTACTCCTATGATTCAAAGAGTATGTTATAAAGATTCCGTGGGATGACTAAGCACTGAGAGGACTAGAGATTAGGAGCCATTCCATTAGTTGAGGCATGATCCCTTGTAGCTAAATCTCAATGTCCCTAACTATGTGCCACCATAGGAGCCTTTGTAGGTAAAACTAGTGGATCCACGTAGGCCCAAATGTTATGAAATATGCAATTGTAAAGTTAGTATGATTTTGATATCTACCTTGGTAAGTAGATTCCCTTTTACCAATAGAAGGAGTGCATTGGCCTTTTCCCAATGGAAGGAGTTCATTGGATTCCATATAGTAGCTCACATTGTCTTAATGTCAATTATGGTCTATTCCCATGAGTTTATAATCTTATGTTATGTTTTCATTATATGTGCATCCTTATGCATTTGTATTGATCTTGAGCCATATTCCTTGTGCTTGCTTAAGTTTACTTTATATATATTTTATAATAAGTATCCTTAAATGTTATCTTTGTTAATGATGGCATTACAATTTCATCCATGTATTGCATCTCACATACATAGTACATTCAAACGTACTAACACATATTTTGCCAGCATGATTTAATAATGTAAGGATAGGCACTCCTCCACCGGCTCAATGTTAGTTTTTGGCGTTCAAGACTAGTAGCTTTATTGTGGCGATCCATTAGTTCGAGACTCCTCCACTTTTTACTTTGTCTTATATCTTTGCATTGTTTAAGACTATGTAATTGTATCCTTTCTGAGACTTTTACTTTCTAGTTCCCTTATTTTTAGATTTTTTTCTATTTGATAGAGATCGACCGATACCAGTCCCATCAGTTTATGATGTAGTTGGTATGCGTATGGACAAAAAAAAGTGACTGTAGTTATTCGACTACTTTTTTTTAATGTTGCTTCATTGTCAAAGTTGACCCTTAGCCCCTTTTCCCCTGTTTTATTCCTTAAAAGCTTTTCTTATTGCCTATGAATGCTTAAAATGCTAGAGATGACTTAGGTGAGGGCCCCTCAAGCGTCTCATTTGCTGTGTGATAACTAAGCCCCTAGGTTGGGTCGTTACAAACTTGGTATTAGAGCATGAGGTTTTAAAATGTTCCTTAGATGTCCGTGCATACCCCGTATCGTAGAGTCTCGTTTAAGGTAGTGAAGTATGCAACTATCTTGAGCGAGAGGCTATGTGATGGTTTAGGAAAGTCTTCCCTTCTTTCTTATTCATGTCGTGCCTTAGAGTTGAATAAGTTTTTTGCTAACTAACATAGGATTTTTCTTTTTTGTAGATCATGCCGCCACGAAGAGCTCCCTATCCGCGAGACACTCCCGGGGAACAAGTCCCTCCATCATCCTGCTGGAGTGTCTCATGCGAAGTTTTGAGTTGCATTCACTTTGTTGGCCCAAATAGTGGTCACTCAAGCCAATCAGGAGGTGTCCATTCCTCCTCAAGTTCCCACTCCAGCCACGAGAGTACGTGAGTTCATGCGGATGAACCTGCCAAACATTTCATTGGTCGAAGAAGATTGAGGACCCTATTGAGTTTATTGAGGAAACTTATCGGGTTCTGGCAGTGATTTGCGTTCCGTTTGAAGAGAAAGCTGAGTTGGTGGCCTACCAACTCAAAGGAGTGGCTAAGATTTCATTCGCGCAATGGGCCGACGAGAGAGGCAGAAACGCATGTCCTATTGGTTGGGAGGAATTTAAATGTGCCTTTTGGATAGGTTCTTTCCCATTGATCTTAGGTAGGAAAAGGTCCAAGAATTCAGCAACTTGAAGCAAAGGAGCATGAGCGTGAGGGGAATATATCCTCAAATTTACCAAATTGTCAAAGTATGCTCCATTCATGGTCGCAAATCTGAGAGCTCGCATGAGAAAATTTATTTTAAGTGCTGTCAGGTTGGTATCCATGGAATGCAAGACGACCATGTTGGTCAAGGAGATGGACATTTCCCGCTTGATGACGTACGCGGAGCAAATTGAAGATGAGAAGCTTTGTGATAGGACAAAGGAGTCCAAGAGGGCTCGCGTTGAAGGTGGGAGTTACTCTAACCAAAGTGGCGGTGGTCACAAATTCCAAGATGTTTAAAAGCAAGGTGGGCAAGGATCCACCAACACTCCTCCTTCCTGGAAAGACAAGGGGTGGCTTCCAAGTTCCTTAGTCCAAATTGCCCTGAGTGCAGGAGGCCTCACAAAGGAGAATGCCTAGCCGGGTCAAATGTTTGCTTCACTTGTGGGAAGATCGGCCACCATGCGAAGGATTGCAAGAGCGGAGGAACAAGGCTTCAAGGCCAAAGGGGTCCAGTTCATGGCGCCTAAAAAACCAATTGATTTTATGCTCTTCATGGTCGCCGAGTGGTCGAAGAAGCTCCATATGTGGTTACCGATATGTTAAGATGTTTTTATTATGATGCATATGCAATATTAGATTTGGGAGAAAATATGTATTTTTTAACCCTATTATTTGCATATAGGTTTTGTGCATTTCCCGAAGTCCTCCATAAGCCCTATGAGGTGAGTAGCCCCTTAGATGAGTCTATCACAACCCAAAGAGTCTATAAAGGTTTGTCCTATTCATATCTTGTATAAAGTGATTCCATGTGACTTAGTCGAGCTTTCCATGGTAGACGTCGATGTGATTCTGGGGAAGGATTGGTTGCATGCTTCTTATGCCTCCATTGACTGTGGAACTTGTAGGGTTAAATTCTAATTCCCTAATGAGCCAGTTCTTGAATAGAGGGGTAGCAAATTTTAATATAGAGTTCAATTCTTTCTTTTGTAAAGCCCCACAAAATGATTTCCAAGGGGTGCGTGTACCGCTTTGTGAGGGTCAAAGATGTCTCTTCCAAAGTTCCTTCTCTTGATGAGTTAGTCCCCATTGTAGGTAAGTTCCCTGATGTCTTCCTAGATGATTTACCAGGTGTCCCTCTCAAAAGGGAGATAGATTTTATATAGACCTCTTACCCGATACACAACCTATCTCAACCTCTCCTTATAGAATTGCTCCAGCATAATTGAAAGAGTTAGAAGAGAAACTGAAGGATTTTTTGGAGAAGGGTTTCATTAGACCTAGTCGGTCTCAATAGGGTGCCCTGGTGTTATTTGTAAGGAAGAAGGACGGGTCGCTCCATATGTGCATTCACTATCGGCAACTCAATAAGGTTACCATGAAGAATAAGTCTCCCCTCTCGAGGATAGATGATATTTTTGATCAGCTACAAGGGGCAACTCATTTCTCCAAAATTGATTTGAGATCCGGTTATCACTAATCAAGGATGAGAGAAAGTGACATCCCCAAGATGACGTTTTAGACTAGGTATGTTCATTTTGAATTTGTGGTGATATAGTTTAGCCTCACTAATGCACCAACGATATTTATGGAACTCATGAATAAGGTGTTCAAGCCTTACCTCGACATGTTTATTGTGGTGTTTATTGATAATATTCTTATTTACTGTCGGAGTTAGAAATATCATATGAAGAACTTGATGGTAGTATTTCAAACCCTGAGGGAACAGAAGCTCTATGCAAAATTTGACAACTACAAGTTTTGGCTAGATAAGATTGCGTTTCTTGGGCATGTGGTATCTAGAGAGGGCATCAAAGTTGACCCTAAGAAGACGGAAGCTGTGAGAAACTGGCCAAGGCCATTGACTCCTATTGATATAAGGAGTTTATTGGGTCTATCCAGTTACTATAGATGGTTCGTACAAGACTTCTCCAATATTTTGTCTCCACTCACCAAGCTGTAATACCCCCACAAGTTGTAAGATCGGATAAAGTCTAGAAATTTTTTTTCTGGGAGAAATTTTGCAAGTATTCGGGCTTCATAAGGATGAAACAAGGTTGGACATGGTCTTTTCAAGGTACGTTTAATTAATTCTAGCCCTTTAACCTCCCAAATCGGTTCTAAGCTTTTTAGGTCACCTCATATCACTCCACAATATCTGGCCTCGTATTCGTTCGCTAAAAACACTTCTCGAATCCTCCTTTCAAGCTCTACTCGAAGGATCTCCATGGAACCTTAAAGTCCATGCTAAATTCATTTCCAATCCTTCAATACAAGCTTATGTATGTGGTTTGTGATCATTATAGAGCTCTTACATCAAGCCAAGTCCTAAGGAATCCCATTGGCTAAGTTTTTCGCATGAACTGATTCAAGGATCAGCTTTAGGTGATCGTATATCCTTGCACAAAAATAACTGGGTGGACTACATCCTACCAAGTTTAAGCTCTTTGAATTAGCTTTCCAATGCATCTGGTTTCACCTAATTCTGAATTTTGATCAAGAAGTTATGCCCATTTTCGTAAAAAACTCATCTATGCAAGGGTCTATGCGAATTTTAAATTTCGTGTCAGTAATGGTCCTTATGTAATTTTTAGTTATTCTAAGTTTTTGACCTTTTCACCTATCCTAGACCCCTAAATCAGCTTATACTCTTTCATTACAATTCATCCTCATTAGAAAACACTCATGCTCTAGAATTCAATTCCTAAGGTTCTCTCTGCAAGTATAGTGTTGGGGATTCAATTCAAGGAATACAAGAGGGATTTAACAAGGTATGTGGGTTACTGCATCTCTTCCGAGACCGGGACCATTTATCATGACTTCTGCTCATTGCATACCTTGATCCACTACTGTACGGATAGCGTTTGCTACTGCGGTTTATTCTAATTTCAACAAGGTATGTGGGTTTGATTCATGGTCCTTTTTAACCATGAAGACCCCAAATACATTTTACTCTTTGATTTATGAAATAAAGCTTTCTTTGAATTTGGATCTTTTAAATTATTATTTATTTGATTCAATTGGGATATGGGCTATGTTGAATTGATGTTTTAAGTTGATTTAAGCCCTAATATGATGAATTACATTGATATTATGAAGGTTTGAATATGCATGACCCTTTTAAATGTTGAATTTTGCATGGGTAGTCTCAAGTATGATTTAGATATGAATTTCTTCATGGATTTACTTGGATTTCATATTACATTGTTGATTTAAGTATGAATCTCTATTTACCATGCTATCCTTTCACCTTTCATGGCATATGCATACATGAGCATTGATTTTCATGAAGTTTATTAAGTAGGTTAGGATACAATTATGTTGATAAATGTGATTTTGATGAGAATATGGTTATGACAAGAATGCGATCACACAAATATTTATGATATGGCACTTTAAGAAATTATGGGTGTGTTTGCACCACTATGTACAAATATGAATGAGCTATTCTTATGTATGAAAGTATGAAATGAGGTATGATTTGACCTTTTAGCCCAAGTATGCATGATTATGAAGTATGTTTTGGCTTTTTAGCCAAGTATGCATGGTTATGAAGTATGATTTGGCTTTTTAGCCCAAGTATGCATGATTATGAAGTATGTTTTGGCTTTTTAGCCCAAGTATGCATGATTATGAAGTATGTTTTGGCTTTTAAGCCTAAGTATGCATGATTATGATTTGAAAAAACCTATGCTCCTATTTCAACCATGTATATGTATATGTATTCCCGTGGAATAATGACTTAGCACCGAGAGGACCTTTAGATTGAGGCTCATCTCGTTAGTTGAGGCATGACCTGTTAGAGGTGAATCTCATTGTCCCATAATTATGTGCCACCGTAGGTTAAAGGATCACCCATTAGATGAGGTTGAATCCTTAGAAGGTTCACCCGTTAGGTGAGGTTGATTCCTTAGAGGGATCATCCGTTAGATGAGGCTTGATTCCATATATAGACTACCCATTAGTAGAGGCTTAGTCAATTTGTAGCTTAGTGGATCCACTTAGGCATTATGGATGTTCACCTTGGCAAGTGACTCCCCTTTTCCTCTGGTGTAGGGGTAACATTGGGATTCAATGTAATAGCTCACATGGTCTTACATGTCGGTTGAGGTCCCATCCCTGCTATGTTTATGTATTTTTGAATTTCATGGATCATGGATTCCATAGCATATTGATATATTACTCTTCTTTGTATATACTTCTTTCCACATATGTGCCCTTGTCAACTAACACTGAATGCAAGTTTAATGAGTTCATATGCATTGCATACCCGCATACTTAGTACATTCAATCATAACACCTACTCTTTGCCTACATGATTTAACCATGTAAGGACTGGAAACTATCTTCATCTACCTCTTGACGGCTAGCTTGGATTGTGAGAGTTGCTTGTGGTGAGTCCTATCATTCTAGGGCAAGCCACCTCCTATCTACTTATTATACTATTCTCTTACGTCTTTACTTTGAGGGTGAGCCCGGGACATGTCTTGGCCCCCGTCCTATTCCATGACTTAGAGGCATTGTTGTACATCATGTAAACTCTTTGTACGGGATTGTGATGTGTTATATTATTTTCTTATGGAGCTTATGATTGTGGTTATCTATAGAAGCTGATGGGATAATGATATGTTATTGATGAGATGTGGAAATGTGAAAAGTCCTACGTTATATTCCTATAGCGTGAGTCATACTTACTCGTTAGTTCTTATGTGATATGTGCTATTTGAATCCATGCAAATCCCTATCCCTATGATATCCCCAGAGCATGAGTCATACTTTCCCGTCCCTTAGAATTATGTGTTTGTTATTTAATCATGCACTTTTGAACTGATGATGTGTATGTGGATACTATGAGACTTGTTTGGTGACTCTCGGATTCCTATTCGCCATGTCACTCCTAGGCCCTAGGCTTGGGTCGTGACACAAGCTAACTCAGAAGAAGGCTAAGTTTGTGTAGACGGAGGAATGCGAGAGGAGTTTCAAGACTTTAAAGGATTGGTTGACTTAAGCCCCCATATTGACAATACCAAAAGGGAATGATGGTTTTTTTTGGTGTATTGTATTGCATCAAGGATTTGTTTGGGTTGTGTGTTAATGCAAAATGGTTAATTGATTGCCTACACTTCAAGGCAATTGAAAGTGCACCAGAAGAATTACTCGACTCATGACCTTGAGCTTGCGACGATGGTGTTTTCCTTAAGGATTTGGTGACACAACTTGTATGGAGTCCATGTGGATGTTTTCATCGACCACAAGAGTCTCCACATGTGTTCACCTAGAAGGATCTCAACTTGAGGAAACAAAGGTTGTTAGAACTACTCAAGGATTATGATATGAGTGTGAAGTACCCCCTTGAAAAAGCCAATGTGGTAACTGATGACCTTAGTAGAATTTCCATGGTTAGTGTGTCCCATATAGAAGATGATAGAAAAAAGGGAGTTAGCCAAATATGTTCATTGGTTGGCTAGACTGGGAGTGAAATGGAGTGAGTCCAGAGGTAGTTGTGCAATGGTTCTTCATGGGTTCGCATCTTCTTTTATTGATGAGGTTAAGGACAAACAAGATCTCGATCCCGCCTTGGTTGAGTTAAAAATCTTGGTAAAAGATGGAAAGATAGAAGTCTTTTCACAAGGGGGAGATGGTGCACTCCGATATCAAAGAAGGTCGTGTGTGTCCAACGATAGTGAGTAGAAGAAGTTGATCATGCAAGAAGCACATAAATTTTCATATTCCATTCATCTTGGAAGTACCAAGATGTATAGAGTGTCTGAGTGTGCCAATTGCCAACAGATTAAAGTTGAACACCAAAGGCTGGGTGGCCTAGCACAGGACATTGTCATTCCTACTTAAAAGTGGGAAATGGTCAACATGGATTTTGTGGTTGGGTTTCAAAAGACCAAAGCATTTGACTCCATATGGGTGATAATCGACCACATTACGAAGTCGGCTCATTTTCTAATGGTTAAGGCTATATTCAGTGTCGAGGACTATGCCCCCTTGTATATCTGATAGTTGGTGAGGTTGCATGGGATTCCATTGTCCATTATATTGGATCATGGAGTTCAACTCACTTCTCACTTTTGGAAATTTTTTCAAAGAGTACTTGGTAATAGAGTGAAGTTGAGTACGGGTTTTCATCCCCAAACTGACGGGCAAGCCCAGAAGAGTATTCAAATGTTAGGGGATATGTTGAGAGCCTATGTGTTGGAAATCAATGGGTGTTGGGATGAGAATTTGTCACTTATCGAGTTCGCCTACAACAATTTCATACAAGTATTGGGATGGTACCATTTGAAGCGTTGTATGGTAGACGGTGTACATCGCCCATCGAATGGTTTGAAGTCGGTTAGGTGGCATAAATAGGAACGGTCTTGGTGATAAGGGAGAAATTACAAACAGCCCAAAGCCCACAAAGGTCCTACTCTAATGTGAGAAGAAGGGAACTTGAGTTCCAAATTGGTGATTGGGTCTATTTGAAGGTGTCTCCAATAAAAGGTGTTCTCAGGTTCCGTAAGAAAGGAAAATTGAGTCCTATCATATCGTCATACTTACGTGCATTATTAACCACTCCGATTGAAGAGCAGGTACTAATAGTCAAGATTGGTGTATTTCAGTTAAATTATGTGGGACTAATGTCGCCCAAGATACATCTCCTTTTTGAAGGTTAAAGCGATCGTTGTCAAGATATATAACCTAACCAAGGTTAGGGTCGAACCCCTAGGGAATATGGTAGACTTAGAATAATTTCAAGTAATTTGAGTTGATTAACCTACTTATCTTGCAATGGGAGGGGTGGGGGGGGGAGAGGGGGGATTTGTGAAACTGTAGAAAGAAATCCTAAACTAAGACAATTGAGTGAAACCAAAAAGATGAGTAACTAAGGTATAGTGTTCCCCATGATTTCCTAATTCAATATTACAAGGTAATCACATTCTTTTCTAGTGTGTAGCATGCAGTTTACCAAAGCCTTTGATCCAGGTAAGAGGTAAATTTCCACTACGTAATTTTATCTATCCCCACAGTGTGACATTACTAACCCTTACCTATTGTTCCAGTACAACCTCCCCTTGATCTTGTTTGGTTGATTAGACGAGAAACATCAATCGAATCCTATTAATTAATCTCTTTTTGTATTCATTACTAACTTGATCCAGTTAGTAACCCCAGGCGAGTTCTAATGTTGGCCATCGTTAAAAGGCTATCAAAAGGAAGAAAATTAATTTATACATATATGAACACTTTCCAAGAATTACAAATTATCTTGTTTTACCTTGTTAGTTCTTCATGGTTCCCACAACCCTAGTCATGGATTTAGCTACTCATTATCATTATAGATGCAAGAATCATGATATTGAATAACATAATTAAGCACTTACATGAATGAAATTAAGAAGAAGAAATCCAAGATATTTAATGAAAATCACAAGTATGAATTACGATCACAAAATATTATCTTTCAAGTGTCTCACAATGTTTCTCACATTCTCTCCTGATCCTCGCTAGTTGCACTCCAAAAAATTACCTAAAAAAACCTATTTATAGTATTGAAAATATAAAACCAAATCAAAATAGGAGAACTAGGTTCGGTAGGCTCTACGACCATCCCTTCGGGCCGTATAAAGTTCTACGGCTCTTAATCGAGGCTTCATGGACTTCATCTTAAATGCTGGAGTTGACTTCTACGAGACCTATTTACGGGCCGTATAAAGACCTACGGCCCGTGAAGGATTTCGTCTGATGACTTTTCAGCAACTCCCCACTTTCTGATCCTCAAGGTACGATACCATATCTATGACTCGTACAAAGTTTTATGGCTCGTCTGCATGTTCGTTGATTCAACTTCAGAAAATCTCCCCTTAACTAGATTTTGCTACGAAACCAACTCGACTGCCCGTGGAAACTTCTGGCCCGTAAAGGGTGTCGTAGAACAACAAAAACTTCAATTTCTATACACTTAGCCCAAAATCATGCCGAACCCTGTAATCCTGCAAAACAAATATAAAAACACATCAAATCTACTAGCATTGCTTTGAGAACGCACAAAATTCCAAGTTTGAAGCATCAAAAGTGTTGTATTTTGACGGCACATCAACACCCTCAACTTTAAATTGTTGCTTGTCCTCAAGCAACAGACTCAATCTACGTAAGCAGTACAGTAACACATAGACCTCAATGTAATGGCACACATCATCTCAAAGTCAACACAGACACCCACACCACTCATGGATGTATATCAGATAGCTATCACAAATAAATACATGCGACAGTACAACTATGACAAGCAAGGTAATCAACGATAAGCAACAATGACTGAATAAGTACAATATCAATAATGCAATGCAAGTGCCCTAAAAAAGAGAAGCCCCATATACCACTTATGATGATAATTTTCAGATTCAATGCTTAGGACTACACAAAATCACTCACTCTCACAAAATATATTCAAACGCCATGCTCAATACCATATGCTTGCCCCTAAACTCATGACTATGACCTTTAACTACTTGGACCAGGATCACTATAGGACTTTCTTGGCTTGTTACATAGGCTTGGGGGCTTTGGTATGATGTTATTGGAATATAGGGACTAAAAGCTCTCCTTGAAACTACGTTATTCTACACTTTTTCCCTACCAACACTCGTCAATTTTTCACTTCCTTGTCCCTTTCTCCTATTTTATGCTTTTCTAGGTGCCTTACTCTTATTTTTTTTAACTCTTTGCCTTTTGTTTTCACATCATTTTTCTTTTTAGCTCATGATTAGGCATTTAATCATTTTTCTTGCACCCTAAACACATTTTCCCCCTTTTTCGTGTATCACTAGCTTTCGCCTCATTTTATGTGATTACCCTTACACCAGCCACCCTCAACTTTGGCTTTTTGCCTAAGTCGAGGTGCACAATATCCAACCTATAAACCAAGGCCACTTTTGGTAGCCACCCTCAACTTAAGCTTTTTACCTCAATCAAGGTGCACAATATTCAAGGAAGGACTAGATCCAATTATAGGATTTTACATTTAACAAGGCTAGGTAACTTCGAATTTTACAAATAAAAGGGTACATGCAAGGCTCAAACAATGGGATCAAGGGATACATTACATATTTGGTTGGTTATTTAGGCTAAATGGACTAATATGAACAATGGCCTAAGATCCTTTCCTATCCAACTAATGTACAATCCAAATCAAAGTAACAGGGCAAGTTCTGAAGTGAAGCGTAGTATAAGAATCTAACAAAGAAAGCTCACACACATATGACAATGATTACACTATTTATAAAGACTCTTAGATTATGCTTTTCATCAAAATTCAACCTCACTTATAAGGATAAACACTATCAATTAATCAAACATGCATGGTTGCTATCAAGACTAACTAACAAAAATTTCTAGTGGGTATCATTTTTCACAAAAAACTAACATATGCCATAGACATCTGTACTACATGCTACTAATATTACGTACATATCCTAAACTTGCTAGTTCAACAAAAAGTAAATATCCTTGGAGAAAATGAACACATGCAAGAAAACCTCTCATATTCAAAATTTGGGATGGTTATAGACCAAGGTTACTCAGACTTCACTGAGGCCTATAGATACCCACACCCCATCGAAAAATATTGTATTGTCCATAATGTACAAAATATAAAAATATAGCACATGGGTAAAAAAGGAACATACCTGGGCACCTAAGCGCTAGTCTCTGGCTGAGTTTGGGCACCCTTAACCAGCCTGGTGGCCTCCTCAGTAGTAGGAGCATGTCTAGAGGGTCCAGTGCCCCTTACTCTCTCTAGCTCACAAGCTTGCCACATCTTCTTATCCTGCATCAAGCATAACCTGGCGAGCTCATACAACTACTCTTCTATTATCCTCGCCTCTAATCTCACTGCCTCAGGGTCGTCAGTGCGGGAACTCTTTTCGAGGGAAGGGAGTGAAGTCTCCTCTAGAGAAAATAAATCTATCAATACCTCAATGGGATCGGCTGGTGGGAGAAAATTCGGTGCTGCTAGTGCTTTTATAATCTCGGCTTGGAGCTGCTGGATCTCTGTCTAAATGGCCATCATGTCTATAGGCTGTGCTGAGTCGAGGCTCTGCTGTACTCACCTTTCAAATGCATCGATGTGGCTGTCCATGGGTGTAAGTCTCTCTTGGATAGCGACCATTGGGAATGCCTGCATGTGAGCCTTAGCCTTTGAAATGGCCTGGCCGACCCAGGGTCAAATTTTCTGTAATTGCTGAGTCATCTGCGACTTAGTGAGGGCTTACCTCTGCGCCATAGCCTGAATAGAAGCCGCTGTCACATAAACTATGCCAGTGGGTGCTGTCGGTATAGGCACAATCTCTGGGGCAGAAGTAGTAGTAGTGAGCCCCTTCTCCTCATCATCCTCAGTGTGTGGGGTCCCCTCAGTAGTGGGAGCAACAACAGTGGTGGTAGGTGGAGGCTCAAGCAGTGGCACAACAGTAAACATCTCTGTTATCTAAGTAGGAGGGCGTGGTGCTCACTGGTCCTCTAGATTATCATCAGCCTTTATTAGGCTGACATCAAGCGTCTTCTGAACCTCAATCAAAGAGTCCAAGTGATGTAATATCTCCACCCCGACTCTATATAAAGTCTATAACTTAGGCATGGGAAGGGGATAGAGGTGGACCTCTTTAGGGCCACCTCATGTATCTGCTTCGCAATCAGGTGGGCCCAGTTGATTTCATAGCTAGCCAAGATGCTGGCAACCAATACTGCATGGTCCGACGTTAGTGTATTATCTACAAATGTGGCTAGATCCGTGATCTCACCACAACCCACTAAAAATTGGTGGTGAAGCTGAGTGAGGCCTTCACTATGGGCTTTGCTGACGTAGAAATCCACTTAGGGTTTGGGTCGTGCTCCGCTATATGGTTATCAACCACCTCATCAAAGAGGCTCTGTGGGCCTGGTCTCTCATAAGGGCCTTATCCTAATTTTCCCCCAATCTCCTGTCAAACTCTACTGTAGACCTGGTGGCTGGGAACTTTGGACCAAATGACATGCAACAGATAGTAGTCTATGATATATCAATCTGTGGACCTCTCACCCTCATATGTGTTAATCGAGGTAGAGTGAGGGGTTTCTTCTCCTTGGGAAGAGAGCTGAGAACGGTGGTGATGTATGATGTAAAGAACTCCTAAACCATTATCAGGGAGTACTTCCCCGATGGTCCTGCCAGCCAGTAGAGCCTATATTTGGTGATGGTGTCCTGCAGGCCTGGGACACTTTCCGATCCCAAAGTGATGATGCAGGGCTCCTAAAAATTAGAATGAGCTAGTTAGCTATGCTCGTTCTTCTATATGCCTTCCTGGTAGATAGCCTGTATGCCCTCAATGCACCACTGGCTAGATAGAGCTACCAGAGGTGAGGGTGATGCTTGAGGTGTTGCTGAACACTCTATCTCTGACTTATCATCGGATCTGGACTCGGACTCCTCTCTGGAGGGAGTCATCTAAATGGAACTACTATCCTTGTCACCTCCCTCTTTAGACTAGGGAGGGCGAACAATAATAGCCTGAGTCTGGGGCTACAAGGCCTATCTAGTGGCAACCCATGTCTGTGGTTGCTTAGGGTCTGAGTCAGGATGGACATTGAGCTCCTCTAATGAACCGATGGCCTTGGAGTTTTCCTAATCCTCTAAGGGCTCATCTCGTAGTCGTCGCTGCATGAGCCGTATCTCATCCTTCCTAGCTTTTGGGGTCATGGTACCTGAAACACACACATTTAGCAAACACGATTAGCCCCACAAGTAACAAAATGAAAAGCAAGGACATATCCGAACTGGGTACAAATGAGTCTATGAAGGCTCTTCTACGGGCCATAGTAAATATTACGAGCCGTAGAAAGCCCTCGTAGAAGATAGGGTGTATCAAATTTAGCTACTGGAATTGCATCTACGAGACCAGGTGCGACTCTTAAAACATTCTAGGGTTATAGACTGAGTCGTAGATATGATTTCAGTTTTGAGTTTGTGCAGGCAAGGCCCTACGAGACATATATATGAGTCATAGATTTATCTACGGCTCATAGAAGGTCTCGTCTTATAAAATCCCTAAAATTTCATGTTTTTGAATTTTCTTACGAGAGGCAACTACGACTCATGTAATGTTCCACGGGCCGTTGGAGACCCTCTTAGTGTGAAATGTTTAGAAATTTGGTTTTCCAAGCCTATCAAACGGGTCCTAAAATGACATGTTTAGAATTTAAAATCAGCACCGAAGCAAGACATTATGCATCCCCACATGATTTCAACAAATTCCCAATACCCCACATGCAATAATCACACACTACCCCTTTGAATCCCATTTTACATGTTTATTTTGCAAACCGACCCCGTTTGACTGTTTAAACATCAAGGCACACACATGTATTCACACATAGCTTTTCAAGCAATGTATTTTATTCAAGTTGAATGACATGTGACAACATGATTTTCTCAAAGCATCATTCAAACACACAAAACAAGGCCACATATGCATTTTCCCACATTTAATCACTATTCAGACATTGGCAATACTTTATTCAAAATTAAACACCAAGAACATACGAAGGAAACCATTAATTCAAATGCATACCATTGAACCACCATACCCAAAAATAAATTACTATCTTAATCACATCAATTTTTTGGTTGTAAAAGGATTTTAGGGCCAAGAACTTTCCAAACTTGAGCAAAAAGATGGGAAATTGAAGGAGGAAGCCGAGGAGGGGCAAACCCTAGGTTGCCGGAGTGTGGCCAAAAAACTTGCCAAAAAAGTGAGGTGGTGGCCGGATGGTGATCAGAAAAGCTAGGGTCGGGGGGTCGGGTATTTTGTGAAATTTTGGTGAAAAGTGGGGGTCAAAATTATTTGACCCCCTTTTAAACTTTGACCGGGTCGGTTTAAGTGATTGGGCCCAGACATTACGAGACCCCAATTATGGGCCGTAGAAGTTTTTACAGCTCATAGATCCTGGTCTCATAGTTTCCCAAACCCTAATTGGAGAATTGGTTTCACAGACCAGTCTATGAGCCTTATAATGAAATAAGACTCGTAAAATAGGTCATAGAAACCCCCAACACTTAGTCAAAAGTAAAAAACTTACTTGGGGTTTACTAGCCCCTTTTATGGCCTGTAGTTTTATCTATGGGTCGTAAAATTGGTTCGTGGGCTGGAGTGCACATAACCTTTCTCACTAAAAGTGTTCTACGAGTCATTGTAAGGATCTTCGTTTGATATACGGCCCGTAGAACCAGTCATAGAAGCCTTTTCAGCCTAAGATGGCTGACTTGGTCTTTTACCTTTATATTCTTCACAAAACACCCTGTTACCCTTTATGCCACCAGTCCAATGTCCAAACGTTACAACCAAAAAACTAAAAATTAAACAACCTACACGTCTAAAAGCTAAAAACAAAACAAAGCTACCACTATTACATCAAATATCATGGGCTGCCTCCCAAGTAGCGCCTGATTTATTGTCGCGACACGACTTAGACAACTTGGTTACTTAGACTTCACCAAGTGCCTAAACATCAATCTTCAAGTTATCTGGCCTCTTTATTGACTAACAGATATTGAATACAACTTCTTCATCATTCAATCAAAACTTGAGTTTGTTGGCTCCCACATCCACTAGTGCTCACCCAGTGGCTAGGAAGGGCCTTCCCAAGATGTTTGGAATTTCAAAGTCGACTTCACAATCAAGGATCAGAAAGTTTGCGGGGAATATGAATTTGTCTACTTTGACCAGGGCATCATAAAGTATCCCTACAGGTTTTTTCACTGTTTGGTCAGCCATCAACAATCGTATGCTCGTAGGAGTTGGGCTCCCAGTCCTAGCTTCTTGAAGACCGTCAGGGGCATCAGATTTATGATAGCACCAAGATCACATAATGCCCTTGTGAACTCCACATCACTGATAGTGCATGGTGTGGTGAATATGCGGGGATCTTCTCAATTTTGTACCAAAGATCGTGTAGCAACTGCATTGCAATGTTGAAGCTCTTGGGAGAGCGCTTGGCTTACAATCTACTTCTTTGTGACCAAGTCCTTCATGAACTTTGCATACCCTGGAATTTTTTTCAGTGCCTCAATGAGAGAAATGTTGATGGAGAGTTGTTTCAGCATGTAGAGGATGTGCTTGAATTTACCTTTCACCTTTTTCTTTTTGATTTTGTGAGGGGAAGGAAGACGAGGTCTAGGAATAGGCTTCAACTTCTGTGGTGTCTCTGCAGCATCATACACCCCATCCTTGGCACAATCATCTCTAGTCTATGCATTTTTGACCTCAACTCTCTCCTCACGAACATCATCATGATCAACCTTATTGGAGGATCAATGGCCTGCTTGCCACCATGAGTAGTCACTGCCATACACTGCCCCTCATTATTTAGATTTTGAACTGTATTACTGGGAAATATACCTTTCTGTCACTGGTTGAGTTGAGTTTATATTTGACCAAACTGTTGCTCCAGCTGCTTGATAGCAACAGAATGAGACTCGATTTTCTGATTAATGCTGAAGATGTTAAACTTCAGCCCTCTCAAGGTTTGAACCTATTTGTCAGCCTTCTTCAACAAACGATCAAACATATCCTCAACTCTAGAGCTACCAACAATTGAATCTCAATTATGTGATGACACATACGGGTCATTCCCGTAACCATCTCTTCATCCCCAATCCGCATCTCTATCCCGGCCACTGTTTCTGTCATAGTAACCTTCTCGATTGTTGTCTCTGAAGGTGCTATCCCAGTTATAGTTCCGACTTAGTTCCCTAATTATACCCTTAGGCGTTGGTCCAACTCCCCCATTTGATCATTGAAGAAGTAAGTGTCCTCTTTTTAGTAAGGCTCGTCGTACATGGGTGCTCGTGAAGGCTGATGAGCAACTGCATTCACATGTTCTTGGTGCTGCTTCATCAACAACTCCACTTTGGTACTAATCTAAGCAAGCTCTTGCATCATCTCCTCATTTATTTTTGCTTGTGCCGAATTAGTATTGACTGCACACGACCTCTTTGATGTCAACTTATCCCTTGTTCTCCATGCACTATTTGTCTTGACCACTTTTTCCAGTTGCTCAAGAATCCTTGAAAATGGCTGATCTAGAAGTGCGCCACCCATGATAGTATGTGCACATGGTTGGATATTCTCATCCAGGGTTCGGTAGAAGATCTCCACTAAGACATCATCCATGATCTTTTAGTAAGGGACACTCCTTAGACACTTTGTGAATCTCTCCCACGTGGTATCGATCGAATCACCAGGAAGTTGCTCGAAGTTACTAATGTAGTCTTTCAACTTCAGCTTCTTCAATCTCGAGAAGAACCTCTCCAAAAAAGCTTTTTGCAATTCAGCCCAACTGGTGATTGAACTCTATGGGAGCTCATATAGCCATAGCGTTGCATTGCTTGTTAGAGACAACGGGAAGACACGGAGCCCAATAATATCGATAGATAATTTCTGGTTTCCCATTACACTCTTACATACAAAGACAACGTTATATAGATGACTATGCGGATCCTCTGATGGTAGGCCATGAACAACCCATAATTTTGTAGTATTTAAAGTAACCCACTCGAAACCATAAACTTTGTGTCATACGGTAGTGGTGGTAACACAATAGCCCAGTGACATCCATCGCCATATGATTAAGCCGATATTGATTCCACATATGAGCTTCAACATTAAGATCTTGTGGCTATGGATCAATATCCACAAGAGAAGATGGGTTATTATCATTCTCATTCTGGTTCAGTGCTACATACACTGCGTTATTTGCAACGTTGTTTGTATTGTCTTGGGCTATTCTTCTCAGCGTTCTTTGGTTCTCTGGGTCAAATAAAAGTCAAGGGAATCCCTCGACTTCGAGTGTTGTGCATACACTACAACTGCACGTTGAAACAAAAATAAAAATAACAAAAATGTAAAATGAGGGAAATAAGGAATAATTTCCCAACTACTCAAATTAAAGAAATCTAGCCGTATTCCCCGGCAACACTACCAAATTCTTGATGTAGCCCAAGCTATACCTCCTTTTTGAAGGTTAAAGTAGTCATTGTCAAGATATATAACCTAACCAAGGTTATGGTCGAACCCACAGGGAATATGGTAGACTTAGAATAATTTCAAGCAATTCGAGATGATTAACCTACTTATCTCCCCAAAGAGGGGTGGGGATTTGTAAAACTGTGGAAAGAAATCCTAAACTAAGACAAGTGAGTGAAACCAATAAGAAATAATGTTCCCCATTATTCGATATTACCAGATAATCGCATTCTTTCCTAGTGTGTTGCACGTAGAATGGTAATTTAAGTTTACCAAAATCTTTGATCCAGGAAATAGGTAAATTTCACTATGTGATTTGATCAATCTCCACAGTGTGACAATACTAACCTTTACCTACTGTTCCAGTACAACTTCCCCTTGATCTAGTTTGGTTTATTAGATGAGAAACATCAATCAATTCCTGTTAATTAATCTCCTTTCCTATTTATTACTACCTTGATCCAGTCAGTAACATTAAGCAAGTTCTAACGTTGGCCACCGTTAAAAAGCAATCAAACAAAGAATTAATTAATACATGTATGCACACTTTCTAAGAATTACGAATTATCTTGTCTTACCTTGATTGTTCTTCATGGTTCCCACAACTCTAGTTATGGACTTAGCTACTCATTATCATTATAGATGCAAGAATCATGATATTGAATAGCATAATAAAGCAGTTACAAGAATGAAATTAAGAACAAGAAATCCAAGCTCTTCAATGAAAATCATAAGTATGAATTAGGATCACAAAATATTATTTTCTAAGTGTCTCACAATGTTTCTCATGTTCTCTCTTGATCCTCTCTGGTTGCACTCCAAAAAATAACCTATTTATAGTATTTAAAATACAAAACCAAATCAAAATAGGAGAACTGGGTTCGACAAGCTCTATGACCATCCCTACAGGCCGTATAAAGTTTTACGGCCCATAGTTGGTGCTTCGTGGGCTTTATCTTCAATGCTGGGGTTGACTTCTACGGGACCTATCTGTGGGCCGTATAAAGATTTATGGCCTATGAAGGGTTTTTTTATGACTTTTCTGCAACTTCTCACTTTCTGATCCTTAAGGTACAACACCATATCTACGACTCATACAAACTTTTATGGTTCGTCTACATGTTTGTAAATTAAACTTCAGAAAATCTTCCCTTCACTAGATTTTGCTACGAAACCAACTCTATGAACCGTGGAAACTTCCACGGTCCGTAAAGGGTGTTGTAGAACAGCAAAAACTTCAATTTAAGTGCACTTAGCCCAAAATCATGCTAAACCTTATAATCCTACAAAACAAACATAAAAACACATCAAATCTACTAACATCGCTTTGAGAACACATAAAATTTCAAGTTTTAAGCATTAAATGTATTGTATTTTGTTAGAACATCAGGGACTCTATAAGGTGGTGAGAAAAGTGGGGAAAGTAGCATATGAGTTGGATCTACCCAATAAGTTGCACTTGATTCATCCGGTCATCCATGTGTCAATGTTCTGGAAGTTCACAGGTGACCTAAGTTCCATAGTTCCTTTGCATGATGTGAACATTGAAGAGGATTTGAGTTACAGAGAGGTACCGGTTGAAATCCTAGACTTGCAAGTGAAGAAGCTAAGGAACAAGGAAGTGGCATCCGTCAAGGTAATTTCGAGAAACCAACAAATTGAGGGTGCAACATGGGAAGCAGAACTGAATATGATTATCACGACCCGGGAGTAGGGCCTAGATGTGACACGGCGAATGGGAACCCAAAAGTTCCCAAACAAGCCTCAAGTATCCAAATTCACATCATCAGTTCAGAAAAAACATTCAAATAGTAACACATAGTTTCTAAGGGACGGGAGGATAGGACTCACGCTATGGGGGCAATAAGGGATTTGGGACTTTCAACATTTCCACCCCAAGTATACATATAATCAAGTACAACATTTCCATAGGTTAATCCACATGAATACATAAACCAAATACCACACATAGCATAAAGATTTTAGAGAGTCTACATGTTTTCCAACAAATGCCTCTAATCAAGATGGAACAGGGGCTAGGACTTGTCCCGAGTTCACCTTCAAATAAGAAAGGAAATCTGAGATAACATAAGTAGGGGGAAGATGGCTTGTCCTTGAAGGATGACACTCACCACAAGTACACTTCTGGATTGGACTACTCGTCAAACGGTTGGTAAACGAAATGCTCGACCCCTACATGGTAAAGTAATGTAGGCATAGAGTATGCGTTACTACGTTTGAATGTACTAAGTATGCGGGCATGCAATGCATATGACATTGTTAAACCTACACTTAAATGTTAGATGACAAGGGCACATAGTATAGAAAGAATCATATAGTCAAAGGAGTAATATATATACAAGATTCCATGAAATTCATGATGCATGAATGAAATGATGCTCATACATATGACGGGGATGTGACCTCAACCAACATGTGTAAGACCAAGCGAGATATAACTTGGAATCCCGATGAATACCCCTCACCTGTACAGAGGTAGTCTACTTGCCAAAGGTAAACCATACTTTACCTTACGGGAACATATCCCATTTCGTATGAAGCGACCCCCTTATGGGAACAGATCCCATTTCGGTAAGGATTTTTCATATCATAATAGTACTTCACCATACGGTAACATATCCTATTTCATATGAAGCAACCTTCCTTACGGGAACATATCCCATTTCGGATAGGATTCCCATAACATATGCTTGGAACATAATTCGAGGAAAGGGAGAGGGACCTTGGGGATAGCCCTGAAGCACCCAATCCATCGGTGCTAAGTCGGCATCCCACGAGAATACTTATACATACATGTGCTTTCAAGAGTTACAATAGTCATTTCAAACCGTAATTCATTTTAAAACCGTTCAATGCACATTTAGGCTCAAACACCAAATCATATGTCATAATCATGATACTTATGCAAGGTATAGCTCATCTACCTATTCAAGATGGTGCAAACACCCGAGATGCCCAAAGAGCCATAATCATAAGACATAAATGCGATCACATTCTTGTCATAACCAATGCCTTATCATAATCATATCAAAATCATTTTATAAAAACATAATTGGGCTTAACCCACTTAGTAATTTCAATATACCAAAGTTCATGAATGCATATGCAATGCATGATGTGAGAATAGCATTGGGTAATATAGATTCAAGTTAAAATCAACATCATAATATGAAATTGAATAAATCCATGATTAAATCAATCATCTAATTCAAAATATAAATCACCCATGCATAAATCAACTTTGAAAGGGGACATGCATGTTCATAACTTCATATCTCATTGTAAATAATCATAATAGTGATCAAAGTAAATTAAAATCATAGGTAAAATACAACCTAAACATCTATTGGATTTAATAAAATCAAATAATGAAAACCTATATTTAAAGTGGATTAAAATTCATGAAATCAATTTAAAGGAGGTTTGCGTATTCTTGGTTGAAAGGGACCAAGAATCAATCCCACATACCTTGATTGAGGAGCTGAGTTTGGGGAAGGACCTCGCTTGAATTTGAACTCCAATTATCCCTAGCCTTGAATCTTGAGAGGGGAGAATAGGGAGTATTTGGGGGTGATCTTATGAGGAGTAGAAGGTTTAAAGAGAATGAATTAAGAGGGGAGGGATATCAGCTGAGTTAGGGGGTTTAGGATAGGTGAAAGGTCACAATTCGTAATTAAAATAAATTGAAATTACATAAATGCCGTTAATGAAATGAGCAAAATTTGAACTGTCAGGTCTATACAGTCCCCTACACGGTCCGTGAGTCATCACACCGACCATGAATAATGACCGTGAACCGTCACTTAGATAATTTTCCCGGTGCCAACACTTGGAATCTATTCATAGCCAAGGGGTACCATACGGATGACTACATGGCCCGTGTGACACAACACAAGTCGTGTCATGGGCCCTGAGACATCACTTAGAAAGTTTTCGCACGAAAAAGTTACGAGACGGTAATTTCATACTTAAAAAAATATTACGTAGCGAGCCATATGGAGGGCCACATGGCCCGTGACACACCACATGGATCGTGTGGGTGGTCGTGTGCCCTCACTTGGTTTGAAATCCTCCGTCGCGTTCCACTTCATTGAAACCTAGGCTAAGTGGCCCTCCATAGGAGGCCACACGGTTTGTGCGGGCCTTCAATGGAGTGACAATGGGAAAATGTTTTGCTCGGGGGCAATACTAAGTGGTCTGGCAAAGCCACTCGAAAATCTAGGTCCTTAAATCATCTCCTCCTTAGGAACATTCGTCCCTGAATGTGCAACAACATGGCTTGAAAGCTTGTCTTGGGACATGAAACATCTGAACACAAGATATAATGCATAGTTCATTAAATCATGAAGTCTTTAAAATCCATTTCAAATGTATTCTTATCAGTTAAACATCATAAAAATCATTTTCGTGCCTATGTATGCATGTAATGTCATGAGACTCAAAAGTGAAAGAATTAGGACTATTTAGAAGAGGATCGACCTAGTACCTTAGGCTTGAGTAGACTGGAAAAGATGGGGATATCGCTTCATCATGTCCAGCTCCGCCTCCCATGTAGCACTCCCAATTGACATCACCACCACAAACTCTTTCCAAAGACCATTGAGTGTACCACACTTGAGCCATATCTTTCAGCTGATAGGCAGCCAATTCAACCTTCTCTTCTGAAGTGACACCCATGATTTTCAATATCTTGGTAAGCTCGTCAATAAATTCCTGCGCATCCTCACCATCATTTGACCCATGGAACTCCAGAGGATTCATCTGGGTGAAATCCCTCACCCTAGAAGTAGGTATAGGATCCCGTGGCATGTTAGCCTGCCTTTCTTGAGAATTCACCGCTTAAGCAAGCATGGCGAAGGATGTACAAAATTCTCCATTTGATGGGTTCATCCACATGCTCGTGGGGAGCCTGATCTTCATTAGCCAGAGCCGGCCTTGGTGGGGGGGGGTCTTCCTAGAGGCATCTTCTAAAATAGATCAATGACACCGTCAAATCAGGGAACTAAATATACTAGCCACAACAAGACAAAAGACACGAATAAGTGAGGCAGTTCCTAAAACGTCTTCGTAGCCTTCCACTCATAGGTATGGTGCACTTAACATCCGTGAATCAGACTCTACTCAACGCGGAATTGTGGACTCCGAGGATCATTTATAGACCTAGGGCTCTGATACCATCTTTTTCACGACCAGGAGTCAGGGCCTAGATGTGACACAACGAATGGAGACCCGAGAATCCCCAAACAAGCCTCAAGTATCTATGACCACATCATTGGTTCAGAATAGCATTCAAACACATATAGTTATATCATTAAATCAGATCTCAGGAATCATTCAAGTAATGCAAAAGCTATACAATAGTCATAGCAACTAGATCTAAGATAAGGTTACATAGTGCCCAACAATGCCTCTAGTCGAAGGAACGAGGGCCAGGACAAGTCCTGGGCTCACCCTCAATAGAAGAGAACATCTGTAATAACAATAAAGTAGATAGCTGGTGCGCTCTCGGAAGACAGGACTCACCACAGTAACCCCAAGAATGGACTATTCATCAAATGACTGGTATTCAAAGTGCTCGACTCCTACATGGTAAAATCATGTAGGCATAGAGTATGGGTTAGTACGTTTCAGTGTAATAAGTATGTAGGCATGCATTGCATATGACTTATCAACCTAAATTTCACCCATGCATAAATTAATTTTAAAGGGGACATGCATGTTCATAACTTCAAAACTAAATGTCAATTATCATAATAGTGTTCAAAATAATTCAAATCATAGGTAGAGTATAACCCATACACAAATTGGATTTAATAAAATCAAATAATGAAAACCCATATTTAAAGTGACTAAAATTCATGAAATCAATTGAAAGAAATTTTGGGTCTTTTTGGTTGAAAGGAACCAAGAATCAATCCCATATATCTTGATTGAGGAACTGAATTTAAGGGATGAATTAGGCTTGAATTGGACTCCAATGGAACCCTAGCTTTGATCCTTGAGAGAGGAGTGTAGAGAGGAGTAGGGAGGTGATTTGTAAGGGGTAGAATGTTTTAGAAGAATTAATTAGGAGGGAAGGGGTTTCAGCTGAATTAGGGGTTTAGAATAGGTAAAAGGTCATAATTCATGATTAAAATAAACTGAAATTACATAAACACTGTTAACGAAATAGACCAAAATTAGTCCCTCAGGCCTACACGCTCCACTACACGATCCGTGAAATGTCACATGGACCGTGAACAGTGGCCATGATCCCTTATTTAGACTCTCAAAAAGGAAACATTAATGGATCTAAGTGGTATCACGCGGACGGCTACATGGTCTGTGTGACTCCACACGGGCTGTGACACCAACTGTATAATAGAACTTGAAATAATTTTTGCACGATAAAGTTATGAGATGGTACTTTGATACTTAGAATAATTTTTATATAGTGAGTTATACGGAGAGACACAGGAACCGTGTCACTTCACACGGGCTGTGTGAGTGTCCGTGTGCCTTCACTTGGCCAAAATTACTCTTTGTCCCAAAGTTGTCCCAACGGTGAACTGGACCTAGTGCCTCTTCACGGGAGGCCACACAGTCCGTGTGGATTCATACGGCCCGTATAGGCTCCTCCGTGATGTGATATCTGGCAGTTCACTTGGGACAATTCCAAGAGATTCGGGGAAATGCCACTCGAATAATTTTGGTCCTTACAACATTGCATTCATAAGCATTGGTATATGAAAATTATGAAGTGGGTTAAGCCCAATTATGTTTTATGAAACGATTATGATATGGTTTTGGTCAGGCATTAGTTATGACAAGAATGTGATCACATACGTGTCTTATGATTATGGCTCTTTGAGCATCTCAGGTGCTTGCACCATCTTGTATATGTGCATGAGCTATTCCTTGCATGAGCATCATGATTATGATTTACGATTTGGCATTTGAGCCAAAATGTGCATTCAACGGTTTTGTAATGATTATTGTATCTCCTGAAGGCACATATATGTATAAGTGTTCATGTGGGATGTTGTTGACTTAGCACCTATGGATTGGGGCGTTTGGGCAATCCCCAAGAGCCCTATCCCTTTCCTAGAACTATGTGCCAACATAAGAATGGTAGCCATTACCAAAATGATTGGGTCGTAAGGAGTGGTTATTTGTTTTTTTACTTATGATATGGTATGATATGGTTTTTGAAAATTCTTCTAAAATGGTATGTTCCATGAGGAAGATGACCATCCACAGAAATGGTGTGTTCTGTAAGTTGTGATGTAGATTACCTTTGGCGAGTAATCTTCTCTTACCAATGAGAGGTCTTTACCGGATTGATTAATGTAATAGCTCATATGAGTTTGATTTGTGGTTATAGTCCATCCCCACTATATATGAGCATTATTGCATTTCATGCCTCATGAATTTCATAGCATATTGTATACTACTCTTCCTTGGATATATGATTCTTTCTATATTATGTGCCCTTGTCATGTAACATTGAAATGCAGGTTGATAAGTTATATGCATTGCATGTCCGCATACTTAGTACATTCAAACGTACTAATGTATACTCTTTTCCTACATGATTTTACCATGTAAGGAACGTGCGCTACGACCATCTACCGCCTGACGAGTAGCTCCAATTTGGAGAGTTGATATTGTGGTGGGTCCTATCTTCCAAGGACAAGGCACCTTCCTTCTACCTATGTTGTTTTCTATTTATCTTCTTAATTGAGGGTGAGCTCGGGACATGTCTTGGCCCCCATCCCATCTTATGATTAGAGGTATTGTTGGACATCTTGTAGACTCTCGTAGATTCTATATGGTATGTATTGTATTTGAAGCTTTTGATTTAGTTATCTATTGGATATGGTTATCATGGATTGATTATGGGAATTATGATATGTATGTACATTTGATGTGGAAATGTGGAAGATCTTAAGCCCCGTATTGCCCCCATAGAGTGAGTTGCCCCTTAGTTCTTATGCGCTTGTGCTATGTGAATCCAGGTAAATCCCTTTCCCTTCAATATCCCTATAGAATGAGTCCTATTTTCCCATCACTTAGAACTATGTGTTATTATTTGAATGCACTTCCGAACTGATGATGTGGATTTGGATACTCTAAGGCTTGTTTAGGGACTCTTGGGTTCCCATTCATCGTGTCACTTCTAGGCCCTGGATTCTGGTCGTGGCAAAAGATGGTTTTGGTGCACTTGGTTTATAAAAGGTCCTCGGAGTCCAACATGTCACGTAAAGTAGAGTCTTATTCACGTGTGTGAAGCGTGCCACACCTATGGGTTGGGGGCTACAAGGCGTTTTAGGAAATGTTTCACTTTTCATGATTCTAATCATGCATGGTGCATATCTTAAGATTTCCTATCTCTATCTCTCCCTATTAAATAGGGAGAGTTACCTTGATCTATTAATGCAAACCAGGGGAGGAAGATGTTGTAGCAATCTTATAGATGAGGTCAAAAAGGGAGTTGGTGAAGGATGTGCATTGTTTGACATGCTTGCCCCTTTGGATATTCAAAGTTTTCTTGGGTTGGCTGGTTATGATGGAAGGTTTGTTGAAGGCTTCTCATCTATTGCATATTTGTTGATCAAGTTGACTAGAAAGAAGGCCAAGTGTTATGGTTGGATGAGTGTGAGGTGAGTTCTCAGACCTTGAAAGGTCGGCTTACATAGGCCTCAATTTTAGCATTACTAGATGGCTTAGATAGGTTTGTGGGGTATTATGATGCTTCTCAGTTTGGTTTAGGGTTGTGTATTTATGAAACATGTCAAGGTGATAGATTATACATCAAGAAAATTGGAGGTGCATGAGCATAACTACCTGGCTCATAATCTTGAGTTAGCGGTGGTAGTGTTTACCTTAAAGATTGGGAGATACTATTTGTATGGGGTGCATGTCAATGTCTTCACCGACCACAAGAGTTTGTAATATGTGTTCACTCAAAGGGATCTTAACTTGGGACTAAGAAGAGGATTGGAACTCCTTAGGGGCTATGACATGAGTGTACAATGCGATTTCGGCAAGGGAAATGTCATAGCCGATGCTTTTAGTAGGCTATCTATGGGAAGTGTGGCTCGTATTGATGAAAGGGAGAAAGAGCCGACAAAAGATGTTCACCGTTTGGCTAGATTGGTTGTTAGGTCGACAGAGTCTAATAATATTGGTATTCATGTTCAGAATGGGGCCGAATCTTTTGTGGTTATTGATGTTAAGGCTAAGCAATATCTAAATCTGTCATTGGTTGGATTGAAGAGGTTGGTTTCCAAAATAATGAGATAGAGGCTTCCTCCCAAGGGGGAGATGGTGCGTTTCAGTATGAAAGTCAGTTATGTGTTCCGGATGTGGGTGATCTTAGGGAAAATGATCATGAGTGGAGCCCATAACTCTCATCATTTGATTCACCCGGAATCTACTAAGATGTGTTAGGATTTTAAGGAGGTGTATTGGTGGCATGGTATGAAGAAGGATATAGCCGAGTTTGTACCCAAGTGCATGAGTTGTCAACAAGTCAAGGTAGAACACCAAAGGCCCAGCGGTGTGGCTCAAGACATTGAGATCTCTACTTGGAAGTGGTTTGAGTAAGACTAAATGACTTCTATAGGCGTGTATTTAGTGTTGGAGGCTAAAAAAGAGTGAAATGGATTAAGGAAAGGTTAAAGATGGTTCGAAGTCATCAAAAGTCTTATTTGGCTGTTAGAAAAGGGATCTTGGGCTTCGTATTGGTTATTGAGTATATATGAAGGTCTCACTTATGAAGGGTGTGGTGTATTTCGGGAAGGAGGGAAAGCTAATTCCCCGGTATGTAGGTCCTTATGAGAGTATTGAAGTTGATTGGGAATGTATCTTATAGGTTGGATTTGACTCCGAAGTTGAGTTCTACTCACTCGGTTTTGCATATATCTATGTTGAGAAAGTTGTTGGTGATACTAGTGTTATTTTCCCTTTGAAAGGTGTTGAGGTTGAGGAGAACTTGTCTTATGGAGGAAGCTCTGGTTGAGACTTTTGATAAGATGAGTAAAGCACCTTCATAACAAAGATGTGGCTTCGGTTAACGTACTTTAGAGAAATCAACATGTGGAAAGTGCTATGTGGGGAGTGGAATCAAGTATGATGCGATGATACCTTTATCCTTTCCAATCTACTCAAGTCTATGATATTTGGTTCTTCCTATTCTCAGTGCTCTTTATTCTTTCACTCTTGAGTTTTATGATATGACATGCATACATGTGCATGAAAATGATTTTTATGATATTTTGAATGAGTTGTATACATTTTAATGTGGGTGTTAATGGCTTTATGATTTTCAAATGATGAGCTATGCATTGTACCTTGTGCTTGGATGTTTCATGTTCTAAGTCAACCCTTTCAAGCCTCGTTCCACCACATTCGAGGACGAATGTTCCTAAGGGGGAAATGATGTAAGGACTCGGATTTTTTATGACCTCAATGAAGCAAGAAAATTTCATTTTGGAAAAGTTTTGGACCAAGGTGACACTTCAAGGGAGCCATCACAGTCCGTGTGAGATCACACATCCTGTGTGGAGCCTCCACAGATTGGCCCTTTGCCCATGGAGGATGTTTGACCCTTAAACGTGGTGTTTTAAACTAAAACACACTACACTTGGACCCCACACGGTCTGTGTGACACTTTACGGACCGTGTGGTGGGCTTGGCTTGAGTTCCCACAGTTTTGGGACCAAAGTATGGTTACACGACCAAGTTCACGACCCGTGTGGGGGTGTCACGGCTCGTTAGGCCATCCGTAAAGCTTTTGGAGTGAAATTTTTCTAAGTATGGAATCACCATCTCGTAATGTGATCGTGGAATTATTCTAAGAAGAGGGGACGGGCAGTATCACGGCCCGTGTAACATTACATGACTCGTGTAACTATCCGTGAAGGTGACTTCATGAAGAATTCTAAGTATGGGATCTTCAAGGTCAAGCTTAGTTCACTTTCAAGCCTTCTATTAAAGCTTAATTATGTTATTTAAGGCCATCATGGGTCTCCTACATCAAGTCAAGTTCAAAAGAATTCCATTGGTTAAGTTTTTCACAAGTACTGATAGAAGAGTCAAGTTTAAATGGTCATATGTCTTAGCACAAAAGGAACTGGGTGGCCCAAACCCTTTCAAATCGAAGCTCTTTGAATTATCTTTCTAACGCATCTTAACTCACCTCATTCCGAGTTTTGAGCAAGAAGTTATGCCCTTATTCGTAAATCTGTCTAGGCTAGACGATAGGCCTTCACAGTCCGTGAAGCCAACCGTGTCAAATTCAGTTAAAAATTTAAAGGGGCATTGTATTGAGGTATTTTTTGATATTTTGGCCCATCCCCAAGGCTTTTAAGACCTTTTAAACCCCTCTTTGTATTCCTAAACATCTGCTACTCTAATTCTAAACCCTCATTCAAGACAAACACTTAGTTTCTAGAATTAGACTCTCAAAATTCTCTCCAAGTCTCATCTTCAAGATTCAAGCTAGGATTCAATTGAGGTTTCAAATTCAAGCTAAATTCTTCTTACATTCATCTTCTTATCAAGGTATGTGGGATTTATTCTATGTCCCTTTCAACCAATAAGACCCAAAAATCTTTTCAATTGATTTCATAAATTTTAATTCACTTTAAATATGGGTTTTCATTGTTCGATTTTATTAAATCCAATTGATGCATGGGCTGTAGTTTACCTATTATTTTAATTTAATTTGATCACTATTATGATTATTTACAATGAGTTATGAAGTTAAGAACATGCATGTCCCCTTTTAAAGTTGATTTATGCATGGGTGATTTATATTATGATTTAAATGTTGATTTAACTATGAATTTATTCAATTTCATATTATAATGTTGATTTTATCTTGAATCTACGTTACCCATGCTATCCTCACATCATGCATTGCTTGCATTTATAAGCATTAGTATGTGGAAATTATGGAGTGGGTTAAACCCAATTATATTTTATGAAACGATTATGATATGGTTTTGGTAAGGCATTGGTTATGAAAAGGATGTGGTTACGTACATGTCTTATGATAATGGCTCTTTGAACATCTCGGGTACTTGCATCATCTTGTATATATGCATGAGCTATTCCTTGCATGAGCATCATGATTATGATTTATGATTTGGCATTTGAGCCTAAAAATGTGCATTGAATGGTTTTGTAATGAATATTGTATCTCTTGAAGACATGTATATGTATAAGAATTTATGTGGGATGTTGTTGACTTAGCACCGATGGATTGGGGGCATTAGGGCTATCACCAAGGGCCCTTTTCCTTTCCTCGAACTATGTGCCAATATAAGAACGATATTCATTACCGAAATGACTGGGTCGTGAGTAATGGTTATTCAAATTTTTATTATGATATGATATGATATGATTTTGAAAAATCCTTCTAAAATGGTGTGTTCCGTAAGAAAAGTGACCATCTACCGATATGGTGTGTTTCGTAAGGTGTGATGTAGATTACCTTTGCCAAGTAATTTTCTCCTACCGAGGGGAGAATTTTATCAGACTAATTCATGTAATAGCTCACATGAGTTTGATTTGTCGGTTATAGTCCATCCCCACTATATATGAGCATTATTGCATTTCATGCATCATGAATTTCATGAAATATTGTATACTACTCTTTCTTGGATATATGATTCTTTCTATATTATGTGCCCTTGTAATCTAACAATGAAATGTAGGTTGATAAGTCATATGCATTGCATGTCCGCATACTTAGTACATTTAAACATACTCTATGCCTACATGAGTTTACTATGTAGGGAACGTGTGTTACGACCATCCACCGCTTGATGGGTAGCTCAAATTCAGAGAGTTGATATTATGGTGAGTCCTATCTTCCAAGGACAAGCCACCTTCCTTCTACCTATGTTGTTTTCATTTTATCTTCTTAATTGAGGGTGAGCCCGGGACATGTCTTGGCCCCTGTCCTATCTTATGAATAGAGGCATTGTTAGACATCTTGTAGACTCTCGTAGATTCAAATATATTATTTGTTGTATTTTAAACTTATGATTTAGTTTTCTATTGGATATGGCAATCTCGGATTGATTATGGAAATTATGATATTTATGTATGTTATACGTGGAAATGTGGAAGATCCTAAGCCACGTATTACCCCCATAGAGTGAGTCATACTTACGTGCCCCTTAGTTCTTATGTGCTTGTGCTATGTGAATCCATGTAAATCCCTTTCCCTTTGATATCCCCATAGCGTGAGTCCTATTTTCCCATCCCTTATAACTATGTGTTTGCTATTTGAATGCGCTTCCGAACTAATCGTGTGGATTTTGCTACTTTGAGGCTTGTTTGGGGACTCTCGGGTTCCCATTTGCCGTGTCACTTCTAGGCCCTGGATCCGGGTCATGACAAAAGATGGCATCAGAGCACTAGGTTTATAAATGGTCCTCGGAGTCCAACATGTCGTGTCAAGTGAAGTCTTATTAATGGGTGTGAAGCGCGCCACATCTATGGGTTGGGTGCTACAAGGCGTTTTAGGAAATGTTTCACTTTTCATGATTCTAATCATGTCATGGTGCGTATCTTAAGGTTTCTTATCTCCATCCCTCCATATCGAATAAGGAGAGTTACCTTAAGCTCGTAATGCAATCCAAGGGAGGATGATGTTGTAGCAATCTTATAGGTGAGGTCAAAAAGGGTGTTGGTGAAGTATGTGCATTGTTTGACATGCTTGCTCCTTTGGATATTCAAAGTTTTCTTCGGTTGGCTGGTTATGATGGCAGGTTTGTTAAAGGCTTCTCATCTATTGCATCTCCGTTGATCAAGTTGACTAGAAAGAAGGACAAGTTGTATGGTCAGATGAGTGTGAGATGAGTTCTTAGACCTTTAAAGGACGGCCTACATCGGCTTTGATTTTGGCATTACCGGATGGCTTAGATAGGTTGGTGGGGTATCGTGATGCTTCTCAGTTTGGGTTGGAGTTGTGTATTTATAAAACATGTTAGGGTGATAACTTATAAATCAAGGCAATTGGAGGTGCATGATCGTAACTACACGACTCATATCTTTAATTTTAATATAGTAGTGTTTGCCTTGAAGATTTGGAGATACTATTTGTGTGGGGTACATGTTGATGTCTTCACCGACCACAAGAGTTTGCAATATGTGTTCACTCAAAAGGATCTTAACTTGGGACTAAGAAAAGGGTTGGAACTCCTTAGGGGCTATGACATGAGTCTACAATGTAATTTTGGTAAGGCAAATGTTATAGACGATGCTCTGAGTAGGCTATCTATGGGAAGTGTGGCTCATGTTGATGAAGGGGAGAAAGAGTCGACAAAAGATGCTCACTGTTTGGCTAGATTGGTTTTTAGGTCAACCGACTCTAGTAATGTTGGTGTTCATGTTCAGAATGAGCCCGAATCTTTTATGGTATTTGATGTTAAGGCTAAGCAAGATCTAGATCTGTCATTGGTTGGATTGAAGAGGTTGGTTGCAAAAATGATTAGATAGAGGCTTTCTCCCCAAGGGGGAAATGGTGCGTTTCGGTATCAAAGTCATTTATATATTCTAGATATGGGTGATCTTAGGGAAAATGATCATGAGTGGAGCCCATAAATCTCATCGTTTGATTCACCCAGAATCTACTAAGATATGTTGGGATATTAAGGAGGTATATTTGTGTCATGGTATGAAGAAGGACATAGCTGAGTTCGAACCCGAGTTCTTGAGTTGTCAACATGTGAAGGTATAGCACCAAAGGCCCAGTGGTGTGGGTCAAGACATTGATATCTCTACTTGGAAGTGGTTTGAGTTAAAGTGAAATGACTTCTATAGGCTTGGATTTAGTGTTGGAGGCTAAAATAGAATGAAATTAATTAAGAAAAGGTTGAAGATGGTTCGAAGTCATCAAAAGTCTTATTTGGATGTTAGAAAGAGGGATCTTGGGCTTCATATTAGTAATTAGGTATATGTGAGGGTCTCACTTATGAAGGGTGTGGTGTATTTCGAGAAGGAGGGAAAGATAAATCCGCCGCATATAGGTCCTTATGAGATTGTTGAAGCAGATTGGAAATGTAGCTTATAGGTTGGATTTGCCTCCGAAATTGAGCTCTAGTCACTCGGTTTTGCATATATCGATGTTGAGGAAGTTATTGGTGATACTAGTGTTATTTTGCCTTTGGAAGGTGTTGAGGTTGAGGAGAGCTTGTCTTATGGAGGAAGCTCCGATTGAGATTTTTGATAAGACAAGTGAAGCGCCTTCGTAACAAAGATGTGACTTCGGTTAACGTACTTCAGAGAAATCAACACGTGGAAAGTGCTACGTGGGTAGTGGAATCAAGCATGATGCGACGATATCTTTACTCTTTCCAATCTACTCAAGCCTATGATATTAAGTTCTTCCTATTCTCAGTGATCCATATTCTTTCACTCTTGAGTTTCATGACATGACATGCATACATGTGCACGAAAATGATTTTTATGATATTTTGAATGATTTGAATGCATTTTGATGTGGGTTTTAAAGGCTTTATGATTTTCATATGATGAGCTACACATTATACCTTATGTTCGGATGTTTCATGTTCTAAGTCAAGCCTTTTAAGCCTTGTTCCACCACATTCGAGGACGAATGTTCCCAAGGGCGAGATGATGTAAGGAGGTGGAATTTCGTACGACCTCAATAAAGAATGAAAATTTGGTTTTGAAAAAGTTTTGGACCAAGGTAAAACTTCATTGGAGCCATCACGGTCTGTGTGAGGTCACACGACCCGTGTGGAGCCTCCACGGAGTGGCCCTTGGCCCATGGAGGATGTTTGGCCCTTAAACATGGTTTTTTAAACTAAGGCACACCACACTTGGACCCCTCACAATCCGTGTGACACTTCACGGACCGTGTGGTGGGCTTGGCTTGAGATCCCACAGGTTTGTGACCAAGTATGGTTACACGGTCAAGTTTACGGCCCGTGAGGCCATCCGTAAAGCTTACGGAGTGAAGTTTTTCTAAGTATGGAATCACTGTCTCATAATATGATCGTGGAATATTTCTGTGGAGAGGGGTACAGGCCGTGTCATGGCCCATGTGACACTACACGGTCCGTGTAACCTCTCATGAAGATGACTTCATGAAAAATTCTAAGTATGGGACTTCAAGTTCAAGATAAGTTCACTTTCAAGCCTTCAATTCAAGTTTAATTATGTTGTTCTAAGTATGGGAATTAATTTTAGGTTTATTCAATTTCATATTATAATGTGGATTTTATCTTCAATCTATGTTACCCATGCTATCCTTACATCATGCATTGCATTGCATTCATAAGCATTGGTGTATGGAAATTATGAAGTGAGTTAAACCCAATTATGTTTTATGAAATGATTATGATATAGTTTTGGTAAGGCATTGGTTATGACAAGGATGTGATCCAAAAAATATCTTATGATAATGGCTCTTTGAGCATCTCGGGTACTTGCACCATCTTGTATATGTGCATGAGCCATTCCTTGCATGAGCATCATGATTATGGTTTATGATTTGGCATTTGAGCCTACATGTGCATTGAACGATTTTGTAATGAATATTGCATCTTTTGAAGGTACGTATATGTATAAGTATTCATTTGGGATGTTGTTGAGTTAGCACCAACGG
This sequence comes from Solanum rostratum, assembly GCA_029948455.1. Lineage (NCBI taxonomy): Eukaryota > Viridiplantae > Streptophyta > Magnoliopsida > Solanales > Solanaceae > Solanum > Solanum rostratum. The sequence continues at coordinate 29,654,693 of CM057052.1, read as the reverse complement.
ATTGGGGGCATTAGGGATATCCCCAAGGGCCCTCTCCCTTTCCTCTAACTATGTGCCTACATAAGAACGATAGCCATTATCAAAATGACCAGGTGGTAAGGAATGGTTATTGATTTTTTAATTATGATATGATATGATATGATTTTGGAAAATCCTTCTAAAATGGTGTGTTCCATAAGGAAGGTGATCATCCACCGAAATTGTGTTCCGTAAGGTGTGATGTAGATTACCTTTGGCAAGTAATCTTCTCCTACCAATGGGAGGTCCTTATCGGACTAATTCATTAATAGCTCACATGAGTTTGATTTGTTGGTTATAGTCCATCCCCACTATATATGAGCAGTATTGCATTTCATGCATCATAAATTTCATGGCATATTGTATACTATGCTTCCTTGGATATATTATTCTTTCTATATTATGTTCCCTTGTCATCTAATGTTGAAACGTAGGTTGATAAGTCATATGCATTGCATGCACGCATACTTAGTACATTGAAATATACTAACGCATACTCTATGCCTACATGATTTAACCATGTAGGGAACATGTGTTAGGACCATCCACCACTTGACGGGTAGCTCGAATTCGGAGAGTTTATATTGTGGTGAGTCCTATCTTCCCAGGACAAGCCACTTACTTCTACCTATGTTGTTTTATGTTTATCTTCTTAATTGAGGGTGAGCCCGGGACATGTCTTGGCCCCCATCCCATCTTATGACTAGAGGCATTGTTGGACATCTTGTAGATTCTCGTAGATTCTATATGTTATGTGTTTTATTTGAAGCTTATGATTTATTTATCTATTGGATATGACTATCATGGATTGATTATGGAAATTATGAAATGTATGTATGTTTGATGTGGAAATGTGGAAGATCTTAAGTCCCTTATTGCCCCCATAGAGTGAGTCATACTTACCCGCCCCTTAGTTCTTATGTGCTTGTGCTATGTGAATTCATATAAATCCCTTTCCCTTCGATATCCCCATAGCGTGAGTCCTACTTTCCCATCCCTTAGAACTATGTTTTTACTATTTAAATGCGCTTCTGAATCGATGATGTGGATTTGAATACTTTGAGGCTTGTTTGGGGACTCTCGGGTTGCCATTCGTGTGTCACTTCTAGCCCGTGGATCCGGGTTGTGACAGATTATGGGCTGCCAAGTATGTTATGAATTCATGGAAAATTATATGAATGATAGAAAGATCATGAAGCCTTTTGATGCTATGTTACACCCTCTTGTGAAAGGAAAATTCTCACTTGAAGGGGTTAAGGATTGTGATGAGCTACTCCTACTATTCTATTATTCTTTACAAGTTATACATGTCATGATTATGCTTATGTTATGTATTATGTAGGACTAGGCCTAGCTCCGGATGAGGCTTAAGGTGAGGGCTCGACCCAACGAGTCTTTATATCAAGTCTTAGTCTCATAACTATGTGTCATCATAGGTTACCATTATTTCTCTAAATTATCTTACATGAGTGAATCCAACAGTTCTAGTCACCAACAATGTGGGTTATAGTCTACCTTGGCAAGTAGACTTCTCCTTTTTCAATGTGGAGGCAACACCAGAATTCCATGTAGTAGCTCACATGGTCTTATATGTCGGTTATGATCTCCTCCCACATATATATATTCTATGTTATGAAATCATGATTTACCTTCTATGTGTGTTTTAAGTAAGACATTGATCATTCATGTCATAATGTCCTTATTACCTCTGTATATGATTATGCATCTTGAATAATATGGTGTATGATTTCCTTATTGCATTGCATCCCACATACTATGTACATTCAAAGTACTAACACATACTTTTTTCCTACATTATCTAACCTCGTAGGGACCAAAGTTCTTCTCCATCCACCTCCTCGTGGCTTGTTGATGTGTGAAGATTATTGCTTGTGGTTAGTCGTCTAATTTGAGGGAAACATCCAATTTCTTTCTACCTATGTTAAGGAAATGCTACTTTTACTATTTACTTCTGAGGGTGATCCTGAGACATGTCTTGCCCCCATTTCACTCATGACTAGAGGTATTGTTGGATAATATGTCATTTTCGAATCATACGATGCTTATGTATGTATGGAGATTTCCCTTTAGTCCCTACCCCATATATTTTTTTCTTGATGATGTCAGCAAATGGTGACTTTTCTAAGTCCCTACTGCCCATATAGTGTGTCCTATTTCTCCCGTTAGTCTAATTGTTGTGATTGAATGATGGTAATTCCTTACCCCCTAACCTATAAAGTGTGTCTTAAGCCCCTTAGTACTATTTTGTTAATGATTGATCCACACTTCTTAACCAAGGTTGTTCTTAAGTATGTTATGAGGCTTGTTTGGGGAACCTTTGGGTTCTCCATTCTCCATGTCACACCTAGGCCCTAGGCTTGGTTCGTGATTAGTTTATTATCAAAACATACCATGTTGAGTAGAGTTTTGTTCATAATTGTGAAGAGCACCATGACTATAAATACGAGGCTATGAGGCATTTAGAAAATGACTCACTTCTTTATGATCTATATCGTGTTTTAGAAGTTGACTTAAGACTTCCTATTTATAATGATTGCCCTTTTGCAATTCGAGATAATGCTGGGAAGAACAATGCCACCAAGAGTCCCTATTCCCAAGGAGGATCAAGCCCCTCTGATCCCTCAAACTCTTCAAGAAGAAGGGGTTACTAATGCCGAACATCAGAATGTTATCACTTTGTTGGTACAAGTTGTTGCCAGCCAAGTTTACCAAGAGGGCCAACCTTCTCATGCTTCTACTCTAGCCTCAAGTGTGAGGGACTTTACTAGAATGAATCATCCAGAGTTTCATGGCTCTAAAGTGTGGAAAGATCCTCAAGCATTTATTGATGAAGTGTACAAGGTCCTAGCTATCATAGGGGCAAGCTCAGAGGAGAAAGTGGAACTAGCCCTACCAACTCAAGGGCTTTACACAAATATGGTTCACCCAATGGAAGATGAAGAGGATGGATAATGAGCCTATTTCATTGGAGGAATTCAAAGCCGCCTTCCTTGACCATTTCTTCCCTACTGAACTAAGGTGGACAAATATTATGGAATTTATGAAATAATGCTCCATGAGTGTGAGGGAGTATTCCCTAAAATTTAACAAGCTCTCGAAATATGCTTCTGACTTGGTTTCCGATCTTTGGACAAGAATGAACAAATTTGTGTCGGGAGTGTCCGACATAGTCAAGGAAGAGTGTCACACTGCCATGCTCATAGGTGAGATTGACATATCTCGGCTCATGACATATGCCGAGCATCTTGAGGGAGAGAAGCTTAGAAAGAGGAAGAATGGGAAGTCTAAGAGGGTCTTATTATGAAGGTGAGTTCCATGGTGCTAGGGTGGTGGAGGTGGTCATTTCCAACAAGGCGACAAATTTCAAGGCCAAGGGTCATAAAATGCTCAAAATCAAAGTTTCTTCAACGATAAGGTGTAAAATCCTAAATCTCAAGGTGGTAATGGTGGATAAACTTTTCCTAGTTGCCCAAAATATAGAAGGAATGATAGAGACAAATGCTCGAATGATATGGGCGCTTGCTATGGGTGTGGAAAGTTAGGCCACAAGATTGTTGATCATTCATATGTTCCAAACAATGGTAGAGATAGTGGCCCTCAAGGAGATGCTGCTCATAGAGATCAAGGGGAAAAAGGCGACTAACAAGGAGGTGCTCTATGTCACAACTGGTTATATGCACTTCAAGAGAGACAAAGGGTGGATAAGCTACCTGATGTTGTCACTGATATGTTAAAGGTTTGTGATTATGATGTGTATGCTTTATTGGATCCAGGTATCACTCTATCTGTAATTTTCATTCATTGCTATTAGGTTTGATGTGTGTCCCGAATTTCTATGTGAACCCTTTTTGGTCTCTACTGCCACTAGTGAATTTATTGTTGGTGAAAGAGTCTATAGGGGTTGCCTCGTGTCCATATTGCATAAAGTCTTGCCTTGTGATTTTGTTGAACTTGACATAGTAGATTGTGATATCATTCTTGGGATGGATTGGTTATATGCATGTCATGCTTCCATGAATTATAAAACTCGTAAGGTTTGATTCCAATTTCTCAATGAACCCATCTTGAGTGGAAAGGTCATTATTAGTGGTTAAGGTAGGTTCATCTCTTGTCTTAAGGATTGGGAATTTATTACTAAGGGTTGCATTTGTCATCTTATGAGAATTAGGGATATTGAGTCCAAAGTTCCTTCTATTGAGTCGGTTTCGATGGTCAATGAGTTTCTTGATATCTTTCCCGATGAGTTCCTCGGCGTTCCTCCCGAAAGGAAAATACATTTTGGTATAGACCTCCTCCTCGATACGCAACCCATTTCCACTTCACTTAACCATATTGCCCTGGTAGAATGGAAAGAATTAAAGGATCAATGGAAGGACTTATTGGAGAAGGGTTTTGTTAGGCCCAACAAGTCACCTTAGGGTGCAGTGGTATTATTTGTGAGGAAGAAGGGTGACTCACATAGAATGTGCATCGACTATCGACAACTCAACAAAATGACCATAGAGAACTAGTATCCCCTACAGAGGATAGATGATTTATTTGACCAATTGCAATGGGCTAGTCATTTTTCTAAGATTGATCTTCTATCAGGATACCATCAAATGAGGGTAACGGAGGGTAACATTCCCAAGAAAGGCTTTTGGACAACGTATGGGCATTTAGAATTTGTGGTAATATCTTTTGACCTAACTAATGGACCAACAATATTTATGGATCTTATGAATAAGGTCTTTAAACCCTACCTTGATATGTTTGTTGAGGTATTCATTGATGATATCTTGATTTACTCCCAAAGTGAGGAAGAGTATATGAGACATTTGAGGGTAGTATAACAAACCTTGAGGGGAAATAAATTGTTTGTCAAGTTTTATAAATGTAAATTTTGGTTGAAAGAGGCTGCATTCCTTGGGCATGTGGTGTCGAGTGAAGGAATCAAAGTGGATCCTAAGAAAACAAAAGTGGTAAAAAATTGGCCTGGGCCCTTAACTCCGATGAATAGTAGGAGTTTATTAGGCTCATGTCACGACCCGAGATTAGGGTCTAGAAGTGAAATGACAAATGGGAACCCAGAGTCCCCAAACAAGCCTCAAAGTATCCAAATCCACATCATCAGTTCGGAAGCGCAATCAATCAATAAGCACATAACACTAAGGGCTGGGTAAGTAGGACTCCCGCTATGGGGATATCGAGGGAAAAGGGATTTACATGGATTCACATAGCACATAGCAGATAAGAACTAAGGAGCGGGTAAGTAAGACTCATTCTATGGGGGCAAACGAGACTTAGGACCTTCCACATTTCCACACCAAACATGCATACATATCATATTTCCATAATTGATCCATAGTGTCCATTTCCAATAGATTACCGAAAACATAAGCTCCAAGTACAACACATAGCGCAAATAAAATCTATGAGAGTCTACAAGATGTCCAACATGCCTTTAGTTATAAGATGGAACGGGGGCCAAGACATGTGCCGGGCTTACCCTCAAATAAGAAAGTAGACATAGGATAACATGGGGAGAAGGAAGGTGACTTCTCCTTGGAGGATGGGACTCACCACAAGTACAACCTTCGGAATTGAACTACTCGTCAAGCAGTGGATAGTCGTAGCACTCGGCCCCTACATGGTAAAATCATGTAGGCATAGAGTATGTGTTAGTACGTTTGAATGTACCAAGTATGCAGGCATGCAATGCATATAACTTATCAACATGCATTTCAGTGTTAGATGATAAGGGCACATAATATAGAAAGAATCATATATCCAAGGAAGAGTACTATAAGATATGCCACGAAATTCGTGATGCATGAATGCAATGAGGTTCATATATAGCAGGGATGTGACCTCAACCGACAAGAGTAAGACTAAGTGAGCTAGTTCTTGGAATTCCAATAAAATCCCCTCATCGGTACAGAGGTGGTCTACTTGCCAAAAGTAAACCACACTTCACCTTATGGGAACATCATCCATTTCGTATGAAGCAACCCCCTTAGGGGAACATCTCCTATTTTGGAAAGGATTTTCATATCATAACATAATAACTTCACCTTACAGGAACATCACCCGTTTTGTATGAAGCAACCTTCCTTACGGGAACATCTCCCATTTTGGATAGGATTCTCATAACCTATGCTAGGCACATAATTCGAGGAAAGGGAGAGGATCCTTGGGGATAACCCTGACGCCCCCAATCTATCGGTGCTAAGTCAACATCCCACGAGAATACATATAGTATATATATACACACTTTAAAAAGGAAATAGTCATTTCAGATCAGATCGATGCATATTTAGGCTCAAATACCAAATCATAGCTCGTAGTTATAATATTCATGCATATGACTAGCTCGATTACACATACGGATGGTGTAAGCACCAAAAGCGTTCATAGAGAAACCATAATTGTTGACATATATGTGATCACATTCTTGTTATAACATAATCTTATAAAAATCATTTCATAAAACATAATTGGGCTTAACCCGCTTAAAATTTTCCATAAAGACCAATGTTCATGAATGCAAATGTTATGCATGATGCGAGAATAGCATGGGTAATATAGATTCAAGCTTAAATCAATATTATTATATGAAATTGAAGTAAATCTATAATTAAATCCACATTTAAACCATAATATAAATCACCCATGCTTAAATCAAGCTTTAAAGGTGACATGCATGTTCATAACTTCATAACTTCAATATAAATCATCATATTAGGGATAAAAGTAATTTAAAATCATAGATAAAGTACAAACCATACATCAATTGGATTTAATAAGATCATATAATAAAAACCCACATTTTAAAGTAAGCCTAATTGCATGAAAAATCAATTGTAAGGAGTTTGTGTCTTCTTGGTTGAAAGGGACCAAGAATCAACCCCACATACCTTGATTGAGAGGTTAAAATTGAGAACAATCTAGTTTGAAGTTGAAACTCAATTAAACCCTTTCTTGAGTCTTGAGAAAAGAACTTAGAGAGGATTTTTAAGAATTGATTTTAGAGTGAGAGTGTGTTCAATGAGAATGAATTAGAATGGAAGGGCATCAATTGATTTAGGGGTCTAGGATAGGTAGCAAGGTCATAACACAATTCAAATAAGTCAAATTTACGTAAAAGTGATTGATGAAACGGATGTAAATGGGCCATCACGGCTTTATTAGCACCTACACAGACAGTGAGATGCTTCACGGTCAGTGAATAGTGCTCGTGAGGTGACACTCAAACAAATTTCCACAATGTTCCATACTTAGAATTTTTTTGAAGGAAAGGGGTACCATGTAGATGGCTATATGGCCCATGTGACACTACTCAGGTCATGTCATGGGCCGTGAGACGACACTTAGAAAAATTCTTGCACAGAAAAGTTATGAGACAGAAATTTCGTACTTAGAAAAATTTCACGTCATGAGCTTATACGGTGGGCCACACGGACTGTGTGAGTGGCCGTGTGCCCACACTTAGTCTGAAACTCTCTGTCGAATCTCCATAATCAAAATTATGGGGAAGCACCCCTCCACTGGAGGCCATATGGTCTGTGTGTCTTCACACAGGTCGTGTAGGCCTCCCATGGAGCGACACTTGGTCAAAATTTCTCTTGGGACAATGTGATGAGATCTGATAAAATTGTTCGAAGAAAATTTGGGTCCTTACATTATCTCCCCTTTGGGAACATTCGTCCCCGAATGTACAATGACAGGCTTAAAAGCTTGACTTAGGAAATAAAACATCTGAATACAAGGTACAATGAATAGTTCATCATTTGAAGATCATAAAGTCTTTAAACCCATATCAAAATGTATCCAAATCATTCAAAACATAATAAAAATCATTTTCATGCACATGTATGCATATCATGTCATGAGACTCAAGAGTGGAAGAATTAGGACTATTTAGAAGAGGAATAACCTAGTACCTTAGGCTTGAGTAGATTGGAAATGATAGGGATATCGCTTCATCTTGTCCAACTTTGCCTCCCATTTATCACTCTCCACATGTTGATTTCTCCAAAGTACCTTCACCGAAGCCACATCCTTGTTACGAAGCCACTTCACTTGTCTATCCAAAATCTCTATCAGGACTTCCTCATAACATAGGTTCTCCTCAACCTCTTTTCCCTCCAACGGCACAATAGTGCTAGGATCACCGACTAACTTTCTCAACATAGACACATGGAAAATGGGGTGAATGGAACTCCCAATTCGCTTAACGATCTCATAAGGGACAACATACTGGGGGCTTAGCTTGCCCTTCGGTTTAAGGATGAAAATTGGCGCTCAACTTAATCTTAGTTCCAGGTCCCTTCTTAAATGATCTCTAACAGTGGGAAGTGAATTGGGTGGCACGACCCGATATGATGGACCTAGGCACACCATGCAACCTCACCAATTTTTGGATGTACAATCTTGCGTAATCCTTCGTGCTATAGGTAGTCTTGATCGGTAGGAAATGACCCGACTTAGTCATCTAATCAACGATGACCCAAATGGAGTCAAATTGTCTTCGGGTTTGAGGCAAATCAACCATAAAGTCCATGTTCACATCTTCCCACTTCATGTGGGAATCTAAGATCTTGAGCCAAGCCACTGGGCCTTTGGTGCTCTACCTTCACTTGTTGACATCTTGGACATTCGGATACGAACTTAGCTATGTCCTTCTTCATACCATGCCACCAATACACTTCTTTCAAATCCCGACACATCTTAGTAGACCCCAGGTGAATAGAATAATGAGAGTTGTGAGCTTTACTCATGATCACCCTTCTAAGATCATCCACATCCGGAACACAAAGTCGGTCTTGGTAATGGAGCACACCATCTCCCCATTGGGAGAACACCTCGATCTCTTTTTCGGCAACCAACTTCTTCGATTCAAGCAATGATGGATCTAAATCTTGCTTAGCTTTTACATCAACTACAATGGAAGATTTTGCCTCGCTTTGAACATGGATACCGCCATCGTTCGAGTCGGCCAACCTAACACCCAACCTAGCCAACTGGTCAATATCCTTGGCTAACTCCTTCCTTTCCTCTTCAACATGCATCACACTACCCATAGATAGCCTATTGAGAGCATCAGCTACAACATTGGCCTTGCCGGGATGATATTGAACACTCATGTCATTTTAGGAGTTCCAACCATCTCTTTTGTCTCAAGTTGAGATCCCTTTGAGTGAATACATATTGCAAACTCTTGTAATCGGTGAACACATCAACATGAACCCCATACATATAGCGCCTCCAAATCTTTAAGGCAAAGACTACCGCTGCCAACTCAAGATCATGCGTTGGGTAATTACGTTCATGCACCTTCAACTGCCTTGATGCATACGCTATTACCTTACCATGTTGCATAAGCACATAACCCAACCCAATCTGTGAGGCATTACAATACACCACAAATCCCTCCAAGTCACTAGGTAAAGTCAAGACGGGAGTCGACATAAGCCGATCCTTTAAGGTTTGGAAACTCTGTTCGCATTTATCTGACAACACAAACTTAGCCTTTTTTGGGTCAATTTAGTCAATAGAGATGCAATAGATGAGAACCCTTCAACGAACCTTCTATCATAGCCAGCTAACCCCAGAAAGCTTCGAATATCCAAAGGAGTTAATGGTCTGGGACAATATTTCATGGCCTCGGTCTTCTTTGGATCTACATTCATACCATCATCGGGCACCACATGACCAAGAAAGACCACTTCACCCAACCAAAATTCACATTTGCTAAACTTGGCATACTTTTTCTTCTCCCTCAAGGTTTGTAGAACCATTCTTAAATGATCCCCATGCTCTTGCTCACTTCAAAAGTAAATAAAAATGCCATCAATGAAGACCACCATAAAGCTGTCACGAAGATGGCTTGAACACCTGATTCATCAGATCCATGAACACGACCAGAGCATTGGTTAAGCCGAGCGACATCACCACAAACTCAAAGTGCTCATACCTTGTCCAAAAAGCCGTTTTGGAAATACCACACTCCTAACCTTCAAATGATAATAACCGGAACAAAGATCAATCTTTGAGAAGTGAGTAGCCCCTTGAAGCTGGTCGAACAAGTCATTAATCCTGGGAAACAAATACTTATTTTTAACGGTCAACTTATGTAGTTGCCTATAATCAATACACATTCGAAGAGATCCATCCTTCTTCCTCACAAATAACACGGGAGCACCCCACGACAATATACTTGGCCTAATGAAACCTTTCTCCAACAAGTCTTTTAATTGATCCTTTAACTCTTTCAACTCCGCTGACGCCATATGATAAAAGGGGAATGGAGATAGGTTGAGTATCCGGGAGAATATCTATGCCAAAGTATACTTCCCCTTTCGGGAGGAATACCGAGTAAGTCTTCGGGAAACACATCTGAAAACTCATTCACCACTGGAACCGACTCAAAGGTTGGCGTTTCAGACTCTATATCCTTGACTCGCACAATATGATAAATACATCCCTTGGAAATCAATTTTCGGGCCTTGAGGTAGGAAATAAATCGACCTTTAATAGATGAGTCACTACCCTTCCATTCAAGAATGGGCTCATTGGGAGGCTGGAACTTGACCTTTCAGGTTTAACAATCTATGGAGGAGTATGTTGCATGCAGCCAATCCATCCTAAGAATAACGTCAAAAGTGAACACCTCAAGTTCCATGAGGTCAGACTCGAAAAGTTTGTGAAACACAGAAACCGAACAACAACGATAGACTCTATGTGCAATAACAGATTCACCCGTGGGAGTATAAACTGAGAAATGGTCCTTCAAAATCTTGGGACTCAAAGCAAATTTAACAGCCAATAGAGGAGTCATAAAAGACAAATTTGCACCCGGCTCAAGCAAAACATAAGCATCAAAATCAAAGAGTTTTAACATACCAGTCACGACATCCGGAGCTTCCTCAACCTCTTGACAAGCGTGGAGTGCATGGAACATATTGTTCCTAGGAGCAACACCTTGGGGGGCTCTTTCTTGGCCTTGATTGCCTTGAGCTACCTAACCTTGGCCACTATGAGCATTCTTAGGACAATCAACAAGCTTGTGGTTTTTGTCACCACACCCATCGCAAACACCCAAATCCCTCCAACAAGCACCCGTGTGGGGCTTCCCACATTTGCCACACAGAGAATACCTCTGTCCACCACCAACCGGTGCCCTAGGAGGAGGTATCCGATCATTAGCGACCCTAGCACTAGACTCTTGGCCCTGTTGGAAGCGACCAAAGCCACCACTCCGAGAACTAGAGAATCCACCATCAAAACGGGTTCTCTTATGATCGTGTGCCCTCCTCTCCATGAGTTTCTCCCCTTTGATCTATTCAACATATACCACGAGTCTAGAAATATCCATATCCTATATGAGCATGGCAGTACGACATTCTTTTACAAGCAAATCAGAGATATCAGAAACGAACTTGTGCATCCTTGCACGAGGGTCAGCCACAAGTGACAGAGCATACTTGGAGAGTTTTATGAATTTGAGGGCATAGTCCCTCACACTCGTACCTCCTTGCTTGGGGTTGATAAATTCAATCACCTTGGCCTCCTTAAGCTGAAGTGGGAAAAAGCGATCCAGGAAAGCAAGTTTGAACACTTTCTAATTGACATCACCACCACAAACCCTCTCCATAGACCATTGGATGTACCATACCTGAGCTACATCTTTCAGTTGATAGGAAGCCAATTCAGCCTTCTCCTTAGAAGTGACACCCATAATGTTCAATATCTTGGTGAGCTCATCAATGAACTCCTGAGCATCCGCATCAGCCCTTGACCCATGGAACCCCGGAGGATTCATCCGGGTGAAATCCCTCACCCTAGAAGCTGGTGTAGGATCCTGTGGCAGATTAGCCTGCCTAGTCTAAGATGTCACCACCTGAGAAAGCATGGCAAAGGGTGTATAGAATTCACCATTAGAGATGGGTTCATCCATAGGCCTTTAAGGTTCCTTATCCTACCAGAGCTGGCCTTGGTGGGTGGTGTCTTCCTCGAGGCATCTTCTAAAATGGAGCAACGACACCGTCAAGATGTGGACACCAAATATACGAGCCATAGCATGATGTAAGGTATGCAAAAATGAGCCAATTCCTAGAACACGTTCATAACCTCCCATTCATAGGCTTGGTGCACTTCACACCCATGAATAAGACTCTACTTGACATGGAATGTTGGACTCCGAGGACCATTCATAGACCTAGGGCTCTGATACCATCTTTTGTGATAACCTGATATTAGAGTCTAGAAGTGGCACGACGGATAGGAATTCAAGAGTCCCCAAGCCTTGAAGTATCCAAATCCACATCATATATTCTGAAGCGCAATCAATTAATAAACACATAAAACTAAGAGATGGGTAAGTGGGACTCACGCTATGGGGGGCATCGAGGGGAAAGGGATTTACATGGATTCACATAGCACATAATATATAAGAACTAAGGGGCAGGTAAGTAGGACTCACTCTATAGGGGCGAATGGGACTTAGGACCTTTCACATTTCAACACTAAACATGTATGCATACCATATTTACATAATCAATCCATAATGGCTATTTCCAATAGATAACCAAAAACATAAGCTCCAAATACAACACATAACATAGATAAAATCTACGAGGGTCTACAAGATGTCCAATAATGCCTCTAGACATAAGATGAAATGGGGGTCAAGACATGTCCTAGGCTAACCCTCAAATAAGAAAGTAGACATAGGATAACATAGGTAGAAGGAAGGTGGCTTGTCCTTGGAGGATGGGACTCACCAGAAGTTCAACTGTTGACATTGAGCTACTCGTCAAGCGGTGGATAGTCATAACGCTAGGCCCCTACATGGTACAATCATGTAGGCATAGAGTATGTGTTAGTACATTTGAATATACTAAGTATGCGGGCATGTAATGCATATAACTTATCAACCGGCATTTCAATGTTAGATGACAAGGGCACATAATATAGAAAGAATCTTATATCCAAGGAAGAGTAGTATACGATATGCCATGAAATTCATAATGCATGAATACAATGAGGTTCATATATAGCGGGGATGTGACCTCAACTGACAAGAGTAAGACCAAGTGAGCTAGTACTTGGAATCCCGATGAAATCTCCTCACCGGTACATAGGTGGCCTACTTGCCAAAGGTAAATCATACTTCACCTTACGGGAACATCAACCATTTCGTATGAAGCAACCGCATTACGGGAATATCTCCTATTACAGAAAGGATTTTCATATCATAACATAATACTTCACCTTACGGAAACATCACCCATTTCGTATGAAGCAACCTTCCTTACGGGAACATCTCCCATTTCAGATAGGATTCTCATAACATATGTTAGGCACATAGTTCAAGGAAAGGGAGAGGACCCTTTGGGATAACCTTGATGCCCCCAATCCATCGGTGCTAAGTCAACATCCCACGAGAGTAAATATTGTGTGTGTATATGTATATATATATACACTTTAAAAAGGAAATAGTCACTTCAAATACGATCAATGCACATTTATACTCAAATGCCAAATCAGATCTCATAATTATAATATTCATGCACAGGATTAGCTCGATTACACATACGGAATGGTGCAAGCACCCAAAATATTCATAGATAAACCATAATCATTGACATATATGTGATTACATTCTTGTCATAACATAATTTTATAAAGATCATTTCATAAAACATAATAAAGACCAATGTTCATGAATGCAAATGCTATACATGATGCGAGAATAGCATGGGTAATATAGATTCAAGCTTAAATCGGCATTATAATATGAAATTGAAGTAAATCTATAATGAAATCCACATTTCAACCATAATATAAATCACCCATGCTTAAATCAAGCTTTAGATGAGACATGCATGTTCATAACTTCAATGTAAATCATCATATTAGGGATTAAAGTAACTTAAAATCATAGATAAAGTACATCACATACATCAATTGGATTTAATAAGATCAAATAATGAAACCCACATTTTAAAGTAAGCTTAATTGCATGAAAAATCAATTGAAAGGAGTTTAGGTCTTCCTGGTTGAAAGGGACCAAGAATCAACCCCACATACCTAGATTGAGAGGCTGAAATTGAGAAGAATCTAGTTTGAGTTGAACCTCAATCGAACCCTAGCTTGAGTCTTGAGAGAAGAACTTAGAGAGGAATTGTAGGAATTGATTTTAGAGTGAGAATATTTTCAATGAAAATGAATTAGAATGGAAGGGCATCAACTGATTTAGGGGTCTAGGATAGGTAGAAAGGTCATAAAACACAATTAAAATAAGTCCAGTTTACGTAAAACCCATAAATGCAATGGATGGAAAATGGGACGTCACGACTTTACTGGTACCTACATGGTCCGTGAGATGCTTCACGGCCCGTGAAACAGTGCCCGTGAAGTGACACTTAAACAAATATTTGCAATATTCCCCACTTAGAATTTTTTGAAGTAAAGGGGTACCATACGGATGGCTACACGACCCGTGTGACATTACGCGAGTCGTGTCAAGGGCCGTGAGACGACACATAGAAAAATTCTTGCATGGAAAAGTTACGAGATAGTAATTGTTTAGTTAGAAAAGTTTTATGTCGCGAGCTTATATGGTGGGCCATATGGCCTGTACCACATCAAATCGTGTGAGTGGTCGTGTGCCTACACATAGTCCGAAACTCTCTATCGAATCCCAAAATCAAAATTATGGCAAAGTACCTCTCCAATAGAGGCCACACGGTCTGTGTGGCTTCACACAGGCCGTGTGGGCCTCCCATTAGGCAACATTTGGTTAAATTTTCTCTCCGGACAACGTTATAAGATCCGATAAAGTCATTCAAAAAAAATTCAGATCCTTACAGCTTAGCGTGGTAGTACCAAAGATTTGTTGAGGGTTTTTCTTCCATTGCATCTACTCCTTTTTTGCTTTACTGGAAGGGTTAGAAGGGTTTGTTGCCTATGGTGATGCTTCAAGGATAGTTTTTGGGTATGTTTTGATGCAAGGTGGTAAGATTATTGCCTATTCTTCTAGGAAGCTAAAAGGGCATGAGCGTAATTATCCTACCCATGACCTTGAGCTAGCGAATGTGGTGTTTGCTTTGAAAATATAGCGTCATTATTTGTATTGGGTTCATGTAGATGTTTTCACCAACCAAAAGAATTTTCAGTATATGTTCATCCAGAAATCTCAATTTGAGGCAAACAAGTTCGTTAGAACTCCTTAAAGATTATGAAATGAGTATGCATTATCACCCATGAAAAGCTTATGTTGTGGCGGATGCTCTAAGTAGGTATCCATGGAGAGTGTAGCCCATTTTGATGATGGAAAGAAGGAGTTAGAAAGGGAAGTTCATCAATTGAAGAGGTTCGGAGTTAGGATGGGTGAAACCGAAGATGGAGGCTTGGTGGTTCTAGATAGTTCCAAATTGTTCCGTAGTTGAAGAGGTCAAATCCAAGAAAGACCTTGACCCCACTTTGGCAGAATTGAAGGCATTGTTAAAAGAGGAAAAGGTAGGGGTTTTCTCCCAAGGGAGAGATGGTTTCCTTAGACACCAAAGTAGGTTGTGTGTACAAAATGTTGATGGGTTGAGGGGCTTGATTTTGAAAGAGTCCCATAGTTCATCCTATTTCATTCACCCCTGTTCTACAAAAATGTATAAGGATTTGAGAGAAGTACATTGGTAGGATAGTATTGTTGCTTCCCAAGTACACGCAAGTGTACATAGTCAACCCAAGTAATATAGTGGCTCTTTTCGGAAGACGGATGTCGAACCCAAAGGACTCGTCGATTATTATTTAGTAAATTATATTAATTCTAATTATTTATTCAGGTGGGGAACAGTTAACCAAAAGAGATATTTTTACACAATCAATGACTGAATCGATTTTAAGATTATGGTTTAGCTAATAATTATGTTAGCCTCAATTTTATCAAATTATTTGATTATCTAGTTACTGATTCACAGGGTTTAAATTACCTTAACAGGGTTGCATGCCTCTGTTGGCCAACCTTTACTGACCGCCTAACTTCATCATTGAGCGGGGATAGACACATCAATAAAAATGCTTTAACATTATCTTCTTGTATTTTGAACCAAGTGAGGTGTAAAGGTAGTTGTCACGGGTCTCCCTTACACAAATCAATCTACTTTCCTAATTGAACAAGCTCCCTATACTACTGTGTTCTATCTATTCAAACATCTCTTGAATCCAGAATGAACAACTAATTTACCCTTAGTTGATCAGGCTATGAAGTATAGATAAAAGCAATATAAGAACAACAAATATGAGAAAGAAATATTTCAAATTAATAATGACTAAGCAATCATCTTATTAGCCACTATAATCTTAGAACAGGGAATTTAACTCCACATAGATATGAAAAAAATTACCACAAATCATTCAAAGATAAATGTAAGAATAAACATTATTGGAGAAGAAAAGATGAAATCAAAATTCCCCGACGGCTTCTGTTTCTCTCTAGGTCAAAAGTTATGGAAGTCCTAATTTTATGAAATATTTATAGATGTAGGAATAAATCCTAATTAAAATAATTGAGACCAAAATAAATTGGGAAACCAAAACTGGAATGGATTGGATTGCTTCTCGCGCTTGTGCGTTGTTGTGGCTGCCCATATATATATATATATATCATATTCAATCTAATCCATTGAGCTGTCCGCTTGATTTTTCTTTTGTAATCTTTCTTTTTTAATTCATTTGAGCTCCAAATCTCTTCATTTTCGTGCCAATTTAATCCTACAAATAAATATGCAATTTAGCACAATCCATAAATTTATGCTCAAAAAGGATAAATAAAAGTATTAAATATGAGGTAAATAATGACTAAAACTATGTATTTTTTGCCTCACATCATCACCCTACACTTAAACTTTTGCTCGTCCTCGAGCAACCATTAAAGCTCCTCAAAAATAAAATAGAACCACCGTTTTGGTTGATACAAACAATTTAGGTCATCCAAAAAATTCAAAACATCATATACACTTCCCAATTATTATGCAAGATCTACAAATAAATAACAAGCTTTCGACCATCTAGCCTCAAGGAAGGACTCTAGCTCATCAAATTTAAATTTGCTCACCTACTCTCTCAAAGAAAGTTAATAACATCACCTTTCTATCATGAAACAAGTTCCCTCACGTGAAAGAGTAGCCCACACACTCAATTCAAAAGATTGAATATAAATTAGGGACTTGCAATTAAAGAACAATTCTCACACTCACAAAGAATTCATATGTAAGCGGAAAAAACCATAGGCTTGCCCATTATGTACATCTCCACTAATAAAGAATGCTTGAATAGAATCAAATAGGACTTTTAATGGGTTGTAATGTAGGCCAGGGGTTGGGTAGGAAAACTATATAATAGTGACTTACACTTCCCTGAGTACTTTGCACTTTTAGACTTCATCACCCATTATCTTCTTCTCTTTATTTTTTTTTCAACCCTCTCTTCAATAATTATTTCACTAGCAATCTCATCTCATCAAGAATATTTCACTTTTTTTTAATTAATTTTTTTCTTTTTTTTTCATGCACATTCTTTTAAAGAGAGCTTTTTCATCACCATGTAGCTATCATTGATCACCTTTTATAACTTAAATATCCTTTTTCTTCAAATTTAACAATTATAATTAGTCTATGCGATAGTGTTCAAGGAAGCAAGATGCAAAAACTAGGGATTTATAAAAATCGGATCTAGGTAAAAATATGGCTACCAACAAAAAGCTATAGGATCAAAAGGGTTAACTAGTGATATAATATCTAAAAAGGCTAAAATGTTACAAGACAAATAAAAAAAACCTTGGTATCATCTCCTAAACAAAGCAATACTTTTTTTATTTTGTTTCAATAACATCTAGGGAAAGTTCTAGACTAATATGAAAAATATGGAATAACCGAACTCTCACCACACATGGCACAAGTATCAATCAAAATGGATCAATTCCACTTCTATTAGACACAGGGTCATAAAAAACTATTAAATAAAATCAGATATATATAGAGTCACAACCATGAGACTAAATGTCAAAGAGTCGGCAATTTAAATAACAATCAAGTATTCATAGGAAAGTACTACTCAAGATTAGGACTAAATAGCAAGTATCAAAGGAGTCAAAAGGTCTTTTCTTTTCTCTCCAAAAAAATGAAAAAAATAAAAGAATAATTTACTTCCTAAAAATAAAAATTAAAAGATACTCGAGTCAAAGGGACCCCCATCGGAAAAGAACCTAAAAGAAAAATCAAGGGTTAGACAAAGTATGCTTCTACTAATGAAAAAATATAAAAATAAACAAATGAAAATCTTTTTGTAATTTTTTGAATTTTTTTAATGAATATTAAACAAACCCTAAAGCACACTCTACCCTACATAATATATTTAGAAGAATTCCCACCCCACACTTGAAAAGATGCTATGTGCTCAAAGCATCAATTAAAATTTGAAACAAGGGTAAGAAAAACTCCTTGAGGCCTTTAGACCTAGGTAGAAACATATTTTCTCAACATTCACTGAGGGTCGTCCGCACCCCACACTTAAGCTCAAATTGCTCCTTTGCTTCAAATTTTTGGATACTCAGACTTCCCCTTATCTGAAAAAAAGTAAAAACATAAAAAATGACAAAAAAGTGGCACTAAAAAATTAAAAATGAAATATAAAAATAACTACAGTACAATTGGGTTGCCTCCCAATAAGTGCGTGATTTAACGTCGCAGCATGACTCAAGCGACCACCAATTTTCTTCTCTACTTTGAAGATATGAATTGCACCTCCAATTTTGCATCCATCTTTCTACTTCGCTCAAGGGCCGGTGGTATGAAGATAAATGAACCAAGTAATAGATATCGCATCTTACACTTCTTAACCATTAAATGAGGAATGTCATTTTCTGATTTTTACTCAAAAAATTCAAGAATATAGATATATTGTTCTTCTTCTTTACACTCATTCATAGGCTTAGATAACTTGATTAATTTCTCACTATCCAAGCACAATGTAGAAAAATGATAGGAATGAGGGCTAATACATCCTTATTCATGAATTATATTACTATGTACATCCTCATATGTACTCTTATTAACATTGACAATTGGTGATTAGACATTATACACCTCAACCTTTGTGTTCAAGTGAGCCTCCCTATCATGAATGTAACGCCTGGTAAAATTATCAAAATACCCCTAGAGGAGACGTATGCGTGCAACACATCTTTCAATGCTCATGTGGCGAATTTGAGGCCAGATTTGTGATCAGTGCAAAATATTGATTGGGAAAATGGTCTAGGTCGATTTTTAGAGCGACCGGATCAAAAGATACTTTTTTTTACCCGAAAACAAAAAACAGTGAAGGTGCGCAACGGAGGTGCGTCGTGCCTCTGTAGTGGAGTAATACTTATGCTTTTCCAAAATTTTTTGACGGGATTTGGAAAACTTGTTCAGAAATGTTTAGGAGAAAATACACTATGCGCGACCAGTCCGTGTTGCGGACTGGGCTACCTTGAAGCAATTTTTTTTTTAAAATTTGTGAAGGGAATTCCGATAAATTTCCAAGCCCTTCTAAACTTAATACACGATCTAATTAGGTCATTTTGACGTAAAAAGGGTCTAAAAGCCCCATTCTAATAATCTAACAGGACTAGGGCATGAGGAAAGAGGAGAAGAGCTTGAGATTGAGGAATTCAAGAGGAATTCTTGAAGGTGATTGTTGATAGCTTCATCCCAGGTACGTAAAGCGAAGCTAAAAGTATGATATTGTTCTCTTATGTGCCCCATGGACAGTCATACATGAATTGATAGTCTAAAGAGTCTACATACATGATTCTTGATTGTTTTTTATTGAAAATCTTATTAAATTCATATATTTTCCTATGTTGATGATCATCATAAACTTGTTTTCTTGAAATGAATATTTTCATGAGAAATTGCATAACACTACACGACTATTTTAAAAGCATACACGGATGGACCTAAGAATTGAGTCTAGAGCCTTGATTGGATAATGTCGATTGTAATTGTGATTGTGATTGTGATGAGAGAATGATGATGAGCTGATAGAACCTGATAGTCTTCTGAGTCTCCATAAATGAGCTCCACTGATTTTTCTGTTCGATTGTTCCCTTACTATTATTCTAAATCTTGAGTCGTTGACTGAAATGTTGATTGATGAGAGGGTAAAAGACCTTATGAGATTGATTGATAAAAGGGTTACAACCCCTATGAGATTCATTGATGAAAGGGTTAAAGCACTTTTGAGACTGATTGGTTAGATTGGATTGATTGTCTTATGAGCATTGTGTCATCGGAGGAGTATTGAGCACCAAAAGAGTAAGAGTTAGTTGGACTCGCACTTGTCAAACCATGTCACCAAACGTAGGTGAGGCATAGAACCATCACATTATACTATGGTTCCCACTTGATTAGAAGTCCTTAAAAGCAATAGAGGACTTAACTGATTGTGTTTCCCTCTTGTATTCGATTCGTTCCTTACTTGGAAAGTTTGGAACGGCTTTGGCAACATCAGCTTGATTGTTGTACATTCACTGGCTCATAAGTGATTGTTGTCGGATAAGAGATACTCCCCAAAAGTTCCTACCTTGAGTACTCTGAGTCGAGATGAGATGAGATGAGATGAGGTGTGATGAGATGAGTTCCTTTGGGATGAGTCTGATTTGATTGATGAGGCGGATTGGTTGATGGGTGATTTGTCTACTCTTCATTCTTGCTTTAGGTTGACAATTGACGTTCTGATTTGACGATTGTTTTGAGTCGATGATTGTTCCATATTATTCTACTTGTTTTGGTTTCATTAAGCTATTTTACATACCATACCATTCCATGTAGGGACGCCACTTGACACTGCATCATTTTATGATGTAGATACAGGATTAGAGATCGGCAACAGGCTCACCGTTGAGGATCTAAGACATTCAGCTGATTGATGAGCCTCCCCTACTCCGGAGGGTTCATTACCTTTATTTTATCATGCTTTTGAGTTAGACAAGACTAGTTTTATATTTTGATTTCGGTAGCCATGGGTCTATCATTGGCACCACTTGATTAGTTATAGAGGCTTCATAGATGATAGTCGGACTTTGATGTTGGGATTGTGAGCTAGTTCTTCCTACTAGCCTTTATTATTAATCTATTACTAATTGAGACATTAGATAAGATAAGCCCAGTTACTTTCATTTACTTCCTCTGATCTGTAGACTTGTTGGATTGAATGGATGTAATGAGGCTAAGTAGTTCGCTTGGGGACTAGCAATAGTCTCTAGGTGCCGACCATGTCTTGGGTACCCTCCCGGGGCGTGACAAACTTGGTATCAGAGCACGGAGTTCAAATGTTTTAGGGAGTCTATGAAGCCGTCTCTAGTAGAGTCTTGATTATTTATGTGAAGAGCTCCAAATCCATAATTTGGAGGCTATAGGACATTTAAGAATTATTTCACTTCTTTAATGTTCTAAGTCATGTGATAAAGTTATATTATATGAAAAGGTCCTTCTCTAGTTTGTGCTCTACGCGTTGCAGTATTATGATCATGCCTCCCAAAAGATCCATTAGAGGTAGGGGACGTCCCGCAAGGAAAAATGTTAACCCACCTGAGCCTCAAGGACACGAGGAGCCTGCGGACCAAGCTTTCCCTATTGAGCAGCCCCCACAAGATGAGGTCTTCAATGCTGAGCTACGCCATGCTATTCAAACTCTAGCCCAGGCTGTCATATAACCTGCTGTGAGACAGGGTGTGGGTGGACAGGATTCCCATGACACGTTTAGAGTCCGCGAATTCTTGAGGATGAATCTGCTCGAGTTCACAGGGTCTGCATCCACTAAAGATCCTTAGAACTATGTAGAGGAACTTCAGATGGTGTTCCAAGTGATGCATGTTGCTGATGCTTTCAGGGTTGAACTGGCTGCTTACCAACTCAAGGGTGTGGCCAGACTATGGTTTGACCAATAGAAGAAACGTAGGGGAGATGATGATCCATTGTTGACTTGAGCAATGTTTGAGGAAGTCTTCTTGGGATGTTTCTTGCCAAGAGAATGAAGAGAAGCTAAGCTAAGAACGTTCTTGAATCTGAAACAGGGCTCTATGACTGTGCAAGAGTATGGATTGAAGTTCACGCAACTATTTTTCTATGCTCCGAACATGCTTGCTAACATGAGGGGAAGAATGGGGATGTAATGGAAGACCCAAGAGAGATGGAAGGGGAGCAATGCTCGTGAGTAATATGGATATTGGGAGATTGATGACGTTCGTGCAACAAGCCGATGAGGAGAGACAACAGAATACAGAAGAGTTCAGACGTAAGAGAGCAAAGACATCTAGCCATGAGGTTGGAAGAAAAAGCAATGGTAACCGATTCCCAGCACCATCATCTGTTATTGCACCTGCGCCTAGAGGCAGGTATGATTAGAGGTCTTAGGATGTTGGAACCCACAGATCTCAGTCACAAGCTAGTGTGGCTCAAGGTTCACAAGGTAAGCCACCATGTCATAAGTGTGGAAAAATGCACTTGGGGAGATGTCGTGAAGGGAATAATGTATGCTACAAATGTGGCCAAGCGGGTGACTACTAGAAGGACTATCCAAAGTGGGCTGACTAGGCCCAATCATTTGCACCAGCCCCGCCATCTAGAGGAAACTAGAGGGCCACTACGTTGGGTGCAAGTGGAGCAACAAACCTTTTCTATGCCATTGGTAATCATCAAGATTAGGAGAACTTCCCAGATGTTGTGATGGGTATGATTCAAGTGTTTGCTTTTGATTGTTATGTTTTGATGGATCCAGGTGCCACATTGTTATTTGTAACTCCTTACGTGTCCAGCAGATTTGATAGAACCTCTGAGAGTCTTCTTAAACCCCTTGATGTTTCTACTCCAGTGGGTGAGTCTATCTGAGCTAAGAAAATCTATAAAGCTTATGTAGTGTCCATCCATCATAGGGATACTCTTGTTTATTTGGTTGAGTTGGAGATGGTTGATTTTGATTTTATCCTTGGCATGGATTGACTTCACGCCTGTTATGTCTCCATTGATTATAGATCCCGAACCATTAGGTTCCAATTTCCAAATGAACCGGTTCTAGAGTGGAAGGGTTATTCAGTTGCACCTAAGGGAAAGTTTATCTCATACCTTAGGTCCAGAAAGATGATTTTCCAAAGTTGTATTTATCACGTGCGAGTTAAATCTGATGATGCTGAGTCTCCTACTATTGAGCCAGTACTATTGAGCCAGTCACAATTGTGAGTGAGTTTCCTGACGTATTTCTTGAGGATCTGCTTGGAGTTCCTCCTAATAGGGAGATTGACTTTGGGATTGATGTTCTTCCCGATACCAAGCCTATCTCAATTCCACCTTATAGATGGCCCCCGCTGAGTTGAAAGAACAATTAAAAAATTTGCCAGAGAAGGGCTTTATTAGGCCGAGTGTTTCTCCTTGGGGTGCCTCAGTCCTATTCGAGCGAAAGAAAGATGGGTTCCTCAGAATGTGTGTTGACTAAGGGAAACTAAATAAGGTCACCATAAAGAATTAATATCCTCTTCCAAGGATAGATGATCTATTTGACCAATTTCAGGGTGCCATTTGTTTCTCAAAGATAGACCTCAAATCTGGCTAGCATCAGTTGAAAGTGAGGGAATGTGATATTCTAAAGACAACCTTTAGGACCAAATATGGTCATTTTGAGTTCTTGTTCATGTCCTTTGGGTTGACGAATACACCTATAGCCTTTATAGACTTGATGAATAGAGTATTCAGACAATATCTTGATATGTTTTTGATTGTGTTCATCAATGACATTTTGGTGTATTGAAAAATGAGGAGGAGCATGCTAATCACCTCAGAGTTGTCCTCCAAATACTTAAGTTTCTTGATGTGTGAATTCTGGCTTAAATAGTCGCCTTCCAAGGCCACGTTGTCTCTGGTGATGGCATTCGAATAGATGCCCAAAAGATTGAAGCGGTTAAGAACTGGCCTAGACCGACCTCTCCGACTGAAATAAGAAGTTTCTTGGGGCTAGCAAGCTACTACCGTAGATTTGTTGATGGACTTTCTTCCCTATCCGCACCATTGACTAAATTGACTTAGAAGAAAGTCAAGTTTAGTAGTCCGAGGAATATGAGTAGAGTTTCCAAGAGTTGAAGACATACCTGACAACTGCACCAGTTCTAACCTTACCCGACGGGATAGAGGACTTTGTAATTTATTATGATGCTTCAAGGGTTGGATTGAGATGTGTGCTTATGCAAAGGGGGAAAGTGATAGCCTATGCTTCAAGTCATCTCAAGGTTCATGAGAGGAACTATCAAACCCATGATCTCAAGTTGGCAATGGTGGTGTTTGCACTTAAAATTTGGTGCCACTACTTATATGGAGTGCATGTGGATGTGTTCACTGACCACAAGAGCTTGCAGTATGTCTTTAGTCAGAAATAGCTCAACCTGCGACAGAGAAGATGGTTGGAGTTGCTCAAGGATTATGACATGAACATTCTCTACCACCCAGGAAAAGTTATCTTAGCAGGTTGTCAATGGGTAGCACATCCCATGTTGAGGAAGGAAAGAAAGAGTAGGCCAACGAAGTGCATCGATTGGATCGATTGGGAGTTCAACTTGAGGAGAATGACGAAGGAGGAGTTAATGTTGAGAACGGGTCTGTTTTCATCCTTAGTAGCAGAGGTGAAAGAAAAGCAAGACCAAGATCCTGTCATGCTCCAGTTTAAGGAGTCTGTCCACAAATAAAAAGTGATGGTTTTCTCCAAAGGGGGAGATGGAGTGTTGAGATACCAGAGTAGATTGTTTATTCTGGATGTGGATGGCATTCGAGATTGAATCATGGCTGAAGCCTATAACACTAGATATTTCGTCCATCTTTGCTCTACCAAGATGTATCACGACTTGAGGGAAGTCTATTGGTGGAGTGGAATGAAGAGGGATATTGTTGAATTCATTTCAAAGTGTCCGAATTGCTAGCAAGTGAAAGTTGAGCATGGGTTGTGCTACCCATTTCAAAGTGTCTGGATTGCTCAGAACTTTGAGATTCCTGAATGGAAGTGGGAGATGATCAATATGGACTTCATTACTAGTCTACCAAGGTCTAAAAAACAATACGACTCGATATGGGTGATTGTAGATAGGATGACCAAATCAGCTCACTTCTTAGCCATCAAGACAACCAACACTGTGGAGGAGTACGCCAAGTTATACATCTAGGAGATTGTGAGATTGCATGGAGTTCCCTTGTCTATCATCTCGAACAGAGGAGTTCAATTCACCCCCCAAATTTAGACATCGTTCCAGAATGGATTAGGTACTAAAGTGAACCTGAGTACAACCTTTCATCCACAAACTGATGGTCAGGCAGAGCACATAATTCAAACATTAGAGGATATGTTGAGAGCCTGTGTTCTTGATTTCAAGGGAAATTGGGATGATCACCTACCACTGATTGAATTTGCATATAGCAATAGTTACCATGCAAGCATTCAAATGGCTCCCTATGAAGCCTTGTATGGAAGGAGATGTAAATCATCAATTGGGTGGTTTGAGGTTGGAGAAGAAAAATTGATTGGGCTTGATCTTGTCCACAATTCAATGGAGAAGGTTAAGGTCATTAGAGAGTGATTGAAGACTGCCCAGAGTTTCCAGAAATCTTATACCAACGTGAGGAGAAGAGACTTAGAGTTTGAGGTAAATTATTTGGTATACTTGAAAGTGTCACCTATGAAGGGTATCATGAGATTTGGAAGAAGGGAAAGTTGAGTCCACGCTATGTGGGGCCACATCAAATTGTGAAGAGTATTGGGAAGGTTGCTTATGAGTTAGGCCTGCCTTTCGAGTTAGATGGAATTCATCCGGTATTCTATGTGTTGATGTTGAAGAAGTGCTTGGGAGATCCTACTTTGATGATCCCTGTTGATAGCATTGGACTGAGGGATAGCTTGTCGTACGAAGAGGTTCCAGTCCAAATCCTTGATCGATAGATTCGTAGGTTAAGAAACAAAGAGATAGCCTCAGTCAAAGTCTTGTGGAGAAATCAATTCGTTGAGAAAACCACACGGGAAGCTGAGAAAGAGATAAAGACGAAATATCCATACCTATTCAGGCCAAATGATGAGAATGTCAAAGGCACATTTCTTACTTTTGACGAGATTGATTAATCTATTCTTGAGTTGATTGTCTATTCTTGAGCCCGAATAGAATTGATTGAGATTTATGAGAAGTTGAGTGTTTGCTTGGTTGAGTTAAATGTTGAGATGAGTCTGGAGTCTATTCGTGCCTTATAAGCACCTTTATTCATCATTCGAGGACGAGTGATACCAAGGGGAGATGATGTAACAATCGGTAAAATTATCAAAATACCTCTAGAGGAGAGTTATGCACGTAACGCATCTTCCAATGCTCTTGTGAAAAATCTGAGGCTGGATTTGTGATTAGCAAGAAAATTTGAGTGGGTGAATAGTATGGGTCGATTTTTAGAGTGACCGGATCAAAGGATAATTTTTCGACCCAAAAACGAAAAATAATGGAGGTGCGCGACGAAGGCGCATCGCGCCTCTATACTGGAGTCACACTTATGTTTTTCATAATTTTTTCGACGGGATTGGGAAAACTCGTTTGGGAACATTTTAGATAAAATACAATATATGCGACCAGTTCGCGTCGTGGACTGGGCTATCCTGAAGCAGAAAAATTTATAAATTTTTTGAAGGGCATTCCGATCGATTCCCAACCCCTTCTAAACCCAATGAATAATCTAATTAGGTCATTTTGATGAAAAAAGTGTCTAAAAGCCCTATTCTAATAATCTAACAGGACTAGGGCCTGAGGAAAGAGGAGAAGAGGTTGAGATTGAGAAATCAAGAGGAATTCTCGAAGGAGATTGTTGATAGCTTCATCCAAGATATGTAAGGATAAACTAAAAGCTTGAGATTGTTCTCTCATGTGCCCATAGACGGTCATATATGAGTTCATAGTCTAAAGAGTCTACATAGATGATTCTTGATGGTTTTAATTGAAAATCTTATCAAATTTCATATTTTTTTATGTTGATGATCATCATAAACTTCTTTTCTTGATTTGAATATTTTCATGAGAAATTGCATACACGAATGAATCTATGAATTGAGTCTAGAGCCTTGATTGGATGATGTCGATTACCATTGTGACTGTGATTGTGATTAGAGAATGATTAGTTAATAGAACTTGATAGTCTTGTGAGTCTCCAAAAATGAACTCCACTGATTTGTCTGTTTGAGTGTTCCCTTATGATTGTTCTAAATCTTGAGTCGTTGATTGAAATGTTAATTGATGAGAGGGTTAAAGCCCCTATGAGATTGATTGATGAAAGGGTTAAATCCCTATTAGGCTGATTGGTTTGATTGGATTGGTTGTCTTATGAGCATTGAGTCATCGGAGGAGTATTGAGCACCAAAAGAGTAAGAGATAGTCTGACTCGCACTCGTTAAAATACGTCGCCGAACGTAGGTGAGGCATAGAATCATAACATCATACTGTGGTTCCCTCTTGATTAAAAGTCCCTGAAAGCAATAGAGGACTTAGTTGATTGTGTTTCCCTGTGGGATTCAGTTCGTTCCTTACCTGGAAAGTTTGGAACGGTTGTGGCAACATCAACTTGACTATTGTACATTCACCGGCTCATAAGTGATTGTTGTCGGATAAGAGGTACTCCCCGAAAGTTCCTATCTTGAGTACTCGGAGTCGAGATGAGATGAGATGTGATGAGATGAGTTCCTTTAGGATAAGTCTGATTTGATTGATGAGGCTAATTGGTTGATGGGTCACTTGTCTACTCTTCATTTTTGCTTTAGATAGACAATTGACATTTTGATTTGATAATTGTTCTGAGTCGGTGATTTTTCCATATTATTCTACCTATTTCAGTTTTATTCAGCTATTTCACATACTGTATATTCCATGTATTGATGCCACTCGACACTGCTTCATTTTATGTAGATACAGGGATTAGAGATTGTCAACAGGTGCACCGTTGAGGATCTGAGACATTCAGCTGATTGGTGAGCCTCCCTTACTTCAGAGGGTTCACTACCTTACTTTTATCATGCTTTTGAGTTAGACTAGACTAGTTTTATATTTTGATTTCAGTAGCCATGGTCTGTCACTGGCACCACTTGATTAGTTATAGATGCTTCGTAGATGATAGTCGGACGTTGATGTTGGGATTGTGAGCTAGTTCTTCCTACTAGCTTTTATTATTAATCTATTATTATTTGTGACATTAGATGAGATGAACTTATTTACTTTCATTTACTTCTGTTGATCTGTACAGTTGTTTGATTGAATGGATGTGATGAGGCCAAGTGGTTCTCTTGGGGACTAGCAATAATCTCTAGGTGCCGTCCATGTCTTGGGTACCCTCCTGAGGCGTAATGAACATCTGAGCCAAATTGATCTATCTCTAGTTTGAGCTTAATTTATGCCAGATGGTTTCCTATTTTTGTGAGTAGAATTTCTTTTATTGAAATTTGCTGTAAACGAGTTATCTCTATGGCTTCCATCATGTCCTTTTGTTACTTTATTATTTTCATAAATAGCTCAATAATGCGAGCCTTTTATTCTGCCTACTCTGCTTCATTACTCTTGCCTACATTACAAATAATAGACGAATCATAATAAGGGTTCGAGGGAGGGGGATATAAGTTCGGGCAACCATCCCAATGATCATTTTGGCTACCACATATATGACAAACATTCCATTTAAGGGATTGGATAGGTGCACACAATCTACTCTTCTGAATAGTATGACATTTAAATATCCAAGTGAGGTCCATCACAATATTGATAAGGATATCCATTACCCGACCACCATTTATCCCAATCGTCCATATTAATAAGAGAAATATTTTTTTAATTTCTTTTAAATATCTGCACAAACAAAAAGATAAAAAAATAAAATACTAAAAAAATAAAAAAAATACTTAAATAATAAGAAAAATATAACTTAGAAAAATAATTAATTTCTAAGTCCCCGACAATGGCACCATAAACTTGTTGCTTCCCTAGCACACACAAGTATTTGTGGTCAACCCAAGTAATATAGTGGCTCTTTTCAGAAGTCGTATGTCGAACCCAAAAGGCTCGTCGATTAATTATTTACTAAATTATATTATTTCTAATTATTTATTTAAGCAGTGAACAATTAACCAAAAGAGATATTCTTACAAAATCAATGAATGAATCGATTTAAGATTATGGTTTAGATAATAATCATGTTTAGCCTCAATTTCATCGAATTATTTGACTATGTAGTTGCTGATTCACAGGGTATAAATTACCTAAGAGGGTGGCACGCCTTTGTCGGCCTACCTTTATTGACTGCCTAACTACATCGTTGAGCGGGGATAGACACATCAATAAAAATGCTTTAACGCTATCTTCCTGTATTTTGAACCAAGCGAGGTGTAAGGGTAGTTGTCACGGGTCTCCCTTACACGAATCAATCTAGTTACCTAGTTGAACAAGCTCCCTATACTACTATGTTCTGTCCATTCAAACATCTCTCGAATCTAGAATGAATAACTAATTTACCGCCTTGTTGTTCGGGCTATGAAGTATAGATAAAAGCAATATAGGAACAATAAATATGATAAACAAATATTTCGAATTAATAATGACTAAAAATCATTTTATTAGCTAGCATAAGCTTAGAACGGGGAGCTTAACTCCCCATAGACATGAAGAAATTATCACAAATCATTCAAAGATAAATGTAAAAATAAATATTATTGGAGAAGAAAAGATGAAATCAAAATTCTCCGACCTCCAGACGGTTTCTATTTCTCTCTAGGTCAAAAGTTTTGTAAAACCTAATTTTATGAAATGTTTATAGGTGTAGGAATAAACTCCAATTAAAATAATTGAGTCCAAAACAAATCGAGAAACCAAAACCAGAAAGGAATGGATTGATTCTCGCATCCGTACGTTGCTATAGCCGCCTTCAACAATTGTTATTGTCCATATGTCAACTGCCACATGACGGCCTCTTCAAATTGCAATTGACTTGCAATTTTGCTAAATTGTCGTATACTTGTATAATATATATATATATATATATATATATATATATATATATATATATATATATATATATATATTCAATTTAATCCATTAAGCTGCCTACTTGATTTTCCTTTTGTAATCTTTCCTTGTTAATTCATTTGAGCTCCAAATTCTTCATTTTCATGCCAGTTTAATCCTACAACATAAAATATGTAATTCAGCACAATCCATAAAATTCATGCTCAAAAAGGATAAATAAAAATATTAAATATGAGGTAAATAATGACTAAAAATATATATTTTTGGCCTGACATCAAGTATGAAGAGGGTCGTTGCCAAGTTTACAACCGAATGTCATAATTTCCAACAAGTCAAACTCAAACATCAAAAGCCTGGTGGCCTAACCCAAGACATAGAGATTACTACTTGGAAGTAGGAAGAGATCAACATGGATTTTATGATTGGTTTTCCTAGGATCAAAAAACATTTTAACTCCATTTGGGTTATTATTGAAAGGGACCTATGGTGCCGAAGATTATGCTAGATTGTACATCCATTAGTTGGTTAGATTGCATAGGGTTCCATTTTCTATCATTTCAAACTATGGTGTCCAATTTACCTCATAATTCTGGAGATCATTCTAAAGAGTCATTGGTACTAAATTCTAGCTTAGCACGACATTTCATTCATAAATAGATGGTCAAGCCGAAAGGACCATTCAAACCCGTAAGGATATGCTAAAAGCTTGTGTGTTGGAAATCAAGGGTAGTTGGAAGGAACATCTCCCACTTATTGAGTTTTCTTACAAAATAGATACCACTCTAGAATTGAGATGACACCATTTGAGGCCTTATGTGGGAGGTATGTAGATCCCTGGTTTGGTGGTTTGAAGTGGGCGAAATGGCTCTGATAGGTCTGGATTTAATTTTGGATGCCTTGGAGAAGGTGAGGTTGATAAGGGAGAGATGTCATGACTCAAGTCGAGGGCCTAGGTGTGACATGGCGAATGGAGAACCTGAAGGTAGGTGTGACATGGCAAATGGAGAACCCGAAGGTAACCCAAACAAGCCTCATAGCCCACATATGTGGGAAGTGACCATGATTGATATTCAGACCACGTGAGCTACTATATGGAACCCGATGTTTCCTCCACACTGAAAAAAGAGTGACCTATTTTCTAAGATAAACTATACCATCACCTTACAACATTTCTTTTTCGGTAGATGTTACATGATGTCCTTATCGTATGGCATTGTATTTTTTATAGGTGTTCATAATTGTCACGCCCCGGGAGGGCACCCTAGGCATGGTCAGTACCCAGAGATTATTGCTAGTCCCGAAGTGAACCACTCGTTCTCAAGACAGTCACTCAACATCAGTACAGCAGAATAGTAGAAATAGTGCAGTGAACTACCTCAATAAAAAGGACCAATGGCCAACATCAGTCTCAACATCAGGATAAGCAAATGCAATGTTAACTCAATTCATAAGGGAAAAACCTCAACATCAAACCTCGACTCATGTCTATGAAGCCTCTAACATGATTCAACTGTCTAAGATGGTACATGACAAGCCATGGATACCCAACTCAATAAATAAAGAAAGCAAATAATAAAAGGGTCTCCTCCGAATAGCAAGGAGGCTCACTAATGACTGAACTCGAAATATCTTACCTCAATGATGCGTCTGCTGAAGTCCTCTAATTCCTGTATCTATATCATGAAATGATGCAACGCCTAGTAGCGTCAGTACATGGAATGTACTGGTATGTAAAATAGCTGAATGTCATAGTAAAAATACAATAGTATAGGGATAACATCAACTCAACATCATACTCCATCAGAATATCAAATGTCTATCTAAGGCAAGAAATTAGAGTAGACAAATGGCTCATCAACATCTCATCTCCACATCATCAATACATCAGACTCATCTCAAGGTACCTCGAGTCAACTCAACTCAAGGAAACGCAACTCAATTCAAGGGAACTCGACTCATACCATCACATCAACATCAACATCAGAGTATTATTAAGTAAGACCTCACTGGGAGTTTCTCTAACCGACAACCATCACCTATGAGCCAGTGATGATACAATAAAGCGATATTGTTACCACATCCATCCAGTACCCTACGTGGGGTAAAGGACATCAACCTTAGTGGATCCACAAGAAAAACCTCAGTCCTCTATTAGGACAAGAAAGGAGCCATCCGCATTGCGGTTCAATCCTCTCGTCCTACATGGGCCACGTAGTTAATGAGTTTGAGTGGGACTCACTCTCACCCATTTCAGTGCTCAATACTCCTCCCGAAATTCGACATGCTGATAAAACATCAACCTCATCAGTCCCATAGGGACATAATACATCATCATCAGTCCCATAGGGATATAATACCTCAACATCAACATCAACATCAACTCGTCTCATTAACATCATGGACTCGAAATACTCTTTTAGAATTCAGTTTCAGGTTTTAAGACATCATGAAATATTATTATCAAGACTCTCATCAAATGTGAAATACAATCATAACATCACAAACATCATCCTCATTAAGGCTCTAGACCCATCCCCTAAGTTCATTCTAGCACTCTTTAATAAAATAATCATAGGGTTTTGTGAAAAACACTCATGAAAATGAAGTATGCAATAAATCACTTTTATGATGATCATCAATTCATGTAAAATATATGCAACAAGTAAAACTCAGTATAATACTCACTAATTTTTCACATCAAACTCATTATCTTCAATCAGGGACTCAATTTACTCAAAAAGGGCGCATGGGAGAACAATCCCATGCTTTCAGTTAGCCTTACATACCTGGGATGATTGCTAACAACAATCCTTTGAACAATCTCCTCTTGAATTCTTCAATTTCAACTCTCTTCAAGCCCTAACTTCGTGATTTTTCTAGGAAGAGGGTTTTGAATGGTTTTTTATAACCCTTTCTCTGAGAAAATGATATATATTCATAATATAGGAAGTTTAGAAGATATTAAGAATGGACTAGGATGCCCCTCGAAATTTTGAAGAAACTTTCTCGACATGAAATAACACAATCCGTGACACGAACCTGTCGCGGGTAGCGCATTTTGGAAAAATTCAGCCCCATCAAAAAAATCACAGGAAAACATAAGTGTGTCTCCGCGATGTGGCTCTATCGCGGACTCACACTATTTTTTCGTTTTAGAATGAAAAAATTATCTTTTGACTCAGTCGCTCTAAAAATCGACTGAGACCCTTCTTCCACTCAATTCTTCATGCTGATCATGAATCCATTCTTGGATTTTCAATTCGAGCATCGAAAGACACATTTTGCACACACCTCTCCTCTAACGGTATTTTGGTAATTTCACCAGGTGCTAGATCATCTCCCCCTTGGGACCATTCATCCTCGAATGATGCGTAGGAACAGTATTATGACAAGTATAGACTCAAGACTCACCTCGATACGTACTTAACAACTCAACTCCTCAACTCTTCATCGTCCTTAATAATATCTACTCTAACATCAGGAATGTGCACATCAACTCATGGTAGGAACATCAATTTAAATTAAAAAGTAAGAATATTACCTCCGATACTCTCACCAACATTAGGCACGAAAAGGTGCAGGTATTTTTTTCTCATCTCTTCCTCAGCTTCCCATGTAGCTACCTCAATAAATTGGTTTCTCCACAAAACTTTGATGTAGGCTATCTATTTGTTTCTCAGTTTGCGAACCTGTCGATCCAGGATTTGGACTAGAATTTCCTCATAGGACAAACTATATCTAGCTCTTGTGCTCTCAACAAGGATTACCAAGGGAGGATCTCCCAAAATGGAACACCAGATGGATTTCGGCTAACTCAGAAGGTACCTCTAGTTCATAAGCAACCTTCCCAATTCTTCTCACAATCTGGTAAGGCCCAATAAAATGAGGACTTAATTTCCCGTTCTTCCCAAACCTTATGACACCCTTCATGGGTGATACCTTCAGGTATACCCAATTGCTCACCTCAAACTCTAGGTCTCTTCTCCTCATATCTATGTAAGATTTATGACGGCTTTGGGTAGTCTTCAATTTTTCTCTAATAATCTTCACCTTCTCCGTGGACTAGTGGACAAGGTCAGGCCCGATTAACTCAGCTTCTCCAACTTCAAACCTCCCAATGGGCGATCGACACCTCCTCCCATACAAGGCCTCGTAGGGGGCCATTTGAGTGCTTGCGTGATAACTATTGTTATACGCAAATTCAATCAATGGTAAATGGTCATCCCAATTTTCTTTGAAGTCAAGGAAGCAGGCTCTCAACATATCTTCTACTGTCTGAATAGTGCGCTCTGCCTAACCATCCGTCTTTAAATGAAAGGTCATGCTCAAGTTCACTTTAGTACCCAATCCTTTCTGGAAGGACCTCCAGAAGTGAGAGGTAAATTGGGCTCCTCTGTCCGAGATGATGGACAAGGGAACAACATACAACCTCACAATCTCTTGGATATACATCTTTGCATACTCCTCCGCAGTGTTAGTCGTCTTGACTGCCAAGAAGTACGTTGACTTAGTCATCCTGTCTACAATCACCCATATGGAATCATGCTACCTCCGAGATCTCGGTAGGCCAGTGATGAAATTCATGTTAACCATGTCCCACTTCCATTATGGAATCTCAAAGTTTTGAGCCAAGCCACTTGGCCTTTGATGCTCAACCTTCACTTGCTGGC
Source organism: Solanum rostratum (assembly GCA_029948455.1). NCBI lineage: Eukaryota > Viridiplantae > Streptophyta > Magnoliopsida > Solanales > Solanaceae > Solanum > Solanum rostratum. The sequence continues at coordinate 29,619,896 of CM057052.1, read as the reverse complement.
AATTTAGGCACTTTGAAACAATCTCAGCGATGTCCTTCTTCATTCCACTCCACCAATAGACTTCTCTCAAGTCGTGATACATCTTGGTGGAGCCTGGATGAATGGAGTATCTAGTGTTGTGGGCCTCAACCATAATCCTCTCTCGAACACCATCATCATCAGGAACGCATACCCTACTTTGGTATCTCAATACCCCATCACCCCTTTAGAGAAGACCATCACTTTTTGTTTGTGGACAGCCTCCTTCAATTGGAGTATAATATAATCTCGATCCTGCTTCTCTTTTACCTCAGATACTAGGGATGATGAAGACCCACTCTGAACATTGATTCCTCCCTCGCCATTCTTCTCAAGTTGGACTCCCAATCGAGCCAACCTATGCACTTACTTCACTAGCTCTTTCTTCTCTTCCTCAACATGGGTTGTGCTACCCATAAACAACCTGCTAAGAGCATCAGTAATAACATTAGCTTTACTTGGGTGGTACAGGATTCTCATGTTATAATCCTTGAGGAATTCTAACCATCTCCTCTGTCGTAGGTTGAGCTCTCTCTGACTGAAGACATATTGTAAGCTCTTGTGGTCAGTGAACACGTCTACATGCACTCCATACAAGTACTGGCGCCATATTTTAAGTGTGAACACTACTGCCGCCAACTCAAGATCATGGATTGGATAGTTCCTCTTATGAACTTTAAATTGCCTGGAAGCATAGGCTATCACCTTCTCTCTCTGCATCAATACACATTCCAACCCAACTCTTGATGCATCATAGTATATTACAAAATCTTCCATCCCGTCGGGCAAAGTCAAGACAGATGTGGTGGTCAATCTAGTTTTCAACTCTTGGAAACTCTTCTCACATTCCTCAGACCACTGAAACCTGACCTTTTCTGAGTCAGTTTGGTCAATGATGCGGATAGGGAAGAAAATCCCTCAACAAATCTGCGGTAGCATCCTGCCAACCCCAAGAAACTTCTTATGTCAGTTAAAGAGGTCGGTCTTGGCCAGTTCGTAACCGCTTCAATCTTCTGGCCATCTACTCGAATTCTATCCCCCGAAACAACATGGCCTAGGAAAGCCACTGAGTTAAGACAAAACTCACACTTGGAGAACTTCACATACAATTCATGGTCCTTAAGAGTCTGAAGGATAACTCTAAGGTATTTGGCATGCTCCTCCTCATTCTTTGAATACACCAAAATATCATCAATAAACACGATTACAAATATGTCGAGGTAGGGCCTGAACATCCTATTCATCAAATCTATGAAAGTTGTCGGCGAGTTTGTCAACCTAAAGGACATGACCAAAAACTCAAAGTGGCCATATCTTGTCCTGAAGGCTGTGTTTGGAACACACATTCTCTCACTTTCAACTGGTGGTAACCCGTTCTGAGGTCTATCTTTGAAAAGCATGAGGCACCCTGAAGTTGGTCAAACAGGTCATCTATCCTGGGAAGAGGATATTTATTCTTGACTGTGACCTGTTCAGCTGCCTATAGTCTATGTACATTCTGCGAGACCCATCCTTCTTTCGTACAAACAGAATGGGAGCACCCCAAGGAGAAACACATGGCCTAATAAAGCCCTTTTGTAACAAATCCTTCAACTACTCCTTCAACTCTTTCAACTCAGCGGAGGCCATCCTATATGGTGGAATTAAAATAGGTTACGCGTCAGGCAGTACATTAATACCGAAGTTGATCTCTTTATCAAGAGGGACTCCAGGTAAATCCTCAGGGAACTTATTTACAATCGGGACCAACTCAAGAGTAGGGGACTCAATATCATCAGATTTAACTCGCACAAGGTGATAAATATAACCCTTAAAGATTAACTTTCTCCCCCCCCCCCAAGGTAGGAAATAAATCTACCCTAAGGTGCAACAAAACTTCCCTTCCACTCTAGGACCAGTTCATTCGTAAATTGGAATTTAATAACCCGAGTCCTACAATCTATGGAGGCATGGCACGCATGGAGCCAATCCATACCAAGAATTATATCAAAATCAACCATCTCCAACTCTACCAAGTTGGCCAAGGTATCCCTACGATAGATGGATACCACACAATCTCTATAGATTCTCTCAGCTAGGATGGACTCACGAGTAGGAGTAGAAACAGTATAAGGCTCAAGCAAACACTCTGGAAGAATCTTAAACTTATTGGCCACATAGGGCATCACAAAGAATAAAGTGTCAACCGGGTTAAGCAATGCATAGCAATTATAACAAAAGATTTGGAGCATACCTGTAACAACATCTGGTGCAACCTCTTGGTCCCATCGATTTCCCATCGCATACAAATGGTTCATCCCACCTCCTACATTCGCAGTAGTAGCCTTCTAATGAATGCCCGCAAGGGGCGCTGTAGAAGACTGAGGTCTGCTACCTCATCTCCTCGAAGGGTACTCACCTTGAAAATGGCTAGGTTGTCCGCATGAAAAGCAAGTATTTGTGCCCTAACGTCATGCACCAAGATGCAGCCTGCCACATCTGCCACAAGGTGGCTTTCCTCTCGGGCCTTGGGTAACGCTAGCTTGGGACTGAGGTCCCAGAGCTCTAAACTTTTGGTGACCATAAGATTTCTAATCATGCTTGTTTTGCTGAACATGCGTACTCACCATAGAGGGTACATAGCTAGAAGACTTCTTCTGAAAGAAAGTTCTATCACCCTTATTCTGCTTTTGTTTGCTAGGCTCATGCCCTGCCGATTTGGCCTTCTTACTCTGTTGCTCTTCCCTATCCTTCTTCTTGTCCTCCTCAGTTTGTTGGGCATAGACCATAAGTCTAGAGATGTCCATACCTGGAATCAGCAATGCTGCCTTACACTCCCTCTTTACATGCCTGCCCAATCAAGACATGAACTTCCTCATCCTTGCCCTCATATCAAAGACTATCTCTAGAGCATATCAGGACAGCTAGATGAACCTTAAGGTTGTAGTCTTTGACAGTCAACCCCTCTTGCTTTAGATTCATGAACTCCTCAACCTTCGCCTCCTTCAACTCTTGGGGAAAGAAGTGATCGAGGAAAGCACTCTCAAACTCCTCCCACTCTGCAGGCTCAGCATCCTCACCTCTTCCATCTTCCCACTGGTTATACCAGACATTGGCAACATCCTTAAGCTGATATGAGACCAGCTCGACCCCCTGAACCCTATTCGCATGCATAGCCCTCAAGATCTTGCGCATCTTATCAATAAAGTTTTGCGAGTCCTCCTCAACCTTAGACCCCGTATAGACTGCCAGGTTCATCCTCAGGAAATATCTGAGCCTAGTTGCAACTGTAGGCTCTTGGGAGCTGGAGCTAGGGGCCTAGGGACCATGGCTATTACTCTAAGAGGCCACCAACTGAGTGAGCATAGCAATGGCTCCCCTGAAGTCTGCTTCCAAAGTGGAGGCTGACTGAGCAGGAGGTGCTGGTGAAGCTTGAGTAGCTCTGGCAGGTTGACCCCGTCTCCTTGCTTCATTCTTGGTAGGGACCTCTGGTAAGGGATTCTCAGTGTTATGGACTGAGGCATCTCTCTTGGCAGCAATGCGTTTTGGAGGCATGATCTGCAAATGCGTAACATACGAATTAGAAGAGTGTTTCATGGAGTCAAACTCTATCGAACGAACTCAGAATATCAAAGAAGTGTAACCGTTTCGAATATCCTATAGCCTCTTGTTTATGAAGTGTGATGCACAACACAAACATAAATAAGACTCTACTGGACACGACTTCATAGACTCCCTAGGACTCTTGAACTTTGTGCTCAGATACCAAGTTTGTCACGCCCCGGGAGGGTACCCTAGGCATAGCCGGTACCCAGAGACTATTGCTAGTCCCCAAGCAAGCCACTCGTTCTCAGGAAAGTCACTCAACATTAGTACAGCGGAATAGTAGAAGTAGTGCAGTGTGATACGTCAATAAGAAGGGCCAATGGCCAACATCAGTCTCAACATAAGAATAAGCAAGTGCAATGTTAACTCAATTCATAAGGGAAAAACCTCCATATCAAACCTCAACTCATATCTATGAAGTCTCTAACTTGACTCAATTGTCTAAGATGGTACCATGATAGGCTATGGCTACCCAACTCAATAAATAAAGAAAGAAAATAATAAAAGGGTCTCCTCCGAATAGCAAGGAGGCTCACCAATGACTGGACATGAAATCTCTGACCTCAACGATGTGTTTGTTGAAGTCCTCTAACTCCTGTATCTACATCATGAAATGATGCAACGCCGAGTGTCATCAGTACATGGAATGTACTGGTATGTAAAATAGTTGGATGTCATAGTAAAAATACAATAGTATAGGGATAACATCAACTCAACATCATACTTCATCAGAATATCAAATGTCTATCTAAGGCAAGAAATTAGAGTAGACAAATGGCTCACCAACATCTCATCTCCACATCATCAATAAATCAGACTCATCTCAGGGAATCTCGACTCAACTCAACTCAACTCAAGGAAACTGACTCAACTCAACTCAACTCAACTCATACCATCACATCAACATCAACATCAACATCAGAGTAATATTAAGTAAGACCTCACTAGGAGTTGCTCTAACCGACAACCATTACCTATGAGCCGGTAATGATATAATGAAGCAATGTCATTGCCACATCAATTCAGTACCCTTCCCGGGGTAAAGGACATCAACCTTAGTGGATCCACAAGAAAAACCTCAAACCTCTATTGGGACAAGAAAGGAGTCATCCGCATTGTGGTTTAATCCTCTCTTCCTACGCAGGCCACGCAGTTAATGAGTTCGAGTGGGACTCACTCTCACCCAATTCAATGCTCAATACTCCTCCTAGAACTCGACATGCTCATAAAATATCAACCTCATCAGTCCCATAAGGATATAATACATCATCATCAGTCCCATAGGGACATAATACCTCAACATCAACATCAACTCATCTCATCAACATCATGGACTCGAAGTACTCTTTTAGAATTTAGTTTCAGGTTTTAAGACATCATGAAACATCATTCTCATCCACATCATTGTCAAGGCTCTTATCAAATGTGAAACACAATCACTACATCACAAACATCATCCTCATTCAGACTCTAGACCTATCCCCTAAGTTCATTCTAGCACTCTTTAATAAAATAATCATAGGGTTTTGTGAAAAACACTCATGAAAATGAATTATGCAATAAATCACTTTTATGATGATCATCAATTCATGTAAAATATATGCAATAAGTAAAGCTCAGTATAATACTCAATAATATTTCACATCAAACTCATTATCTTCAATCAATAATTCAATTTACTCAAAACATGGGAGAATAATCTCATGCTTTAAGTTAGCCTTACATACCTGAGATGATTGCTAACAACAATCCTTTCAACAATCTCCTCTTGAATTCTTTAATTTCAACTCTCTTCAAGTCCTAACTTCGTGACTTTGTTAGGAAGAGGGTTTTGAATGGGTTTTTGGAACTCTTTCTTTGATAAAACAACATATATTAGTCGTATAGGAAGTTTAGAAGGTAATAGGAATGGACTAGAATGCCCCTCAAAATTTTAAAGAAAATTTCCCGACTTGAAATAACATATTCCGCGACGCGGACATGTCGTGGACAGCGCATTTCAGAAAAAATTCAACTCTGCAAAAAATCACAAGAAAATATAAGTGTGTCTCCGTGATAGGTCCGCGACGCGGCTCTGTCGCAGACTCACATTGTTTTTTATTTTAGAACGAAAAACTATCTTTTGACTCGGTCGCTCTAAAAATCGACTAAGATCATTCTCCCACTCAATTCTTCGTGTTGATCAAGAATCCGTTCTCAAATTTTCAATCCGAGCATCGGAAGATGCGTTTTGCACACACTTCTCCTCTAGGGGTATTTTTGTAATTTTATCGGGTGTTACAATAATATCCTTATATTACAGCATTTCCTTTTCGGTAGGTTTTATATGATGCCCTTACCTTACGACATTGCCTTTTTGGTAGGCGTTACATGATATCCTATGGGGGCATATAATTGAGGGACAATGAAAATCTACCAAGGTCCTCTTAGTGCTAAGTCAACATTCCACGAAATATGTAAATCATCATAATCATACTTATAATATGCATAAATTTGTAATATCATACTATCATCATAGGAGTAGCACATCAAAACTACAACATCATTGCATCATAAAAGGGCTCCCAAATTGACCTACTGAAAATGAACACTTATAACCCACGAGCCAATGCACAGCTCGTACACAATATACAACCCATAAGACTCGTCGTGGGAACCATTGATACTCACAAAATTTCTAAAACTTATTTCCTTTGCATTGTTCATGATTTTCACAGGTGGGGCCTTACAATATATCCCCATTGGGAACATTCGTCCTTGAATGTTGCTAAAGTCAAGCTCTAAGGAACGGAATACATGCATCACATGCAAATATACAACATATATGTCATGAAAACCTTTAAACCATGCTTCAAAATAACATTTATAATGCAACCTCAAAATACATACTTATGCATAGACAATATGCAAATGACATGCATGAAAAGAAGTTCTTAATTGGGAAAATTCATAGTACCTCAAGCTTGATTAGAATGGAACAAATAGTGGTATCTCTTTTTCATATCTGCTTCGGCTTACCAAGTGGCACTTTTAACTTGTTGGTTCTTCCAAAGAACCTTGAAGGAGGATATATCTTTGTACCTTAACCGCTTGACTTGCCTATCCAATATTTCTACCGTACTTCCTCATAAGTGAAGTTCTCTTCAATATTCACAACTTCTAAGGGCACTATGAAATCAGGGTCTCTGGTGCACTTTCTCAACATAGAAACATAGGTGACCGGATGAACCATACTTATTTCTAGGGGCAACTCTAATTCATACGCATCTTTGCCAACTCGTCTCAAAATTTGGTAAGATTCTACATACCTAGGGCTTAATTTTTTTCCTTTCTTTCTAAATTAAACCACTCCCTTCATTGTGGAAATCTTTAAGTACACTCAATCATAAACAATAAATTCAAGGTTTCTTCTCCTAGTGTTGGCATAGGAATTTTGCCAACTTTACGCCTCCTTCAATCTTTGTCTTATCACCGTCACCTTCTCCAAAGCTTCATAACAAAATTTGGACCCAACAAAGCCATTTCCCCAACTTCAAACCACCCAGTTGGGAATTTACAATGTCTACTATATAGAGCTTCAAAAGGAGCCATCCCAGTACTAGAGTGATAGTTATTGTTATAAGCAAACTTTATAAATGGACATGCTCCTTCCAACTACCCTTAAACTCTAAGACACAAGCCCTAAGCATATCCTCAAGTGTTTGGATGGTTCTTTTGGCTTGACCATCTGTTTGTGGGTGAAATATCATGCTAAGCTTCACCTTATTGCCAAGGCTGTTTTGATAGGACCTCTAACAATGTGAAATAAATTGAGCACCACAATCCGAAATAATAGCTAAAGGAACCCATGTAATCTCACCAACTAATGAACATATAACTTGGCGTAGTCTTGGGCACCATAGGTTGTCTTAATTGGTCAAAAGTGAGCTGATTTTGTCATTCGATCAACAATAACCCATATGGAGTCAAAATGTCTCCCAGTCTTTGGCAAACCAATCACAAATCCATATTGATCTCCTTCAACTTCCAAGTAAGAATTTCAATGTCTTGTGCTAAGCCACCCGGCCTTTGATATTCGCCCTTAACTTGTTGGCAATTATAGCAACCGACTACAAATTTGGCAGTATCATTTATCATACCACTCCACCAATACACTTCCCTCAAATCTTTATACATCTTGGTGGAATTGGGGTGAATAGAATAAGATGAATTATGTGCCTCTTTCAAAGTCAAGACTCTCAACTCATCCAGTCTGAGCGCACATAGCCTACCTTGGTACCTAAGAACACCATCTCGCCCTTCAGAGAAAACCTTCACCTTGCCATCTCCACAAATGACTTTTATTCCACCAAAGCAGGGTAAAGATCTTGGTTGGATTTGACTTCTTCAATCAAGGAAGACTTAGAACCATCTAAGACCACCATGCCACCATTTTCAGCTTCATTTAATCTAAACCCCCAACCTAGTCAACCAATAGACCTCCCTTGCCAATTCTTTCTTGTTGTCCTCCACATGAGCCACACTCTCCATACACACCCTACTTAGGGCATTGTCCACAATATTAGTTGTGCCCAGATGGTAATGCACATTCATGTCGTAATCCTTAAGGAATTCCAACCACTTTCCTTTCTGCAAATTAAGATCTCTTTAGGTGAACACATATTGGAGACTCTTATAGTCAATATCTACATAGACCCCATAAACATAGTAGCGCTATATCTTCAAAGCAAATACCACAGCGGCTAACTTGAGATCATGAATGGGGTAGTAGCACTCATCCACTTTCAGTTGCCTATAATTCTCGAAGCATCACAATACACCACAAACCCTTCCAACCCTTCCGGTAGAGCCACGATAGGAGCGGACATGAGCTTATCCTTCAATGTTTAAAAACTCTTTTTACATTCATCGGTCCATACAAATTTTGCCTTATTTGTGTCAACTTTGTCAAAGGAGAAGCAATCAAGGAGAAACCATTCATGAATCTCTGGTAATACCCCGCCAAACCCAAAAACTCCTAATATCCATCAAAGTCAAGGGTATAGGCCAATTTCATGTCACCTTCATCTTCTTTAGATCCACTTTGATCTCTTTATCCAATACCACATGCCCTAAAAGGTGACTTCATTTAACCAAAACTCATACTTGTCAAACTTTGAAAATAGCCTTTCATCCCTCAATGTTTTCAACACTACCCTTAGATTCTTGGCATGCTCCCCTTTACTCTGGGAATATATCAAAATATCGTTAATGAAAACCACCAACAAACATGTCGAGCTAGGGTTCAAAGACCTTATTCATGAGATCCATAAATATTTCCAAAGCATTGTTAGACCGAAGGACATCACCACAAATTTAAAATGCTAATATCTTGTTCGAAAATCCATTTTTGGAATATCACACTTCTTTACCCTTAATTGATGATACCTAGAATGAAGGTTAATTTTCGAGAAATGGCTAGCCCCTTGAAGTTGATCTAATAGCTCATCTATCCTTGGTAGAGGATACTTTTTCTTCACAATATACGCATTCTAAGTGATCCATCCTTCTTCTTCACAAACAACACAGGTACACCCCAAGGCGACTTACTAAGCCTTATAAATACCTTCTCCAATAACTCTTTCAAATTGTCCTTTAACTCTTTCAACTTCTTCTGGCCATTCTGTTGGGAGGAATGGAAATGGGTTGAGTGTTGGGGAGGAGATCTATACCAAATTCTATTTTTCTTTTGGAAGGAACACTGGGAAGTTCATCGTAAAAGACATCAAGGAACTCATTGACTACCAAAACCGACTCAATAGAAAGGACTTTTGACTCGACATCTCTAACTCGTACAAGTTGGTAAGTGTAACCTTTGGAGATCAACTTTTGGGCCTTAAGATAAGAGAGATAAACCTACCCTTGACCATCGAATCACGACCTTAAAACGTAAGGATAGGTTTATTAGGGAATTAGAATCTAATCTTACAGGTTCTGCAATCAATAGTAGCATGATATTTATGTAACCAATCTATCTCGAGAATATTTTCAAAATCTACCATTTCTAGTTCAACAGAATCACAAAGTAAAACTCTATGCAATATAGATAAAGAACAACTCCTATAGACTCTTTTAGCAAGGATGGACTCACCGATGGGAGATAGACACCTCAAAGGGTTCACATAAAAATTCAGGACATACATGAAGCCTATTAGCAATAAATGGAGTGATGAAAAAAAGAGTGGCACCCCGATCCGATAAAGCATACACATCAAAATTGTAAATCTTCAACATACTGATAATAGCGTCAGGCACCTCATCAACCCCGTGTCTCCCTTGAAGAGCATGAAATTAGTTATGACGTGGAACACAACACTCCCTTGTTGACCACCTTGTGCTCTTTGATTATCGTGAGCACCTTGTCCTTGAGGTCAACCAACTCTATCCACAACCTTGTGACCCATTTTGCCACACCCGAAGCAAGAACCCATGTTCGTCAAACAAGAGTCGATATGATTCCCTTCACATTTTAGGCACCTTAGGAGAGTCATCCCACCATTTCCACCTTGATAGGGTTGGGCACCCTATTAATGTGTTGTCAAAATACAACACGTTTAATGCATAAAACTTAAAATTATGTGTGTTTTCAAAGTGATATTAGTATATTTCATTGTTATTGTGTTTGCTTATTAGCATTACAGGATTTGTCATGATTTTTGGCTAAGTGTGTAGATGATGAAGTTTTTCCGACTCAACGATACCCTATACAGGCCATGGAAGTTTCTACGGGCCGTAGAGTTGGTCTCATAGAAAACTCCAGTGAAGGAGAGATTTTTTAAAGTTAAATCTACGAACATGCAGACGAGTTGTAGAATGAAGCACGAGTCGTAGATAAAGTTTCTTACCTTGAGGATCACAAAGTGGGAGGTTGCTGAAATGTTATCACACGAAACCCTATATGGGTCATAAGTCTTAATACGGCACATATAAAAGATCTCGTAGAAGATAAATCCAGAATTGAATATGCTCATTGCGCCTACCGAATCCAGTTCTCCTATTTTAATTTGGTTTTGTATTTTAAACACTATAAATATGTTTTTTTAGATTATTTTCAATAGACCATTAGTACAGAACATTATAGAACCAGTAGACAACTGGGAAAAACACTTGGGAAACAATATTTTGTGATCGTAATTCATACTTTGTGATTTCCATTAAAGAGCTTGGATTTCTTGTTTTTAATTGCATCTTTGTAAGTGCTTAATTATGCTATTCCATATCATGATTCTTGCATCTACAATGACAATGAGTAGTTAAATCCACAACTAGGATTGTGGGAACCATAAAGAACTAACAAGGTAAAATCGGATAACTCGTAATTCTTGAAAAGTGTGCATGCATGTATTAATTAATTCTCTTTATTTTGATTGCTTTTTAATGGTGGAAAAGGTTAGAAATCGCAAGTGTTACCGAATAGATCAAGGTAGTAATGAACATGAAATGAGATTAATTTACAAGATTCAATTGATGTTTCCTCATCTAATCAACCAAATTGGATCAAGAGGAGGTTGTACTGGAATAGTAGGTAAGGGTTAGTAATTTCACACTGTGGGGATGGATCAAATCACGTGGTAAAAGTTACCTCTCACCTGGATGAAAGGATTCGGTAAACTTAACTTACCATTCTGCATGCTACACACTAGAAAAGAATGTGATTATATGGCAATTGCGGCCAAAATACAATATTTTTTATGCTTAAAACTTAGGATTTTGTGTGTTCTCAATGCGACTTTAGTTGTTTTTATGTGTTTTTGTGTTTAGATTTGCAGGAAGACAAGTTGGCCATGATTTGGCGAAAAATTGCAGAAATTGTTGGTTTATGTTGTTGTACGAGACCTTCTACCAGTCGTAGAGCATTCTACGGGTCGTAAAGGTGTTTCGTGAGGAATTCCAGTGAGGCACCAAGTTTCAGAAGTCAATTCTATGAACATATAGACAAGTCATGGATCATTATATGATTCGTCGAAGACCTTTTGTGCCCTGAGGATCAAAGAAGTGGACTTGCAGAAAAGTTATCAGATGAAACCTCTTTCCGGGTCATAACAACTTTATGAGCCATGAAGGGGTGTTTTAGAAGAGAAGTCCAAAATCCCTGCAGCTGATTACGGGACCCCGACTACGAGTCGTAGAGGACAATACGAGTCATAAAGTGCTTTTGTGGAGTATGCCGGCCAATTTTTCTAATTTGTTTAGGATTTGTTTTTACTTATTATAAATAGGTTTTTAGGGTTATTTATCAAAAAGAAAGAGAACGGTTCACGAGACTTTAGAGTAGTTTAGGTTAGAGAACACAATATTCTAAGAGAGAAAATTATGAGAGTCTTTGAAACACTTGTGGTATAATTCAATCTTCAAGCTTGTAATTTTCATTCGCATTGGATTTGCTTGTTCTTCATTGAGTTGCGTAAGTGTTTAAGTATGTCTTCTAAATTTATAACCGCTTCATCTACACAAATCGTGAGTAGCTAAATTCACAACTAGGGCTGTAGGAACCATAAAGAATTAACAAAGTAAAATCGAATAATTCACAATTCTCAGAAGGTGTATATACATGTATTAATTAACTCTCTTCATTTTGCATGTTTTCTAATGGTGGCAAACATTAGAACTCGCCTAGTGTTACTGACTGGACCAAGGTAGTAACAAATAGGAAAAGAGATTTATCAACAGGATTTGATTTATGTGCTCTCGTCTAATCAACAAAACTGGGCCAAGGGGAAGTTCTACAGGGACTTATAGGTAATGGTTAATAATGCACACTATGGAGATGGGAAACGTCGCATAGTGAAATTCGCCTCTCACTTTTTACCAAAGGGCTTGGTGAACTTAAATTACCGTTCTGCATGTTATAAACTAGACAAAAGTAGGTTATCCGGTGATACTAAGTTAGAGAAACATGGGGAACACAATACCCCAGTTTCTCTCCTTTATTGATCTTTCTTTCGTGGTAGTTTATTTTTCTCATTAATATTTTCAAACGCCCTTTTGGTGAATTGAGTGGATTAACTACTCGGATTTCTTGTTGGTGAATTTGCCTTGAGTCTATGTATTCCATGTAGGTTCGACCCTAACCTTGGTTAGGTTCTATTTCTTGATAGTAACCGCTTTCTCCTCTAAAAAGGAGGTATAACTTGGGTGACATCAAGATTTTGGCGCCTTTGCTGGGGAATATGGCTAGACGTATTAAATCTATTTGTATTTTGAGTCTTAATCCTTAGTTCCCTTGATTTTACTTTTGTTTGTTGTTTTTGTTTATTTGCAGGGTGTACGAGTAGGGTATGCCCAACACTCAGATTCAAGGAAATCCTTTAACTCCATTTGATCTTGTAATTCACAGAGTGATAAGAAGGATGGCCCAAGATAACGCCAATCACGTGGCAAATGTAGCTCAGAATCGAAACAATAATGATGGTGATAGGAATAAGAACCCACTTCCTTTGGAGGACATTCCACAGCCTAGGGATTTCAACGCCAATGCTTACCAGTGGAATCAGAACATGTTGAATCATATGGCTATAGAGGTGACTGGAGCTATTGTGCTGCCACCACTACCAGCAGACACAAAGTTCACAGTCTCGAGTGGGTTACTTCAGATGAAACAGAACCGTGGGCTATTTGTCGGTTTACCATTAGAGGATCAATATAGCCACTTACACAATATGGCATTTGTCTATAAGAGTGTGATGGGAACACATAATCTATCTATGATTGTTGTCGGACTCCGTGTCTTCCCATTGTCCCTTACAGGCAATGCTGCATTATGGCTAGCTGAGCTCCCGCAGAGTTCAATCACCAGTTGGGCAGACTTGTAGATGGACATTTTGGAGAGCTACTTCCCTAAATCGAAGAAGCTCAAGTTGAAGGACCAGATCAACAACTTCAAGCAACTTCCTGGTGATTCCATAAGCACTACTTAGTAGTGGTTTACTAAATATCTGAGGAGCGTCCCGGACCACAAGATAGTTGATGACGCCTTGGTGGAGATCTTCTACTGTGCCTTTGATGAAAATAGTCAAGCCTGTGCTGAGACTATCATGGGGCCATGTTTTTGGATCAACCATTTGCAAGGATTGTTGGACACATGGAAAGAGTGGTCAAGATGAATTGTGCATGGGGGCAGAGAGATAAAGCTTCCACAAAGAGTTCATGTATAATCAATATGGGTCCAGAGCAAGCCAGAATCAATGAGGAGATCATGCAACAACTTTCTCAGATACGCACAGGCATGGAAGTGATGATGAAGCAGAATGAAGAGAGAGTAAATGCAGTGGATCATCAACCTCCATGTGCACCCATGTACGAGAAGCCACACTATGAGGAGGACGCATGCTTTGTTAATGATCAGACGGCGGGTTTCCGGACAATGCTTAAGTGTCCAATCAGGACTATTAGCGCCAAGGTCAAGGAAACCAAGGTCGAAACTTTAGTAGAGATGGAGCTTACAGAGAAAATCGTGGTGGTTACTATTATAGAAATAGGGGTCCAGATGCAGATTGGGGTTGCAGAGAAGGCTTCAGGAATGGTCCTTATACGCCACCACATAACCGTGATGCAGGTATAGGAAATTCCAGAATTGAGGAGATGTTTGATCGCCTGTTAAAAAGGGCTAAGACACAGGATGAGACCGTAAGGGGCATGAAAATAGAGATCTCTAGTATCAATCAAAAGAGAGTCTTATTTTGTGGCTATCAAGCAGTTGGAACAATAGTTCGGTTAAGTGTTGACTCAGTTGAATCATCATCAGAGAGGTACGCTTCCTAGTAATACAGTTCAAAATCATAAGAATGATAGGTAATGTATGGAGGTTACTACTCAGGGTGGCAAGAGCACTATTGATCCTCACATGCCAGTAGAAGAGGAAGATGTTTGTGAGGAGATGGTTGCAGCTAAGAATGAAGATAAAGGAGATGATCGTCATAAGGATGGCGTGAGTAAAGCAACTAAAGCGCCCAGAGGTTTAAGCCCTTCCCTAGGCCTCCTCCTCCCATCCTTCAGGGACTCCAAATTATGGAGGAGGAAGGAAAATTCAAGCACTTCCTCTCCATACTAAAGAAACACTCTATCAACATCCCCCTCATCGAGGTTTTGGAGAAGATGCCGGGCTATCTGAAGTACATGAAGAATTTGGTCAATGAAAAGTGCACTGTGAGGCAAGAGATTTCTCAAGAGCTTCAACATTACAGTGTTGTCACTACGAAGTCCTTGGTTCAGAAATGGTAAGATCCAGGTGCTTTCACCATCCCTGCACCATTGGAGGTGTGAAGTTCGTAAGGGCACTGTGTGATTTAGGTACCAGTATAAATCTAATGCCCCTTGTGGTCTTCAAGAAGCTTGGATTGGGGGCCTCTACACCTACTAATATGCGGTTGTTGATGGTGGATCACACATTGGAGAAGCCTGTGGGGATACTATATGATGTGTTGGTAAATGTTGAAAGTTCATATTCCCTACATACTTTGTGATCTTAGATTGTGAAGTTGACTTCGATGTTCAAATCATATTGGGGAGACCATTCCTAGCCACTTGACAAGTCCTAGTGTATATAGAAGCTAGTCAATTCAAGTGTAGATTGAATGAAGAAGAAGTTATCTTCGATATTCGTCAGTCAATGAAACATCCATATAAGTTGAAGAGTGAAGTCCGGGTAATTGGGGAATTCTGAATAACCAATGTGTCCAAGTCATGCCACGACAATAAATCAAGCGCCACTTGAGAGGCAACCCAAGGTTTTTGATGTAATAGCATATTTATAGGTTTATTTTCAGTTTTTGGATTCATGGGTAGTTTATTCCTTGTGTTTTGATTGTAATTTTATACAATGGGTTGGTTGCATATAGAGTAACAGTGTATTTTATGAAGAGTATGTTGGTACAGGACTAAGTCAGTCAGTTTGGCTGAGAAAGAGCATTAAGTTAAGTCTCTAGGACTGGCCTTACAAGCCATAAAACAATTTATGACTCATACCCCATCTTGTAGAGATTTCAATAAGCAGAAAAATATGCACCCCAATCCACGAGCCAACTTTACAATTCATAGATTAGACTATGAGTCGTGAATGGGGCTCGTGGACACCAGGTAGTTTTTGAAATTTTGCTAAGTATTGAGGGTTCTACAAATAGGCCTAGTGAAAGTTTCAATTTACGCGGTAAATATAAATAAAAGAGTCAACATTATTTTGACCCCACAATTGCCCTAATTTACGAAATTTACCCAACCTACCCCACACCCTTAATTTCCTGACCACCTCCAGCCAACGTCGACCCAAATTCTGGCCAGAATTTTGGCTGACCTAGGGTTTTGTTCTAGTCACCTCCTTCCTGTTCTTCAAGTTAATCTCAATTCTTGGTAAGTTTTCAGTTTATTACAACCCTTAATTTGCCTTATTTTTGAATGATTGATGTGAACATTATGTTAGGTTTGGTGTTTAGCAATGAAATCATTGTTTGAATTTGAATGTATTAGTTGAAATCGGGTTGCCCGAAATTGAATTGAATGACTCTAGAATTAGGTACTTCGGCCTTGTGTTAATGTTCATTGTTTGTGCCAATTTTGTCACTCACCCTATGTGATTGAATGATTATGATTGTGAATTGGTGGGTGATGACATAGGTAGATAATTTTGTTTGAATTAATTAGAGGTGGTCGGAACCATAGGATTATATATGCCAAATCACTTTCAATGGGGTGTGCATGTACTGAAGAACATATTGGGGGTAGGTTTGTAGCATTGAAATCATTTGGGTGCGTGTGTTCATGCTTCGGTGCTAAAGTACTAGTTGTTGAAATTGTCTCATAGGGTCCATCTAATGGACTTAGAAACTCAGGTGACTAAGTTTTCTAGCCCCACGAGTGGCTTTTATGACCAATGGAGTAATCCATGAGCTGTAATTGCCCGTCATGCACAATTTCAGAAACTTGATGTTTCTGAGTATCCATCAGATGAGACTTCTACTAGTTGTCGATCACTTTACGGCTCGTAGATAGGCCTCATAGATCCCTACCTGAATTTAATTACTTACTAGAATTTTCTACGACCCTAGTCTATGACTCATAAACCACTTTATGATTCATACCTGGTCTCATAGACCTTTCCAATAACAAATTTGTTTTGAACCACTGGTTTACGAAGGCTCTTTATGGCTCATAGTTTGCACTATGCCCCGTAAAGATGCTTTCGCGAAACCCTTCTGCAATTGTACTTAGGTGAATCTTGCATTTAAATTTTTTATTTGTGGGGCTAACCATGGTGCGTACATGTTTATCTTTCAGGTACTATGGCTCCCAAAAGGCAAATACACTGAGATCGAGGTTATGAGGAGGCGACTCAAGGATGAACCCAGAAATAATGATTAGACCACTCAACTGAGTGGGTCACTAAAGGTCCTTGATGTTATACCAGATCTAGAGGTGGTTGTACCACAGACTAGAGCCACTACCAGAGCTGGGCATACTCAGGCTCCCATTGCTAGCCCTCCCCAGCCTAAGGAGGGAGGCAGTGATAGGAGTGGCTTACCATAGATGAATCCATCCGAATAGGACTCTAGCTCGGAGGGAGGCTTTGAGGATAGATTAGCGTCTAAGTTCTCCATCACCATCTACAACAGATGCCTTCTCTAACCGATGGTGCGCCGAGGGCATGGAGGTACAGAGAGGGTGTGCAGCCGAAAGAGCAGGGCAAGCCTACTTGCTCCATTTATTAGGAGCCTAGAGTTATAGCAGATGGACTTAGTTGTGTCCTCGGTCTCCAGGACATGATGGTTCGATATGGGCTTGAGTGGCTTACACATGCGCTTGGACGATACTCCTCTACCATGGTGATGAAGTTTTATGCTTCTTTTGCAGCCGCCAGCCAGACGTCTCTTCCCAAGGGGAGGCCCTCGCTCAGCCTAGACTGACAGAGACACGGGTGAGGGGTCGGCAGATAGACATATCAGAGGAGACTATCCGGCGTATGTTATTTGGTTCCACAACTCATGCCTCCAAATCCACCATAGAGTTTGATTACAGGGTGGGGAAAACACGGAACTCGTTAGCGATAAAGGATCCTGAGCGACAAGCCACATTGATGAGATTGGTGGTAGGGTTTCTTACAGAGCAGGGTCCAGAACCTTCTTGGGTCACCACTCACTCGGAGCATATCATCAAGGCTTTACTCAACTTCCCCTCCAAAATTTATTGGGCTATTATTCGTTCATGCATCCAGCTGACCCTTGCTGATAACACTTTGATGATGGAGTACGCAGTTTTGGTTTACAGCATATTAGCTGGCTACGATATTGACTGGGCCCACCTCATCGGCGAGCAGATAAATGAGGCTACACTAAAGAAGTCCACCTCCATCCCTTTTCCTGTGTTTGATCTACAGGATCTGTTTAGAGTCAAGGGTGGAGACACTACACCATCTAGACCAGATGATTGAGGCCCAGCACACTTTAGAGCCCGGTCTTGATCAAGGCTGATGAGAACCCGGTGGTACTCCAGCCGGCACAACCCCCACCTATGCTAGAGATGTTTTCCCAAAGCCATCGCTTGAGGGTCCTGTTATTGACACTACCACTGCTGTTGCTACTGAGAAGAGGACCCTACAGCACAAGGCAGATAAGGAGAGGGGGCTAATTGTTGATACTCCTACACCACAGGCCACTACTTCACAGGTTGCTCCCACGGCATGATCTACGTGTCCTCCACATCTATAAAGGCCATAGAACAGAGGTTAGCACACGCTGAGTCACAGTTGACTCAGCTTATTCAGCAAATCAAGCCAAGAGTCCGCAAGGCTATTGTAGACTCGGAAGGTCGGAGTCAGGCATTCACTATTGCTACCATCTAAGATCGTATTTCTACAGTGGATTCCCGCATTGATGCCTACGAGGAGAGGGTAAAAAGAAGATTGAGTGAGTCCTGGTCTTTAGATTTATCAGCCTTGTAGACATAGATCCAGCAACTCCGGGCTGACATGATAGCAGCACTCGCGGTACCTGTTGCACTTCCAGCGACTACACCTCAAGTGCCGGTAGTGGATTTATTTACCTCTGATGAGCGCATCCAACCTTCCAACGAGAAGAGACCCCTCATTGATGGTGATAAGTCAAATGAAAGGCGAGTACGCATAAAGCTTACAAAAAAGGAGGAGCTTGAGCCTTTCTTGAGGAGATCAAAACATGAGGAGGAAATGGGATGAGCTTGAGAAGAGGAGAGGTTTAGGGGTGTTGGCCCCTCCTGACAGAGTACCACTACTGAGCAGACCACCTTGCAGGAAGAGGGTGGCCAAACTCAGCCATACATGGGCACGTAGGCGCCTAGGTATGTATTTTTGACCCCTTATATTCTGTTTTGTTTTAATCTTGTGCATTGGGAGAATGCATATCTTTTTCTATGGGGTGTGGGTAGTTATGGGGCTTAGTAAAGTCTGAGTAGCTTATGGTCCATAACAAACCCAATTTTTTATCCCGGGGTTTTCTCGCCTGTGTTCATTTTCCTTGTGGATATTTAATTTCTGTTGAACCGGCATGTTTAGGATGTTTAGATAATATGTATAACATATAGTACCAATACTAGTGGCATATAACATATTTTTGTGTTTTGTTTGAAAAAAAGGTACCCACAAAAAATTTTGATTAGTAGTTAGATAATAAGCATGCATGTTTAAGTGATTGACAATATCTTTTCTGATAAGTAAGAGTAAATTGAGATGAGAAGCATGATTTGAGAGTCTTTCATTGATAATGTAAGTGCCATGTGAGTGTGAGATTTATTTGATAAATTCTTGTGTTTTATGCAAATTCAGAACTTGCCCAATTACTCTAAGTTAGATTGTAGATTAGTTGGATTAGAAAAGGATCTTAGGCCATTGTTCTTAAATAGTCCACTTTAGCCTCAAAATAACCAACAAAATCGATTATATGTACCTTATTCTTAATGTTTGAGCCTAACATATACCCAGTCTTTCAAAACACCTGATTAACCAGCCTTATCTAGTGAAAATCCTGAATTTGGCCCAGGTCCTTCCTTGAACATTGTGTACCTTGATCGAGGCGAAATGCCTAAGTTGAGGGTGACTACCAAAAGTGCCTTGGTTCTGAGGATGGATAGTGTGAACCTCAACACAGACAAAATCCTAAGTTGAGGGTGGCTAATGTAATAGTAAAACACAAAAATAAGGGAGGTAAGTTAGGAATACAAAGGAAAAGGAGAAAATGCACATACTGGGTGCAAGAAAAATGAAAGACGCCTTACTTGAGATCTAAAACAAGCAAAATGAAGTGTAAAAACAAGGCAAAAAGTTGAAAATGAAAAGAAAGCACCTAGAAAAGCTTGAATGAGGAAAAAGGGAGAATAAGGTCAAACTAACAGAGGTGGTAGAACGAAATCTTAGAAAAAAAAGAAGTTTCAATGAGGGTCTTTAGTCACTATTTTTTCCAAAATATCATATCAAAGCCCCCTGAGCCTACATTACAAACTAAGAAAGTCCTAGAGTGATCCTAGTCCAATTAGTTGAAGATCTGAGTCATGAGTATAAGAGTAAGCTTATGGTATTATTCATTATGAATGAATATTTGTTGTCAGAGTGAGTGAGTTTGCACAGTCCCAATGCTAAAATGGGGAAATATCATTGAGTGTCATATATGGGACTTCTTTCTGTAAGGGTACTTGGATTGAATTATTAGCATTAGACTTATTCAGTGATTGTGGATTATTGATAATACCTTGCATTTTCATAGTTGTGTTGTCACATGCACCAGTTTGCATTGGTTTGCTAAATAGTTGTCTAATCTCATTTTGAAGAGTTGGTGTGGGTATTTGAGTCTGAAATGTATGTGATGTATGCTATTGAGTTAAGGTCTATGTGTGACTGTATTGTCTATATAGATTGACTCTGTCACTTGAGGACAAGCAACATTTTTAAGATGAATGTGTTGCCAAAATACAACACTTTTGATGCTTGAAACTTAGGATTTTGTGTGTTCTCAATGAGACTTTAGTTGTCTTTATGTGTTTGTGTTTAGATTTGCAGGAATACAAGTTGGCCATGATTTAGGGAAGAATGCGGAAGTTGTTGGTTTTTGTTGTTGTACAAGACTTCTACGGGTTGTTGAGCATTCTACGAGTTGTAAAGGTGTTTCTTGAGGAGTTCCAGTGAGGGCCCAAGTTCTAGAAGTTAATTCTACGAACATGTAGACGAGCTGTGGATCATTGTATGAGTCGTAGAAGATCTTTCGTGCCCTGAGGATCAGAGAAGTGGATTTGCAGGAAAGGTATAAGATGAAACCACCTTTATGGGTTGTAAACCACTTTACGAGTCATGAAGGGGAGCCGTAGAAGAGAATTCCAAAATTCCAGCAGCTGATCATGAGACCCCGACTATGAGTCATAGAGGACAATACAAGTCGTAAAGTGCTTTCGTGGAATTTGCTAACTAGTTTTCCTAATTTTTTTTAGGATTTGTTTTTACTTATTATAAGTAGGTTAGGTTTATTTTTCATAAAAGAGAGATAACATTTCACGTTAGTTTAGAGTAGTTTAGGTTAGAGAACACAATATTCTAAGGGAGAAAATTGTGAGAGAGTCTTTGAAACACCTGAGGTATAATTCAATCTTCAAGCTTGTGATTTTCATTGACATTGGATTTGCTTGTTCTTAATTCGGCTGTGTAAGTGTTTCATTATGTCTTCTAAATTCATAATATCTTTATCTACACAAAGGCATGAGTAGCTAAATCCGCAACTAGGGTTATGGGAACCATGAAGAACTAACAAAGTAAAACCGAAAAGTTCAAGATTCTTGGAAGGTGTATACACATGTATTAATTAACTCTCTTTGTTTTGCATGTTTTCTGATGGTGGCCAACATTAGAACCCTCCGAATGTTACTAAATGGACCAAGGTAGTAATGATAGGAAAAGATATTAATTAACAGGATTCAATTGATGTGTTATTGACTAATCAACCAAAGTAGGCTAATAGGAGTTTGTACTAGGACATATAAGTAATGGTTAGTAATGCATACTATGGAGATGGGCTAAGTCGCATGGTGAAATTCGCCTCTCACCTTTGACCAATGGGCTTGGTGAACTTAAATTATCATCCTGCATGTTATACACTAAACAAGAATTAGGTTATTCAGTGATACTGAGTTGGGAAAAAATCATGGGGAACACAATATCCTAGTTCCTCTCCTTCATTGATCTTTCTCTCGTGATAGTTAGTTTATTTTTTCTCCTTGATTTTTGCGAAACCCCCCCCCCCCTTTGGGGAATTGAGTTGATTAACTACTTGGATTGCTTGTTTGTGAATTTGCCATGAGTCTACGTATTCCCTGTGGGTTCGACCCTAACCTTGGTTAGGTTCTATTCTTGGCAGTGACCACTTTATCCTCTAAAAATGAGGTGTAACTTGGGCGACATCATCTGGTAATACCAAGTTAGGGGATCATGCGGAACGCAATACCCTAGTTACTCTTCTAATTTATTTCACACACTTGTCTTATTTTATGATTTCTTTCTGCAATCTTTTAAACCTCCCCCCTTCGGGAGATAAGTAGGTTAAGTTACTCGAATTGCTCAAAATTACTCTACGTTTACCATATTAATTGTGGAACCGATCCTAACCTCGGTTAGGTTATATAGCTTGACAACGATTGCCTTAACCTTCAAAAAGGAGGTCTATCTTGGGCAACATCAAGATTTTGGTGCTATTGTTGTAGAATACGGATAGACTTGCTTAATTTGAGTAGTTAAGGAATTAATCCTTATTTTCCCTCATTTTACGTTTTTGTTGTTTCTGTTTTGTTTCAGCGTGCAAGTGTAGTGTATGCACAACACTTGAAGTCCATCCATTCCCTTGAATTCGTATGACTAAGAGATCTGAAGGATGCTGAGAAGAATGGCCATGACAATGCAAACAATGCTACAAATAATGCAGTATGGCATGGAACCAGAATGAGAATGATAATAACCCACCTCTGCTTGAGGATATTGACCCATAGGCACAAGATCTTAACACCGAAGCTCATACATGGAATCAATATTGGCTTAATCCTTAGGCGCTGGATGTCACTGGAGCTATTGTGTTACTGCCACTACCGGATGACACAAAGTTCATTGCTTAAAGTGGGTTACTTCAAATGCTACAGAATCGCGAGTTGTTCTTGGGCCTACCATCAGAGGGTCCATATAGCAATCTACACAATGTTGTCTTTATTGTAAGAGTGTGATGGAAAACCAAAATTTATCTGTGGATGTCGTTAGGGTTTGTGTCTTCCCATAGTCTCTAACAGGCAATACAACATTATGGTTATTCGAGCTCCCACAGAGTTCAATCGCTAGTTGTTCTTCCTAAGGTTAAAGTCGTTGAAGTTGAAAGACCTAATCAACAACTTCAAGCAACTTCCCGGTGATCCGATCAGTACCATATGGGAGAGGTTCACAATGTGTCTGAGGAGTTTCCCTAACCACAAGATCATAGATGATGCCTTAGTGGAGATCTTCTACCGAGCCCTGGACAAGAATAGCCAAGCATGTGCTCATACTATCATGGGAGGCTCATTTCTAGATCAGCCATATGTGATGATTGCTGAGAAGCTAGAAAATATAGTCAAGACAAATCATGCATGGGGAATGAGGGATAAGTTGACAACAAAGAGTTCGTGTTCAATTAGTACTAATTCGACGCAAGAAAAAATATATGAGAAGATGATGCAAGAGCTTGCTTGGATTAGTACCAATATGGAGTTGTTGATAAAGCAAAACCAAGAATGTGTATTGTAGTTGCTCATCATCCTTCACGAGAACCCACGTACGACGAGCCTTACTTGAAGAGGACACTTGCTTCGTCACTGATCAGATGGGGGGTTTTGGACCAATGCCCAAGGGTCCAATCAAGACTACTGGCGCTAGGCTTAAGGCAACCAAGGTCGGAACTATAACAGGGATGACGGCTTCAGAGATAACAATCGAGGAGGTTACTATGATAGGATCAGGGGCCAGGATAGAGATATTGATTGGGGATGCATAGATGGCTATAGGAATGGTTTATATGTGCCACCATACAGTTGAGATTTGGGCGGTGGTAGCTCTAAAGTTGAGGAGATGTTTTATCATCTGTTGAAGAAGGCTGACACATAGATCTTTAGGGGGATGAAGTTTTACATCTCCAGCATAAATTAGAAAATTAAGTCTCATTCTGTTATTATCAAACCGCTGGAGAACCAGTTTGGTCAAATATCAACTCAACTGAACCAGCGATAGAAAGGTAGTGTATTGCAGTGGCTACTCGTGGTAGAAAACATACCACTGACCCTCCGAGGTCTATAGATGATGATGATGTTCATAAGAAGATAATTTAGGCCAAAGATGCAGAGACTGGAGATGATCATACTAAGGATGGGGTGAGTGATGCTACAAATATACCACAGAAGTTTAAGCCCATTCCTAGACCTCCTCCTCCTTTCCCTCAAAGAATCAAAAAGGATGAGGAAGGTAAATTTAAGCACTTCCTCTCCATGCAGAAACAAATCTCCATCAACATTCTTCTCATTGAAGCAATGGAGATGATGCCTAGGTATATGATGTTTATGAAGGACAAAGAAATAGACTGTAAACCAGGAGCTCTCCCAAGAGCTTCAATATTGTAGAGTGATTGCTATAGGTCCTTGGGACAGAAAGGAGAAGACCCCAGGGCATTCACAATCTCCTGCACCATTGGAGGTGTTAAGTTTGCAAGGGCATTATGTGATCTTGGTGCCAGCATAAATCTGATGCCCCTTGCGATCTTCAAGAAGCTAGGACTAGGAGCCCCTACCTCTACGAGCATGTGATTGTTGATGGCTGACCAAATGGTGAAGAAGCCGGTGGGGATATTGTATGACATCCTTATCAAAGTAGGGAAATTCATATTCCTAGCAAACTTTATGATCCTTGATTGAGACATCGGCTTCGAAGTCCTTATAATCTTGGGAAGGCCCTTCCTAGCCACTAGGAGAGCACTAGTAGATATGGAAGTAAGCCAACTTAAGTTTCGATTTAATGACGAAGAAGTTGTCTTCAATATCTGTCAGTTGATGAAGACGCAAGATGACTTGAAGATGGATGCTTAGGCACATGGTGAAGTCTGAGTAACCAAGTTATCCAAGTCGTGCTATGACAATATATCAGGTGCTACGTGGGAGGCAACCCAAGATATTTGATTTAATAGTGGTAGTTTTTTGTCTTGTTTTTAGCTTTTGAACTTGTAGGTCATTTAATATTTAGTATTTTGGTTGTAAATTTTGGATATTGGACTGGTGGCATATAGGGTAATAGGGTGTTTTATTAAGAATATGCAGGTACAAGACCAAGTCAACCATTTTAGGTTGAAGAAGCAACAAAAAGTGCTTCTAAGACTGGTTCTACAGGTCGTATTTCAAACCACAACCCATACACTGACTCGTAAAACACTTCCACTAAGTAAAATAATGTGCACTCCCTTCCACGAGCCAACTTTATGACTCGTAGATAAAACTATGGTTCGTGAATTATGCTCATGGACCCAATTAAGTTCTCTACTTTTGACTAAGTGTTGAGATCTTGGGCAGCCTACGAGATCGGGATCTACGGGCGATAAAAATTTCTATGGCTCATAATCGGGGTTTTGTAGGACCTAGGCCCAGTCAGTTAAACTGACCCGGTCAACGTATAAAAAAGGGGTAAAATAATTTTGACCCCCACTTTCACAAAAATCCCCAAAATATCGGACCCTTTCTTCCATCCTAAGAAACCCGACCATCGTGTGGCCATCGTCCCTACTTTTTCCAGCAACTTCGATGACCTATGGTTTTCCCCTCTTCGAGTTCCTCCTTCAATTTTCCATCTTTCGGCTCAAAATTTGGTAAGTTCTTGTCCTAAAATCTTTGAACTACCGAAATTGATGTGATTAGATTATAGTTAATTGAAGGGTATGCTCATCCAATTTGAATGGGTTCGAATCCATGGTTGCCTTTGTATGTATTTTGTGTGTAATCTATTGATGTGTTGCTATTGTTTTGGAATAGTGTTAAATGTCAAAAACTTGTTTATGTGGCAATTTTGTTGGAATGTTATTATACGAGTTCCATGTCATCGCATTTGAATTGAATAGATACATTGCTTGAAAAATGATATGTGATTATATTTGTGAAACTTTATGTTTAAATGTTCAAACAGTGTTGGCTTGCCAAATAAGCATGTAAAATGAAAATCGAGGGGGTAGTGCGTGCTCATTGCATGTGGGGTATTGGGAATTTCTTGAAATCATAATGTCTTGCTTCGGTGCTGATTTTAATTCGTGGTGGTCATGTAATGTCGTTCTGGGACCCATTTGATAGATTTGGAAAATCAAGATTTCTATAGATTTCACACCACAAGGGTCTCCTAGGCCCATGGGACATTCCATGAGTCGTAGTTGCCCCTCGTGTGATAATCCAGAAACTTTAAGTTTCTGGGTATTCTATCAGATGAGACCTTCTACAAGTCATAGTTTCATCTATGACTCATAGACAGGTTTCGTAGGGCTTTGCCTACACAAACTCAAGACTGGAGTCACATCTATGAATTAGCCTACAACCCATAGAATGTTCTATGAGTTGTACCTAGTTTCGTAGACGCAATTCTAGTAGCTAAATTTAATTCACTGACTTCTACAAGGGCCTTTTACGGCTCGTAGTTTTCACTATGGCCCATAAATGAGCCTTCGTAAACACATCTGTAGCTAGTTCAAAAATGTTCTTGTTTTAGATTCCTCTATTTGTGCAACTAATCCTATGTGCTAAATGTATGCATTTCAGGCACCATGGCCCCAAAAGCAAGAAAGAGTGAGATACAGGCCTTACAGCGACATCTATGAGATGAGCCCTTAGAGGATCAGGGCAACTCCAAGGCTAGTGGATCAGTAGAGGAGCTATATGTGTAGCTTGACACAATCACCAAGCGACCACAGACACGGGCTACCACTAGAAAGGCCGGACAGCCCCAAAGTCAAGCTTTCATCGTATGTTCTCCCTAGTTTGAAGAGGGAGGTGAAAAGGATAGAAGCTCTATCCAAATGACTACTTCTGGAGAGGAGTCTGAGTCTGGATCTGGCGAGGAGTCAGAATCAGAGTCTTCAGAAATATCCAGAGTAATACACTCACCTCCAGATGCTCTATCTAGCCGATGGTGCATCGAGGGAACGCAGGCCATCTACCAGGAGGGCATACAGAAGAACGGGAGGGGCTGACTAGCTCGTTCTACATTTGAGGAGCCCCGCATCATCACTTCAGTGTTGGATAGTCTCCGAGACCCCCAGGAAACCATTACTAGATACAGGCTGGCAAGACCATCGGGGAAGTACTCCCCAGCTATGGTTCAAGAGTTCTTCATATCCTACACCGCCATAGTTCTCAGTTCCCTTCCCAAGGGGAAGAAACCCCTTACTCAGCCATGGTTGACAGATACAAGGGTGAGGGGTATACATGTTGATATCTCAAAGGCCATAATAAGTTGATGTTATTTGGCCAAGAGTTCCTGGCCCGCAGGTTTATAATAGAGTTCGACAGGAGATTGGGGTACACTCGGGATAATGCCCTGATGAGAGACTAGACCCGCAGGCCCAGTTTGATGAGATGGGTTTTCGACCAAATTGTTGAGCAGGAATAGGGCCCTGAATGGATATCTACGTTAGCAGAACCCATAGTGAAGGGCTCACTCAGCTTCACCAGTAAATTTCAGTGGGTTGTGTGAGATCACAGATCTGGCCCACACTTGTTGATAATACATTGACGCTAGACCATACAGCACTGGTTGCCAGCATCTTTGCTGGCTATGAGATTTATTGGGCCCGCCTTATTATGAAGCAGATACATAAGGCGGCCCTGAAGAGGTCCACCTTCATCCCCTTCTTGTGCCTGATATATAGACTCTGTATAGATTCGGGGTTACAGATACTACACCATTTTGACTCTTTGAATGACATTTAGCAGATGCTTGATTCCAGCCTGATAAATGTTAATGACAACCCTGTGGCCCTCCAGTGATCACCACACCCCCTGCTCAGATGCTCGAGTTGTTTGTTGTTGTTGCACCACTTGAGCCTCTATCTACTACGACCACTGTTTCTCCCGCTGCTAAGGGGCCCCAACAGATAGAGACTAATGTAGAGAGGGGATCCATTACTACTACTACCCTAGAGATCGTGCCCACACCAATAGCACCCACTAGTATGGTTTATGTGTCAACAATATCTATTTAGGCCATGACACAGAGAAAGGCCCACACTAAGTGCCAGCTCACTCAGTTATTGCAGCAGATCTACCTTGGGTCCAACAAGTCATTTTAGAGGCTAAGGCTTGTATGTAGGCCTTTGCGGTGGCTGCTATTAAGGAGAGGCTCACACCCGTGGACAGCCGCAAAACTACATTTAAGAGGCGAGTACAATACAGCCTCAGCTCAACATGACCTGTAGACATGACAGCTATTCAGACGAAGATTCAGCAGCTCTAGGCCGAGATGACAGGAAAACTAGCAGCTCCTGTTGTGCTCCCACCGGCCGATGCCACAGAGGCGGTGATAGATTTGTTTACTCTTGATGAGACACCATTCCTTTGCCTCGGGAATAGCCCATGCGTTGATGACCCTGAGGAAGTGAGATTAGAAGTAAGGATGATAGAGGAGCAACTATATGAGCTCACTAGGATACGCTCGATGCAGGATGAGGAGATAGGGCAAGCTCATGATCTTGAGAGAGTGAGGGGTGCTAGACCCTCCAGACATGCTCCGACTATTGAGGAGATCACCAGGTAGGTTGAGGGTGGTCAAACTCAGCTAGAGACCGGTGCTTAAGCGCCCAGGTATGTTTTTTAACCCTTATGCTTTATTATTATGTTTTGTGCATTGAGGTTAATGTAAAGTTTTTCGAAGGGTATGGGTAGTTATTGGCCTAAGTGAAGTCTGAGTAACCTTGGCCTATAACTATCCTAAATTTTGAATTTAAGGGGTTTTCTTGCCTGTATTCTTTTTTCCCCAAGGATACTTACTTTCTATTGAACTGGCATATTTAGGATGTGTATGTAGTATTAGTAGCATGTGGTGCTGAAGTCTATGGCATATGTTAGTTTTTGTGTGAAAAAAGATACCCACCAGATTTTTTGTTGGTTAGTCTTGTTAGCAACCATGCATGTTACATTGATTAATAGTGCTAGTTCTGATAAGTGAAGTTGAATTGATGAAAAGCATGATCTAAGAGTCTTTGTTAATAGTATAATCAATGTCATGTGTGTATAAGCTTTCTTTGCTAAATTCTTATGTTGTGTTTCATTTCAGAACTTGTCCTGTTGCTCTAACTTAGATCATAGGTTACTTGGTTAGAAAAGGATCTTAGACCATTCTTCATAATAGTCCACTTAGCCAAAGTAACCAACCAAATGTGTAAAGTACCCCTTGAACCCAATGTTTGAGCCTTGCATGTACCCGTTCTTTGTAAAATCCTAAGTTACCTAGCCTTGTTAAATGTTAAATCCTAAAATTTGCCTTGGTCCTTCCTTGAATATTGTGCACCTTGACTGAAGCAAAATGCTTATGTTGAGGGTGGCTACCAAAAGTGACCCTGGTTCATAGGTTGGATATTGTGCACCTCGTCTCAGGCAAAACTCCTAAGTCGAGGGTGGTTGGTGCAAGGGTAATCACATAAAATGGGGTAGATGCTAGTGATACATTGGAAAAAAGAGATAAAAATGTGCTCTAGATGCAAGAAAAAATGAGTAGATGCCAAATCAATGAGCCAAAAAGAAAAATGATGTGAAAATAAAAGGCAAAGAGCTAAAAATGAGAGATAAGGCACCCAATAAAGCTTGAAATAGGGGAAGGGGAAAATGAGTTGAAAAATGACCATGTTGGTAGGGAAAAAGCGTAGTAAGACATAGTGTCAAGGAGGGACTATAGTCACTATGTTCCCAAAATATCATACCAAAGCCCCCTGAGCCTACGTTATAGGCCAATAAAGTCCTATAGTGATCCTTGTCCAAATAGTCGAAGGTCATAGTCATGAATATAGGGGAAATCATATGGTATTGAGCATAGTATTTGAATATCTTTTGTGAGAGTGATCGATTTTGATTAGTCCCAAGCATTGAATTTTAAATATCAACATGAGTGGGATATGGGACTTCTTTTTGTGAGGGCACTTGCATTGCACTGTTGATCATAGACTAATTCAGTGATTGTGGCTTATTTATGGTTATCTTGCAGGTCATACTTGCACTTTCACAAATATTGATCTGTGTTGATTTATTTAATAGCTATCTGATATGCATTTATGAGTGGTGTGGGTATCTGTGCTTGAGTTTGAGATGATGTGTACCATTAGATTAAGGCATGTGTGATACTGCACTGCGTATTTGATTAAGTCCATTGCTTGAGGACAAGCAACATCTTTAAGGGTGTTGATGTGCTATCAAAATACAACACTTTTGATGCTTAAAACTTGGAATTTTGGGTGTTCTCAAAGCGATGTTAGTAGATTTGATATGTTTTTGTGTTTTTTTGTCAGTATTGTATGATTTGGCATGATTTTGGCCGAAATATGCAGATAATGAAGTCTTTGCAGCTCTACGATACCCTTTACGGGCCGTGGATGTTTCCATGGGCTATATAGTTGGTCCCGTAGAAAATTTCAATGAAGAAATGATTTTCTAAAGTTGAATCTATGAACATGCAGATAAGCCGTAGAATGAAGCACGAGTCATAGATAAGGTTTCGTACCCTTAGGATCAGAAAGTGGGAAGTTGCTGAAAAGTCATCAAACGAAACTCAGTACGGGTTGTAAGTCTGAATACGGCTTGTAGAAAGGTCTCATAGAAGATTTATAATTGAAGATGAAGTCCAGGAAGCCACAACTACGGGCTGTAGAACTTTATATGGCCCGTAAATATGGTCGTAGTGCCTGTCAAATCCAGTTCTCCAATTTTGATTTGGTTTTGTATTTTAAATACTATAAATAGGTTTTTAGGTTATTTTCAGTAGACAATCAGTAGAGAACATCAGAGAACCAGTAGACAACAAGGAGAAACATTGAGAAACACTTGTGAAACAATATTTTGTGATCTTAATTCATACTTTGTGATTTCCATTGAAGAGTTTGGATTTCTTGTTCTTAATTTCATCTTTGTAAGTGCTTAATTATGCTATTCTATATCATGATTCTTGCTTCTACAATGATAGTGAGTAGCTAAATCCACAACTAGGGTTGTGGGAACCATGAAGAACTAACAAGGTAAAATATCGTATAATTCGTAATTCTTTGAAAGTGTGCATGTATGTATTAATTAATTCTCCTCATTTTGATTGCTTTTTAACAGTGGCCAACATTAGAACTCACCTAGTATCACTGACTGGATCAAGGTAGCAATGAATAAAAAAAGATATTAATTAACAGGATTCGGTTGATATTTTCTCATCTAATCAACCAAACTAGATCAAGGGGAAGTTGTACTAGAACAATAGATAAGGGTTAGTAATGTCACACTGCGTGGATAGATCAAATCACGTAGTGAAATTTACCTTACCTAGATCAAAGGGTTTGGTAAACGTAACTTACCGTCTACATATTACACACTAGAAAAGAATGTGATTATCAGGCAATACCAAGTTAGAGGATCATGGGGAATGCAATATCCTAGTTACTCTTCTTACTGGTTTCACACACTTGTCTTAGTTTAGGATTTCTTTCTGCAATCTTACAACCCCCCCCCCCCTTTTTTGGGAGATAAGTAGGTTAATTAACTCAAATTGCTCGAAATTACTCTAAGTCTATCATATTCCCTGTGGGATCGATCCTAACCTCGGTTAGGTTATATAGCTTGACAATGGCCGCTTTAACCTTCAAAAAGGAGGTATGGCTTGGGCAAAATCACCTATCATTTACAAACCTTTTGCCTAGGGCATTAGAGGAACCTTGGTCTTGATATTTGTGGCCTTGTTGGAAGCGACCACCCTTTGTGCCTTGAAAACCTCCATTATGTCGAGCCCTATTAGACTCCCCATCCTTCTCTTACTAAGATTCTCCACCTCAAGTTGTTTAGCATATGTAATAAGTTGAGATATGTCCATATCTCTTATGAGCATGGCGGTACAACAATTTTCATTGATCAATTCAGACACACCCGAAACAAACTTGTGCATTCTTACCCTAGCATCGATGACCAAGTGGGAGCATACTTTGAGAGATCATTATACTTAAGGGAAGACTCACTAAAACTTATAGAACCTCTCTTGAGGTTTATGAACTCCGTCATCTTCGCTTAACGTAGTTCAATTGGGAAGAAGCGATCAAGGAATGCAACATTTAATTCCTCCAAAGGAATGGGCTCATCATACACCCTCTCCATCTTATATTGCTTGTACCATGCTTGAGAAAGGCCTTTGAGTCAGTAGGCCACTAGTTTTTCCTTCTCCTCCAAACTTACCCCCATGATAGCCAAGACTTTGTACACTTCATCGATGATCTCTTGGAGGTCTTCTTCTACCTTTGAACCATAAAATTCAGGGGGATTCATTCTTGTGAAATCCCTTACCCTTGAAGCTAGGGTAGGAGCATAAGAATCTTCAACTCTGTAGTTGTCCATGACCCTTGCCAACAAAGTAACCACATGCTGATATTTGGCATAAGTGACCGTTTCTCCTTCTGCTTGGGGAACTTGTTAGGCCGGAGGGGTCGGTTAACACTCAGGGGTGGGAGCCCTTTGCACTATTCATCTTGGTGGCATGATCTAGAAGAGCAAAGACTACACATTAGAAATAGGAAACCTCATTTCAAATATAAAGCACAACATAGATATGATGAAGTTATTCATTTCCTAAAACGTCTCACAACCTTCTATTCATAGTTGTGGTGCGCTTTACAACCATGAACAAGACTCCACTCCACATAGTGTTTTGGATTTTTGAGGACCATTTACAACTCTATACTCTAATACCAAGCTTGTCATGATCCAAGACTAGGGCCTAGATGTGATACGGCGAATGGGAACCCGAAGGGACCCCAAACAAGCCTTCTTAAGCATGCATAGCACATCCTTGGTTGCAGAAGCATAAATAAGTAATAAACACGTAGCAAATGAATTCTATGGGTAAAGGGGACTTAGGACTCATGCTATGGGGATATTATAGAGAAAGGGATTAACATGAATCATATAGCAAATAAAGTCTTAGGGGCAGGTAAGTATGACTCTCGCTATGGGGGCAATAGGGACTTAGGACCTTAATCACCTCTTCAACAAACAACAACACATAGAAGGGAGCATGGGACTAAGTGAATTCATCCATAATTACATAAACATAAAGATTCAAGCTTTTACATACATTGAATAATCATATCCAGCAACACCTTTAGTCATGAGTAAAACGTAGGCCAAGACATCTCCAAGGCTCACCCTCAAAAGATAGCATCCAAAAATAGATAAATCTAAGTAAAAGCATGAAAGTAAATAGATATTGTCCCCGGAAGTGGAGAACTCACCAATAAAAAATCTTAACTCGAACCATCTAGCCACATATAGGAGGAGGATGGAGCTCTTGGTCCTACATGGTCAAATCATGTAGGCAAAAGTATGTGTTAGTACTTGGAATGTACTAAGTATGCGCGGTGAAAATGCAACAAAGATCATAAGCCACAATCAAGCAATATGCATAATCATAACAAAGGGATATAAGCTCAATATGTCACGAGTGACAAATGCTTAGTTGAACATGCATAGAGAGTCATCAAATTACATGACATAATATACATAGTGAGAAAGAACTATAACCGACATATAATACCAAGCGAGCTATTATTTGGAATCCCGATGTTCACTCCAAACCCAAAAAAGAGCATTCTACTTTTACAATGTAGATCAAACATTATCCTTACAGTATGGCCTTTTCAGAAAGTGCCACCATCTTACGGCATAGCCTTTTCGGTGGGTTTCACATGATATCCTTACCTTACGGCATATCCTTTTCGGTAGGTACAAGACCATGTAGGGAATCATAATCATACCTATGATGGCACATAGTTAGGGACATTGGGAAAATACTGAGCTTCTCTCGGTGCTAGGGTACAATCCCACAAAATACTTCTAAACATAGTTATAGTCATAGCATGCATGGGTCTCAAAACATCATAATATCATTCTTGGAATATCTCATTAAACATAGCTTATTTCATCATATTAGGGCCTTATCATTCTTGTTATTCATATCATGCTCATGATGTCACAGCATACTTATTAGCCCTCTTCTTAGTCTCAACATGCATAACATATTTATCTTGCCACTGGTCATTCATTACTTGAGAAACTTGATATGCATCTTTATCAAATTCATGGTGGGTACATGTTTGTAAGCTTAAAATCATGCAAATCATGAGTAAATACCATGATAGGAGTAAAACAAGGTCACTTGTTCATTATTCAAAGGAACCTACCTAACATAGTAAACCTTCATTTGGGTATCATCAAACCCTCATATAAAACCATGAATTTCACATGTTGTTTCATTCAATAATAATATACAAGAATAAACCAGCATACAATATTTCATATTATCATTTCATAAAGGGGTTCATAAAATCACCATGTATTACCATAACTTGAGAAATCATAAAGGAGAAAAAAAGTTGTTGAGTTTATGGAGGGAAGGTCTCTATAATCAAAACCCTACATACCTTGGTTTTATTGGAGATGGAGACCTTGTGGAAAAATGAGGAGAAACCCGAAACCCTAGTTATGGACTCTTTTTCTTGAAGCTTTGCGGGACTGGGAGTGTTTGGGAGAGTTTTAGACTTAGGGCTTTTGAGAAATGAATTGAAATGAGGGAGTAAGGGGTGTATAAGGCTGGAAAGGGAGTTGTTTGAGGCTTTAAATGACGTGGTTAGGAGATAGGAAAGTCAAATTTTCCCATTTTAAAATTCTACCAGACAAGACCACGAGACCCTGTTCACAGGCCATGGTCCGTTCTATGGGCTGTAAGAATGGGGTTTTATCTAATGACATTGTGAATCTTTATAAACGGCATCTGATACTCAACTTACAACATCACTTATGGCTCATAAGTCAATCTATGAGCCATCTTATACCTTGTACCTTAAACCCCCAAAAATCCCAAGTTTTAACTAAGTCTGGCCATCATCCTACAAGCAAGAGTTATGGCCCGTGAAAGAAATTACGGCACATAGAAGACATCATACCTTAGTGGCCTTCAAAACATGAGCTTCTGGAAATGCACAATTAGAACCCATGAGCTAATGTATAGCCCGTATACCAACATACGGCCCGTAAGACCCCTCGTGGGAACTATTGATACTTAGAAAATTTCTAGAACTCATTTCCCTTGCACTGTTCATGCTTTTCATAGGTGGGGCCTTACGGTAATTAACTCCCAAGTCTTATGACAAGAGATAAACCTACCCTTAACCCCCAAATCCTGACCTTCCTACTTAAGGATGGGTTCATTAGGGAATTGGAACTTAACCTTGTGGGTTCTACAATCAGTGGAAGCATAATATCCATGTAACCAATCCATCCCAAGAATAATGTCAAAATCTACCATGTCAAGCTCACCAAACTCATAAGGTAAGACTTATGAAATATGGACACGGGGCAACCTCTATAGACTCTTCTATCAATAATAGACTCACCAAATGGGGTAGACACCTCAAAAGGTTCACATAAAAATTTGGGACACACATCAAACCTATTAGCAATAAGTGGGGTAATGAAAGATAGAGTGGCACATGGATTTAATAAAGCATACACATCATAACTGTAAACTTTAACATACTAGTGACAACATCGGGTGCCTTATCCACCCTTTTCCTCCCTTGAAGAGCATAGAACAAGTTGTGATGTGGAGTTCCCTATTGTTGAACACCTTGTGCCCCTTGACCTCCATGGACACCATGTCCTTGAGGCCAACCATCTCTATCCTTATTTTGAGCATCTGGACAGTAAAATATCTTGTGACCTATAACGCCATACCCTAAGTATGCACATGTGTTTCTCAAGTATGTGCGCCATGATTCCTTCCATATTTTGGGCACCTAGGAGGATTTAGTCTAGCATTACCACCTTAAGCTTTAGGGTTTGGCACCCTATCGTTGATGAACCTTTGGTTTTGAGCATTTGATGACCCTTGCCCTTGAAATTTGTGGCCTTTTTAAAAATAACCACCTCCACCATCCCTAGAACCTTGGAACCCACCTTAATAATGATCCGTCTTAGACTCTCCACTCTTCCACTTCCTCAGCTTCTCTCTTTCAAGTTGCTCAGCATATGTCATGAGCCAATACAAGTCTATCTCCCCAATGAACATGGTTGTGAGGCACTCTTCATTATCCAAGTAGAACACGCTCGACACATATTTGTTCATTCTTTCCTGAGAATCGACAAACAAGTGAGGAGCACACTTTGAAAGCTGGTTAAATTTGAGAAGATACTCTCTCACATTGATGGATCCTTGTTTAAGGTTTATAAATTCTATCATCTTTGCCTCCTTTAGTGCAATAGGGAAGAAGCGGTTAAGGAAGGCAGCCTTGAATTCTTCCCATGGGATAGGCTCATCATCCACCCTCTCTATCTTCCATTGGGTGAACCATATTTGTGCAAGGCCTTTGAGTTGATAGGTCGCAAGTTGTGCCTTCTCCTCTGAGCTTACCCCCAATGATAGCTAAAACCTTGTACACGTCATAAATAAATTCATGATGATCTTTCTCCATTTTGGAACCATAGAACTTCGAAGGATTCTTTCTAGTGAAGTCCTTACTCATGAGGCCAGAGTAGGAGCATGAGGAGCTTAGGCCCCTTAGTTAACTTTGTTGGCTACAGCTTGGGCCAACAAGGTAACACGATTTAGATATTCAGTATGAGTAACCACTTCCTCTTGGGGAGCTTGGAGGGCCAGAGAGTATTTATCCACTTCGAGAATAGGATCCCTTGGTGACATTCTTCTTACCAACATTATCTAGAAGAGGAAAAGGGAAATCATTAAAAATGAGACGTCTTAAATCTAACTCTAAAGCATGACATAGATAATGAAGAAGCAAGTCATTTCCTAAACGCCTCATCGCCTCCTATTCATAGTTGTGGCACTCTTCACAACTATAAATAAGACTCTACTCGACTCGGTATGTTAGATTTTTTAGGACCGTTTATAAGCCTAGTCCGCTGATACCAAGCTAATCATGACCCAAGCCAGGGGCTTAGGTGCGACATGGAAAATGGGGAACCCAAAGGTACCCCAAGAAAGCCTCATAGCATACATATATGGGAAGATACCATAACCAACATTAAGAAAATGTGAGCTACTATATAGAATCCCTTTTCCTCCGTGCCGAAAAAAAAGTGTTCTACTTACTAAGGTAAACCATACCCTCACATTATGGCATTGTCTTATCGGTGGATATTACATGATGTCCTTGATAACGTTCATGTATCCTTCCTTAGGAAAATATGGTTGATCGTTAGAAATATATTTACCCAACTAAGAATCAAGATCGATCCTATAGGGAATAGATTGAAACAACTTTACTAGTTATCATATTTTAGTCATTGGATCTATTTCCGGAAAACAAACAAATGTGAAAAGTAAAAAATAAGGGTTTTGAACTAAGAGACTAGCTACGACTACGAATGAAAACTAAACTAAGGCTTAAACAGTTTGAGGATAACTAGGTTTGTGATCCCCATAACGTATAACAAGTAAGAACTTAACCTTGATTATATTGTTCCTTAAATTGCATGTAAAAGCTATGAGTTAGATAACATCTAGTTCACCTCCCGGTCCCTCCTAGAAGCATATCATTCATCTTCTCCCAGTCTGAGAATGTTTTCCATACTAATCCTCGCTTTGGATTTCAGAGAACTATCACCTCTTTGTCTCACATTCTTTATATATAAGCTAATCCAAAACCTAAGTATACCATCCCTTCCTGGGCTTAAGTGACTCAACCCCAGGTCGGTTGCTTCTATCTATCGTCATAAATTCCTTTTCCTAATCATTAGTTTCCTCCTGAAAAATGAATGAATAAGGGCAAGTTCTCAATGCATGCACTCATCAAGAAAGACTTTTGAGCAAAGGAAATCACAATACATGGAATACAAGTCCTAATAAAACCCTAAGTTTTTTCTATTTCATTAAAACGTCTTGGTTCCCACAACTCTAATTGTGGATCTAGATTATCGAACTTTGAAGAATTTGAACTAGAATCATAATGTAATTCATAGTAAAATCACTTACAAGGAATACTAAATCAATGATTGAAGTCATACGAAGAATTCGGAGATGAAAACTTGATCAAAATTGCAAGCGATAATCAAATCATGGAACTACAAGATATGGAAATTAGCTACTGTCCGGCATGCTTTTGAAGAACAAAAATCTTGAAAACTTATGTGTTTTCAGTGTGTGAGAGCAGCTCTAAAATTTGGGGGATAAGTTCCAGAACATACACATCAGGAATATTTATATTAATTAACTAACTACTCTTAAATTGTGTAGGAAAAAGTAATCCTAATAACGCTAGGAAATTGTACGCGAGAGTTTTTTACGGAACTAACCATGATCCATGCTCAATTTCACGAACTGGATGCCTACTTCCTGCAGGAAGTTCTACAAGACCAGGAAACTTCCCATGATTCCTTCATCTTCATGGATTAACCTAGATGAATCACCCTTCCATGCTCCATTTTTCGTTTCGTGAATAGCACCATGAACCATCAATGGTCTCGTGGTTCTTTGTCTTAAATCATTTTCATTCATGGCTGCTGGATGATAGCTTTTAAACATAAAACTCATATTAAAGTAACAAATTCTCTTAAGAACTCACAATAGTTCTATGTTTTAAGCATCATAAAATTCGTGTTTTCATGACTCATCAACATCCACAACTTAGAACCATTGCTTGTCTCGAAAATAGTATAGACCATATGCTTGCCCTTATGTGTCAAACACAGTATACAAATAAAAAACAAAGACTGGAATGTAGCCATTCATGCTCACAGAAGATTTTCAACTAACACACAGGTACAGACCGTATGCTTGCCCTTATTTTCACCACCTTGACTCTCGAATGACCTTTTTAGGATCAGGTTAGGACTTTTGCAGCTTGTAATGTAGGCTCAGGCTAGGTGAGGTACATTTAGGATCAAAGTGACTAGCGTGCCCCTCCAAGACACTTCTTGGGCCTATCCATCTACTTTCGGCCCCCCCCCCCGACTCTTGTTTTCCCTCATTTTTCACTTTCTTTGTCATTCGGAGTGGTTTCCATTTTCTTTCACTCTTTTTCTTTCTTTGTTTTTTTTGCTCATTTGTTTTACTCACGGTCATACCCCTAAACATTTTTTTGCCTCTCTCACTTGACTCTTGTCCACTCAACTTTCCTACTTCCCCTTACAATAGCCACTCTCAACGTAGGCTTTTAGCCTGAGTTGAGGTACATAATACCTTTTAAAAGGACCAGGGCCATCATAAGTCACCATCAACTTTGACTTTTAGCCTGCGTTGAGGTTCATAATGTCCTTGGAGAGACCAGAGCCAAAATAAATATCTGCAGATAGATATGGAAGGTGAGTTGGGTGATTACAAAGAAAAGGTCTATTCAGGCTCAACTTTTGGTTCAAAGGGAACAATTCCATTTGGTTGGTCAACTTTTAGGCTAAGTGACTTCACAACAAAATTGTCCAAAGAACCTATTCTAATCCAATCATTAAATTGTTTTAGTGGGACTAACCAGGCAAGTTCTAGCTTACAAGTGAATTAGTCGAATTAGACAAATAAGCTCTCACACACATGGCACATATCCTACACTATTCAATACTAACCAACACAGTCATGCTTCCTTCTTCAAGAGGCCAACTAGACGATGTATACAATGCTTTATAAGAATCACACAAGTTAGTCAGAATAGGATGCATGCACATACAAGCCTTTTGAAAATTTTCAAATTGGGGCATTTTTTCAGACAAATTATAGGTTGCAGTAGACTCCCATAAATACTCATATTTACACAAACAAAAACACCTAAACATACTAATTCTACTAGATAATACGCCTTGTGAGAAAAGAAACATTGCAAGAAAAACTCCTCAGGGTTCAGGATGCCCCACTCCGCACCAAAATTGTATGCATTATCCCAAATGCATGTCAAACTAATGTATATAACAAGGGAAGTGATCATACCTGTGATGCCTAGGCATTAGTAGTACTGTACCTAATTACTCAAACTTCATCAAGTATCATCATGGGTTGCCTCCCATATAGCGCCTAATTTATTGTTGTGGCACGACATACCCAAACTACAATCAATTTTTAGTCCGTGGATTTGGAATAATGTCACTAGGTAGTGCACCATTATTCTTATGATTCACTGCTCCTGAAAGCTGGCCTATTTTTTTTTCTAATTTTTCTCAACCACCTGATGCATTCTCTACACATCAACTCTTCAGCTCTTTGACTCTAGCTTCAATCAAATCGACCTTTTGACACTTTTGTCACCATTTCCTACAACCGAGAGTTACTTGAACCAGTTCTCACCTTATTTCTATTTTTGGGATGTACATATGCACCATTTCGATCAGTTCTGTAATTATCTCTTTGCTTCCAATTTCCTTCATCACGGTTGTCTCCTCTATCATGGTATCTATCTCGTCGATAGTTCCGACATTGGTTCCCAGAGTTGTAAGTATGGAAACCCCCTGATTGCTCATGAACTTGGCATCCTTAAGAAAGTCGAAGCCTGGATCATCATACATGGATAAGGTGTCCACCGCTTTAACTTTTTCCAGCCCTCCACCAGACAACCGCTTGGTTAGTAAGTCCATCTTTGTCCGCATGTGAGACATATGTTCATCTCGCTCTTCTTTCTTCTTTCTTTACTCTATAGTTATCTAAAAAATGAACCCAGAACAGTCCCCAACTCTGGTGTACCTTGCCCTATTTTTCTTAGCAAGCTGATCTAAAATCGCTATAATGTTCGGGAATGTTCTAGTCATATATGATCCTCTACATAGTGCATCAATTATTAGTTTAGTTATGAAAACCTGTAGATGACCTCCTTCAAGTGATCATCTATGAAGTTGCGATTAGGAGATTGCTTATGTTTCTGCCTGAATCTTTCCCATGTCTCGTATAGTACTTCAGTTCGCAATTGCCTGTGAGCCCCTATCTCATCTTTGATATTCAGCTTCCTTAAAGCAGGGAAGTAATCTTTCCAAGAAGGACTATTTCAACTCTCTCTAGGTGCGAATGGAGTCTTGAGGCAGTCATTCAGCCACTTCGTTGCCTCGCCAGTCAGAGACAATGAGAATAATCTCAATCATATGTCCTGCTGACTAATACCCAGAATCTCAAACGATTGGCATGTAGCCACAAAGTTCATAACATGCTGATTTGCATCCTCACTTATCGCTCCACTAAACAACCCTTTCAAGGTGCGCATCTAAAGCATAGTACTAGTGATGGTGAACATGACACCTGTGGGCAAAGGGGGAAGAACTATGGCCCCTGTAGCCCCAGCACCATTATCATCATGCATTTCTTATGGTTGTTGAAGGACATGTAGCCTAGGTGCAGATTACTATTATAGAGGTGGTGCAGGTAGCACCCCCGCATCATATAGATCATTTAAACCTAGGCTATCATTACCCCTATTGTCAGGATTCAAAGATAACTCTCTCTGCCTCTGTGCTTCACAATCTTGTGTATTCATCCTCTTAATCAATCTTTGCAGCTCAGTGTCATAAGGAATCAATATTGCACCCTTACTTCGGGTGGCTGGCATACACTACCTATTCTCTCCACAAAAACAAAAAAAACAAAAAGTGAAATCAGGAAATAGAACTACAATTGAAAATACAAACTAGTAAATTATTTCAAAGCCATACTCCCCGGCGATGGCACCATTTTTGATAACATTCAAACATACTTTCTTAGGAAAATATGGATGATCGTTTAGCAATATATTAACCCAATAAGAGTCGGGATCGATCCTACATGGAATACTTTGAAATTGTCCTACTAGTTATCCTATTTTAGTTGTTGGTTCAATTTTCAGAAAACAAACAAGTGCAGAAAAGTAAAAATAGGATTTTGAACAAAGAGCCTAACTATGACTATGAATGCAAACTAAACTAAGGCTTAAACAATTTAAGGATGACTAGGGTTGTGGTCCCCATAATGTATAACTATAAGCACTTAACCTTTGGTATATTGTTTGGTACATTGCATGTAAAATCTAGCGAATTCGATAACCTCTAGTTCACCTCCCAGTCCCTCCTAGAAGCATGTCTTTCATCTCCTCCCGGTCTCAGAATGTTTTTGATACTAATCCTCGCTTTGGATTTCAGAGATACAAGCTAATCCTCAAGCTTAAGTATATCATCCCCTCTCGGGCTCAAGTGACTCAAACCTAGGTTGATTACTTCAATCTATAGTCATAATTTCCTTTTCCTATTCATTAATTTCCTCCTGGACAACTAACAAATACAGGCAAGTCCTCAATGTGCGCACTCATCAAGAAAGACGTTTAACAAAGAAAATCACAATACATGCTATACAAGTCCCAATAAAATCCTAAGTTTTACCTACTTCATTAAAACGTCATGGTTCCCACAATCCTAGTTATGGGTTTAGATTATCGAACTTGCAAGAATTCGAACTAGAATCTTAATGTAATTCATAGTAAAATCTTAATGTAATTCACAATGAAATCACTTACAAGGAGGAATAAATCAATTATTGAAGTCACACAAAGAATTTGGAGACGAAAACTTTATCCAAACTTCAAACGATAATCAAAACACGCAATTAAAAGTTTTGGAAATTAGCTACTGTCCAAGTGTTCTTTTGAAGGACAAAATTCTGGAAAATTTATGTGTTTTCAGCATGTGAGAGTAGCCCCAAAACGTGGGGGGTAATTCCCAGAAAATATACATCAGGAATATTTATATTAATTAACTAAAACCTAGTCTTAAATTGTGTAGGAAAACGTAATCCTAATTATGCTAGGAAACTAGGAAACGATACGCGAGATTTTTTCATGGAAATGACCACGATCCATGGTCAGTTTCATGACCTGGATGCCTCCTTCGTGCGTGAAGTTCTACAAGACCTGGAAACTGCCCATGATGCCTTCATCTTCACGGATTAACCTGGACATATCACCCTTCCACGCTCCCTTTTTTATTTCATGAACAGTAACATGAACTATCAATGGTCTCGTAGTGCTTTTCCTTAAGTCATTTTCATTTATGGCTGCTGGACGATAGCTTTCACAACCCATCAAAATCACCACGATCCATTAAAATGGTCATGGTAACTGCCTTGTGTGAATCTCACTTAGCCACTGCCTTGGTTCTTTCCACAAGAACTTTCACAGCTCGTGGAGTGCACCACGAGTCATGAAAGGGCTCGTGATGAGGCCTTTTGACGATGTTCTTGGGTGCTTAGACCTGGACAAGGCAGTTTCACGATCCATCGAGCATACCATGGGTCGTGAACCCTCTGGTAGAGTGCTTCCTTGATCTTTTT
Source organism: Solanum rostratum (assembly GCA_029948455.1). Classification (NCBI taxonomy): domain Eukaryota; kingdom Viridiplantae; phylum Streptophyta; class Magnoliopsida; order Solanales; family Solanaceae; genus Solanum; species Solanum rostratum. The sequence continues at coordinate 29,576,707 of CM057052.1, read as the reverse complement.
AGTTACTTTTTGCCTTAATTTCTCCTGGACAGCTTAATTGTTGATTCTCCTCATCTTCACACCATCATATAACTCCTCTAACTTTCCATGATCAGTATGAAGCTTCCTTCAATGGCATCGTCAATATAATTTTCTCACAAGGTTGCTTATTTGCCTCAAGAATGGATTTATATTTGTATGCAGTAGCTTTGTTGCCTTTTTGTGTAGTTTTCCTGCCTCAAATTCGCACCACTAATGATGATGGCGCCCAGATTATCCTCAAGTGACTCCTTGATCCTTTAATCAAACTGTAGCTCCATATCACTCCAAAGTCCATACATCCGTGAAATTCTACATTTTTCCTTTAAAACAAACATAAAACACATATTAAGTTAGCAAATGCGCTTAAGAACTCACAGTAATTCTATATTTTAGGAATCGTCAAAGTCATATTTTCATGACTCGTCAGTCTTTACTCACGGCATTGCCTTTTTGGTAGGTGTTCATGGTATCCTTACCTTAGGGTGTTGCCTTTTTGATAGGTGTTATATGATTCCCTTACCTTGCGGCATTTCCTTTTTGGTAGGAATTACATGATATCCTATGGTGGCACATTGCTAAGGGATAATGAAAATCTACCAAGGTTCTCTCGGTACAATGTCAACATTCCACGGAATACATAAATAATCATAATCATACCTATAACATGCATAGACTTGTAATATCATAATATCATCATAGGAGTAGCTCATCAAAACCATAACATCGTAGCATCATAAAAGGGCTTCATAATCTTGCTTAATTTTATAATATTTACATGGAATCATAACATACTTGATAGCCCTTAATCAGTCATAACATTCATGACTTGCATATCTTACAATAAAACCTTTCATCAACATAAGATGCTTCATCATATAATCTTAGTCAAAACATGGTGGGATTATGCTTAAGGACTTAAAATCATAAAATTCAAGAGTAATATGCATAAAAGGGATGAAAGTTGGTCGCTTGAAACCATTTAAAAACAACCAATCATGATCAATGTAAGACCTTAGTTAGGAACTCATGAAAATCATCTCAAAACCCATAAATATTCATAGCTTCAATAGTGCCATAGCATGCATATCTTAGGAGTCATAAGGCATCTCATAATCTCAACCCTCAATAGAAATTCATGTAACTCAACTGAAGTATTGATAATTTCCAACTCAAATCATGCATATAAGAAGTAATAAGAAGTACCCAAAAAGAAATAAGCCTTGAATCAAAGATTTAATTGAAAAGATTTTTGGGATCCATGGGTAAAAGGACCCATGGATGAAGAAACCCACATATCTTAAGGTCTTGAAATTGATGAAGAAGACTTGAAGAAACTTGGGGAATCACCTTGGTGCTTGACCTTTAATGGAAAAAGCTTGAACCGTAGAAATATGGATGAACTTCGAAGAGAAAGGAGGATTTGGAAGGAATTTGGGAGTGTTTGTGAGTGAAAAGAGGCAAAAAATGAAGGAATTTTCAAGGATTCCTGTCTATAAGGGTTTTGGGATATGTCCCAATTGCCCTCACTTAAATTTGAAAATTTTTAGGAAAATTTGTACTACGGTGGAGCAGGGGCACATCGCAGAGTGGCTCCAACACAAATTATTTCCACTCAAATTTTAATTTTTCTGACCTAGGAATGAGTTTAGGACACTTTTGTACTACCATAAACTCTCTCCACGACACAGAGAGGTTGCATATTCTTTTGGAAAGTTCAAAATCATGCGAAAAATTATTTTTGGATATGGTTGGCTTAAAAGTCGAAAGAGATTATTTTTCCACATAACTTTACCTCCTGAAAAAGAATATGGACTCGGATTTACAAAAAATGTAAAAAAAATGCATTATGCAAGGAATCTATTATAAGGGCATTCTGAATAACTTTAGGAGGTGTTACAAGAGATTAAAGATGGCCCAAAGTAGATAAAAAGTCTTATTCTAGTGTTAGGAGGAGAGATCTTGAGTTCAAGGTAGATGATTGGGTGTATTCAAAGGTCTCACCCAAGAAGATTGTAGTTCGATTATGCAAGAAAGAAAAGTTGAGTCGTAGGTATGTAGGGCCTTATAGAATTTTGGCGTGTTAGTAAGGTTTCTTATGAGATTGGCGTTGCCTATGGAGATGAGTATGATTTACCTGTCTTTCCTGTGCCCATGTTGAAGAAGTGTGTAGGTGGCCCAAACTCCACTGTTCCATTGGAGGTTGTAGGTGTTGAGAAAAACTTGACGTAAAAAGAAGTTCCAGTTGAGATATTGGATAGGCAAGTGAACAGATTGAGGAACAACGACGTAGCATTCGTTAAGGTCCTATATAGGAATCAACAAGTTGAAAGGGCTACTTAGGAAGCGAAAGCGAACTTGAAAAAAAGATATCCTTATTTTTTACACTATTCAAGCCTAAGGTAATGACTTGATCATGTCTAAGACATTAAATATTGTATATCAGCCCTTATGCCCCAGACCCCACTTGTAGGATTCCACTGGGTATGTTGTTGTTGATATCATCCCCTTATGCCATTTTGCATGCATACATTCTCATGGTAATATGTTTTGACAATATTTGATGCATAAGTTTGAAATTTCATGAAATTGATGTTTAAATTACATTAATGCATCTATGTTATGGCAGGAAGTTATTTTGTTACTCCTCTCAAGCATATTTCCGTTATATTCAGGGGCGAATATTCCCAACAGAGAGATATTGTAACACCTCCCAAAGTGCTTTGGAATACTCTTATAACAGATGCCTTGCATAACATATCATATATTTATTTTTTGGCAAATGCGAGTCAGTATTCTTGTTCTAAGAGGCAAAATTGTATGCGAAAATGATCTCCTTTTTTATTTTTAAGTCAACAGTATCAAAAAAGAATTTTGCATATTTTTGCACTTTCCATAGGGATACGCGAAGGTTCATTTTTACCTAAAAATGACCGAGGCTCATTCCAAGGCCAAAATAGAGGAAAATTGAACTTCATGCAAAAATGAACTACGGCAGAACAAGTCCACGATGTGGTCCCATTTCACCATAGTACAAAATTTTTTGAAGATTTCTAGATTTAAGTAAAGGCAATTGGGACATATCCTTGAACCCTTACATAAGGGAATACTTGAATATTCCACCACTTTTTGGCCTAAAATCACTCTCTAAATGCGTCTCCAAACGCTCCCAAATTCTCCAAAGTTTCTAAGGTCTCAAGATTCTTTCATTAAGGACCAAGCTTAAAGATTCTCCCAAGCTTCTTCCATCTTCTTCAAGACCTCAAGGTATGTGGGTATTTTCATCCATATGTCCTTTCACCCATGGAGCTCAAAATGTTTTTCAATAACATCTTTCATTTAAAGACTTGAATCACTATGGATACTTTCTATTTTTATTATTATGCATGGCTTGAGTTGGAATTTGTCAATTGTTGATTTGAAATGCATGAACTCCTATAATGGGTTGATACTATGAATTTCCTTATGATATTTACGCTATACGTCTTATGATACTGTGAAATGCTATGAATATTTATGAATTTTGAGATGATTTTTATGATGCCCTAATTAGAGGTTTTAATATGATAATGGTGGGTTATTTGAGGGGTTTCCAAATGATCATATTTTACTTTATTCATGTCCAATACTCTTGAATTTTTATAATTTTATGGCCTTATACATAAACCCACCATTTGACTAAGATTATATGATGAAGCATCTTATGTTACTTAAAGGTTTTATTACAAGGTATGCAAGTCACGAGTATCTTGTATGATTATGGGCTTCCAAGTATGTTATATATTCATGGAAAGTTTTATGAATGTTAAGCAAGATCATTTATATTCATGGAAAGTTTTATGAATGTTAAGCAAGATCATGAATCCCTTTGATGCTATGTTGCACCCTCTTGTCAAAGGAAAATGCTCACTTGAAGGGGTTAAGGATGTTGATTAGCTACTCCTACTATTCTATTATGTTTTACAAGTTATACATCTCATGATTATGTTTATGTCATGTATTCCATAGGACAAGGCCTACCACCAAATGAGGCTTAAGGTGGGGGCTCGACCCAAGAGGTACTTATATAAAGTATTAGTCTCAAAACTATATGCAACCATAGGTTATTACTTTGCTAAATGGTCTTACACTAATGGATCCAACTAGGTCACGTTACCTACAATGTGGGGTATAGTCTACCTTGGCAAATAGACTTATCCGACACTAGAATTTCATGTAGTAGCTTGCATGGTCTTATATGTCGATTATGATCTCCTCCGGCATATGTATATGCTATGTTATGATATCATGACTGACCTTCCATGTATGTTTTAATTAAGCCATTGATCATTCATTTCATATTGAGCTTATTACCTTTGTAAATGCTTATGTATCTTGACTAATATGACTTATGATTTCCTTGTAGCATTGTAATTTACATACTTAGTACATTCAAAGTACTAACACATACTTTTTGTCGACACGATCTAACAATGTAGGGATCAAAGCACCTCAATATCCACCTCCTTGTGGCTAGTTGATGTGTGAAGATTGTTGTTTGTGGTGAGTCCTCTCCGAGGGGAACATCTATTTTCTTTCTACCTATATTAAGACAATGCTACTTTTACTACTTACTTTTAAGGGTGAGCTCAGGACATTTCCTGGTCCCAGTTCCACTCATGACTAGAGGTATCTTTTGATAATATGTTATGTCTGACTCGTATAATGTTTATGTATCAATAAAGATTTCTCTTTAGTCCCTATCCTATTTATGTTGTTGCTTGATGATGTTAGCAAGTGGTGACTTTCCTAAGTCCCTACTCCCCATAGAGGGCATCCCATGTTCCCTTCCCTTAGTCTAATTGTAGTATTGAATGATGGTAATTCCTCACCCTTTTGCTTATAGAGTGTGTCCTAAGCCTTTAATTCCCTTAGTGCTATTCATTAATGATAGAATCATGCTTCTTAACAAAAGATATGCTTAAGTATACTATGAGACTAATTTGGGGCACCTTCGGGTTCCCCATTCACCATGTCGCACCTAGGACCGAGGCTTGGGTTGTGACACTCTTAATAAGGATAAGTTCAAGAAAGGGTGAAGCTAAGAATGATCAAGTTCAATTGATTTACCCAAGTTGATATTATCGACCCTCAATTTGGCTATGATTAGAGAACAGATATCCTTGTTAACAATATGTTTATGTTGGTCATTTCAGCTTCATACTTTCTATAGGTATACACGTATGGTGGACTAAGCTAAGTAAGAAGAATTGCTAGGACAGACTCAAGGTAAATACTTTTCAAAAGTTCAAGAAAGGGACTAGGTCCTTCCTAAAAAGGTTAGTATCAAATCTATTGCCTTTTTAAATACCTTAGAGAATTGTTAAAAAATGTCATGTATCATTTTTTCCTCTTTGAACCATTTTCACACACAATCCATCAAGAACCAGGTGCAATAATCATAAAAGCTCTGACAATATCTCCACTATCTGCTTTCTAATTTATCCTTCGAAAATAAGAGTTCATATCTTTTCAAAATCCCTTTCTGTCACTCTTCAGTATGTTGTCTCCTCTTCTTTCTTCTCCGGGGACGACCTTCATTCCAATTAAGGTCTCCTCAGTTCTAGAATTGATTGCCTTAGAGCTTATCTTAGAGACAGATCTCAGGTCTCAACCTGGACTTGTCACCACTGGTGTCACTGCATATGTATTTAAGGATGACTTATCAAAAAAAAGAAGAGGAATGCATCAAACATCCTAGCCATCGGAAGATGAGTTAACTAGTGTTGTAGTGTTAAAAAAATTTCTCCAAAGAAAATTGCAATTATTTCTTGTTTTGGTTAACAAGATCTTACCACCTTCAAAAAAAATCCAAAAAAACTCAAAAAGAAATTTTAAAAGGGGGATCAAAATATTGAACAACAAGAAACGTTGGCAGCTTTGAAGGCAATGATAGTTATTTTGCATCTAAAAAGCACAGTGTAACATGACAACTCTCTAGGACCTGGTACCATTAACATTGTCCAAGAGGAGAAAAAAGAAATGAAGAGTCTCAATAGAGAAGCCAAGGATCTAACCAAAGAGCTTGTGAATGCTCATGTCACTGAAAATAAGCGCATACACCTGATCCTTCAATTCCTAGCGCCTCAACTTTCTCTTCCTAGTCCTCCTATTTTTTCTCCCTATCTCAGTGTATCTCTTTGTCGCTTCTATGGCTATAACTGATCAATTTTCTTATGTATTTGTTAATGCAATACTTTTGTTGTTATTCTGTTGAGCTGTGAATCACAGTGTGCCTTCTTGTCTACTATTCTTCTCTCTTGCTTTTGGCTAGTTCTTTTGTGTTAGTGTTGTTCCAGTGACCATAAATTTACCAAAGATGCATATTATTTTACTTGGTTTACTGTTCTAACATTTTTATGATGCCAAATGGGGAAATAAGTATTAATGATAGGTAGCGATTTCAAATCATGGGATCTGGTCCTTATGATCGAAGGAACACAGTGATGATATGCTCATGAAAGTAATATGCTAGTGCAAAGGGGAACTGTTCAATGAAAAATTATTGGTGTAAGGGGAAACAAATGGAATACATATGTGAAAGGGCAATGTTGTTGCAATGGCGTTGAATATGTTTCTGAATGAATGTGTATTTTAGATAATGATAGAAATAGTTAAATGTGAAGTGTAGGACCTGATTGAAAGGGGCAAGTATTGAAAAAAGGGAAAGCCAAGGTGAAAGGGGGATTTAAAGGTGGAAGTGGCTATTGTTAAACTTTTTGCATCTGAGTTTGTCATCATTAAGAAGAGAGAAATTGAGAATTTTGTATTGTGTATGTTTTGATGATTGACAAATCTGACGAGGGATCTGGTCCTTGAGATGCATGAGTATATGACTAAATGGTTTTGGTGTCTCTTCATTAGAAAACTAGAATGTGGAACTTGTTCATGAAATTGAGCATGTGCAGTAACTTTTTAGGCAAATATGATCCTCAAGAAAAATTTGATTTGTGTGTTGATCATCATCCAAAAGGGGAAACTGATGAAGTATAGAAATTGAAGTTTTATGCATTATATTTATGATTAAAAAACCTTTTGACGAATCAAATATATTGCCTAACGAAACTGGTCCATTTCGTAAAAATCAGTTGTATGAGAATCCTATTCTCAAGAGGAATTAGGTTGAAAGTTGATTATCAATGAAACTTTCTTTATGTGTTTTTATCATAAAAAAGGGGGAAAGTATTTTGTTTTGAAATTTGATGAATTAAAAAATTATAGAGCAAAGGGACTTGATCAAGGGATCTGGTCTATGAATTGTTATACATGTAAACAACTCAATGGTATACAGTTGTAAAGCTACAACGGTCGGTGGACACTGCACCAGAGGCACAAAGGTCAGCAGACCTTGACCAATGGCGTGGCTTCTAGTTTGTTGTCTCACTTATAAAGAAAACTTATTGACAAAAAAGATATGAAACTTTTTGCAAATCAGGAATATCCAAAGCAAAAGTCATTCCCTCAAAGAAGAAAACATCACTACCAACAGCAAGGGACCTGATAGAATCATTTAAGAAAAGCTCTTGGTTGTTTTATAGTGTAAGTGTGTTTATGATCTAAACATTGTAAGATCAGTTCTTATGTTATAAAGGAATAATAATAATGATAATTTCTTGTTGCATCTGAGTTCACTAGTTCTTTTCTAGAGTTAGCCTTGAAGAAGGTGTTGAAGTCTATATCAGCTAGAGAGAGTTGGTATAGTAGGTAATATAGTTATTTCTTAGGTGGTGCTAGAGTTAGCCATTCAAAGTCCACACTAACTAGAGTTAGTTTGTGTAGTGGGAAATAGAGATACTACTTAGGCTCAAATCTTATAATAGAGTTGTTGCAAAGGAAGGGGTGGAAAGTGTAAGTGTCTAGGTTACACGAGTTTGCAATTGACTACTTTGCTCTTGTATCTAAATAAAGACTGGTTAAACAAATCCTATGAGACAGGTCGTCGTTGTTTCTTCCTTGAATAAGGAGTTTTTTTTATATAACATCTTGTGTTCTTAATGTAATGACCCAACTTTTCAGGATATGATGGCTCTTGTTAGATCCCGCCTATAGGCAAGCCAACCCAACCCAAGGTACCTATCCAGAATCAACAAACATGGCAACACTAGCAAAGTACCACTAACACAATCACAACCTACCCAAACCTGGAAGTCATCTATATAAAGCTACTATAGACTCATATATATATATATATATATATATATATATATATATATATATATAACATTATAATATGCATAGCCAGGAGAACTCCTACAGAGCAAGTCACAACTACGTAGTAAAAGGGCAACGTCTAAATACAATAGAAAGCCATCAAAATAGAAAGATATCACATGATGTCCAGAGCTGCCAGTGCTCACTGAAGTCTCTTGAATTATCCACAAGCCTCTAAATCAGCGATCATAGCTAGTACCTGAACCTACACTATGGGTAGATGCACAAATATAGGGGTAAGACTAGAAAAATGTACCCAATAGGCATCATCGACCGACTAAATGAAATATAATAAGTATAGCATGTCCAAATGTAGAAACTACATTAAAGCAAGCAAATCTGAACTCCTAACTAGATAATCCATATAGAGTGCAAAGATACCAACTAATGAACCCAAAGATCCAGTGTCAACTACATTTGTGGCGATTGAGGACCTAATTGTGAAGAGCTAGAAAGACCAACAAAGTAGAGACAAAAGGGACCAACTGAGCCAAATCAACTGTGTATAACGTAACCAATCAATGAAACCTAGACAGAACCATATCACAACTATCGTAGGGCTATGGTATTATGTTATACATGGGTGTAAGGCCCTAGTGCCTATGGTAGTACACCGACTACGCCCCCCTACACCCAAAATATATACCCATGCATAACTAACAGATAGAATCACAATGGAACCCAACTCTCAGTATCATATAGTCAAGGTGTCATATTGTACGTAGGTGTTAGGCCTTAATGTCTATGCATGTACACCCCATAAGCCTAGAAGGTACACTACACATATTTAGGGTGTGTATAGGTGTATGGATCTAAGAATCCGTACCACATAAGGCCTCGAATCCTTAATGGTCAAATGAGTCCTCGAACACCTAACAATCAAATGGGGCCTCGAACCCCAAAAATCAAATGAGGCCTCGAACCCTTAGTCCTCCTGGCCTAGTCTCTAGTTGGAAAAGTCAGCATGGTCTGGTAATAAACTGAGTCCCAGACCCAAGAATAATGATAGGGTCCCGAACCCAAAAATAAATGATAGAGAGAAGTATCCTGAGTATCCAAAATAATGATAACAACCCAACTAATAAGCGTAATAAATAACCAAGGCAACAATAGATAGGCAAGCGGATAAATATTACAAGTTCCCAAGATCAAATTGTAGGAGATCTAGCTGATCAATGCAATACAATGTCCCCACAAAACAAATAGTCTAGCTAAATCCTAGAGTATAGTATATATGTCGTAACTAGAATCATAATCCCATTACTGAGTACCCAGGGGTTTAGTTTATTAACAGCATCACAATAGTAGAACCTTTGTGCAAAGTCAGGGATACAACTGACCACCAATCCCCCAGAGCATAGCATGGTTTCATGTACCTAATAACCTGAACAAGTATACAAGATACCAACCAGACATACGTAACAAAAGGAGCAGTATAAGATCGTGTCTTGCCTTTGACAGGTTCAACACAGCCCAAGATAACTACTAGTATCCTAAATAATTGCAGACAATCCTACTGACAAGTACAATGACATCCAAGACGATCATAGATAGTCTACTTGATCTATGGGGCATAACATGTATCTCATTGATAGAAACATAATTCATTCACTAGAGAATCAGGAATATAGTACACCAAGAGAATCAGAAGAATAGAATCACAATCACATAATCATAATGTGTAGCCAATAGTATAACTGACAACCGCCCTCTAAAATACTACATTATACTAGTACCGGAACACCCACACAGGTAAACAAGTATCTAAATAGGCATACGTAATACTCACGTGGATAAGTTTACATTTAGTCCTTAACAGACTCATTCATAGCTCAATAGTTCTCAAACCAGCTATTATTACATATGTCAATGTCAAAGTGCCCACATAAATAATTATTGGCCCCATTAACATGTATAAACTTTACTCAGGGATATCTAACAATAACAGGCATCCACATACAGCTCAACTTATATGTTCACATTTTGCCTTTAGTAGGACAGAATCATAATGTAAGTAACAGGTACCAGAATCACACAGATATAATATGGGTCCAATATTAGGAAGCCTAACAAGTCAAACTAGTACTTAGATATTCAACTATATTCATACAAGTAGCACTAGCACTTAACTTACCTCGGTCATGCTCCATCTCATCTTTACAGTCTTTGTCAGATTCATCCACAACCCTATCTATACTAAAAAACAACTAATGTAATGGATATAGCATTTACGGTGTCTAGACAACAATCACAGTTTCAACTGGCATAAATAGCCTTTAATATAGTAAATCCTAACGATATCTATCCATTCAACACATATTTTAGCTCAGACTAGAGCTAAGGAAAGCCTAGCCTATCTGGAAGGCAAATCCATGCACTCTGAACTAGTCCATGCGAGCCTTACCTCTCCTGATCACCTCGAAATGCTGCTCAACTATCAAAAGATGAACTACAATATAAATATGACTGATCTGGCTATAATATCTTAGGAAACAGGGGAAAATTTGTCAATTGTGAATAAAATGGATAAAAATAAGGACCAAGCCTGAAATATTAAACAAACTCTACAAAATAATCTTTACGTCAACCTTAGTCCAAAGCCAAAAATTAAGCTCAAAACGAGGCTTAAAACAACGAGAAACAACCCAAAAACAAAGTGATATTTCTAATTGGAAACATTTATATCCAGTGGTTTCTGTATGAACTTTCTTTAAGAATGCAATCAAATTAACAGAATCCAAATATACTATAACATAAATCTTGAAAAGTACTACTGTTTAGACCCGAATTTCTAAATTCTAACTCATAATGATGAAGAAATCACATTTTGAAATTCCTAATAAACAATTACCGTTATTTCATCAATTTACCCCAAAATGCAGCAAAATCATGAGAATTTTGATACTACCACAGCATTTGCTCGAAACAATCTTCAATCTAGACAAAAATTTCACTAAATTTCAATCCCAAATGGAAAAGATATCAATATCCAAAGCTTTAGGTAATTCATGTCGATATAAAATAGTAAAATCAGCAAATTTACCTTGAATGGCATGCCAAAAAGAAATTTCTAACACTTCCATGATGCTTCTCTCAAAAAATTACACAAGTTGGGCTTTTGAATCACTAAAATTGGATGAAAAATGACCTCTGAAATATGGTGTAAAGTGGAGAGGGAAACATACACACACACATATATATATAGAAATTTTCTAACACTTCCATGTTGTTTCTCTCAAAACAAAATACACAAGTTGGCCTTTTGAATCACTAAAATTAGATGAAAAATGACCTCTGAAATATGGTGTAAAGTGGAGAGGGATATATATATATATATATATATATATATATATATATATAATTTCCCTAGAAAACATGCCTTATATGTATAGGTTCACGCTGCGCCACATCAGCGCCATATGGTGTCACTGGATCACACTACGTGGAAGAACCTAAATAGCCCATGTCACCCTCTCTTTTCAACAACCCTTCAATCCCCTTTTTTTAGTGTTTCAGACTTAGTCCAATGCAGATTTTCACAAATAAACTATGTAATTCTAGTAATTTCAATGTTTCAAATCCAACGGTGCATATGAAATTTCCACCGGAGGTTGTTACAGTCTAATGTCGGTCTCACTTTCCAATATTGAATTCTATCGAAAGGGTCAAAACACACTTAAAAGCCTCAGGAACTGAATGAAAGGTCCTCCTAGACCAAATTTGACATTCCAGAGCTAAGCGAACTATTAGAATTTCTATTTGGGCACGTTTATCAAGGACGTTTACTAAAGTCAACTATTGATCTGTTTAAAGGCTGAATTTGCAAAACTTAAGATAACTACACCGAACATGCTCCTAGCTTAATTTGGTTGTTTCGAAGTAGATGAACTGTCAAAATTTTCCCCTAAATCCACTTACGAGGACTTTCCTGAAAAATTCATTTTACAACTATAATTGTCGGTTAAACTTGAAAAGTTGCATAAACCTCAAACAATCACACAATAACCAAACTAATAGTATCAATACGTCATAGACGGCCCGTTGTCTCTATGCAAATACTCAAACTACTAAAATATTTGCAGAACTATGAAAATAACCTGGAGGGTCATTACAGCAAGACATCTTTCATAAGGTCATAAGAAGAAATTTTGAGAGATATTACACTTTTCTTCTGGTAGGTCATCCTTTTGTGATGGATCGAGTGTACAGATCCTATCTTGTCTTGGGTCAACATAATTCTCAGTATGTATAATCTTTTAGGTGATAGTAAGGTCAAAGAAAAAGTAATTTATGACGAACTAAGGCTTACAACATTCAAGGTATGGATTAAAGTTGATTGAGAAAAGTAATTGAATTACATGATATGAATCAGGATTTGAGTCTTCATTTTAAGTTGTATTGTGGTAGTCATTTTTGTTAAGTCATGGTTTGGACAGGTGCTAAAATGAGCAAATGTGTTGGTTAGTGAACATTTAGAGGGACTTGTGTATAATATTGTTGGTCGTAAATTCTATTACTTGATTATGGGAGAGCTTGATGAAGTTTTCATTTGAGTAGTTGGAGTAGAGTAAAAGGAAATTGGTTATAGGGTTTAGCTAAGGGATAGTAATGATACATGAGTTAAGAGGAAAGTACAAGAGTCTTGGGCATCAAAGAGTAGAGCATTTAGGTTTGGGTCATGAGTATGAGTTAAGCATCCAAACGTCTTAGCAGCATTGTGTGGGAACACAAGTGAGGGATGTGATGAAGAGGAGAGTACATGAGTAGAATCGTGATTTGTAGTTCAGGATGGTGGGATTGTCCAAACATGATTTATTGAAACATTGAATCGGGTGAGTACTACCATGCCGATGGGAGTTAAGATAGACTATCGTGACACGTTACATAGAAATATGGTGATAAGCAAGGGTTACACACTTAGTACATATAAGATATTTGGGTGATTAAGGGTTCCTTTAAGATCTGGCGTGAGGGTACAAGTGTTTAAATAGAGGTTGGGGTATGTCATTGGAATAGTTGTGTATGGTTGAGACAGATTTCTAATTCAAAAATTATAGCCTTCGGAGAAGCACCATCAAGACTGGAATTAGCATCATGGTCCTTAGATAGTAGTACTTCATTTCGAAAAAGTGAGGAGTTATAACTTAGAGTTGCAGGTGATGATTATAACTTAGAGTTGCAGGTGATGACAAGGTGATTTTTCAAGGATTTTTAGTACTGATAATGGTTAAGAAGCGGGAGTAAATGAGTTTAGTATTTTTCACATGGTATTGGTAATCAAATGAGGAATTATGTGTAGAGAAACTATAATCAGTGAGCTCATATGATTGGAGGAGTTTTGACTATAAGCCCCAGAGTGGGAGTACTTGGGGTTAGACAAAAGAGGAATCTCTATGATTAGTATATTCTCGTATCCTACGAGTGTGAATATTGTCGAGGATGCTTGTGTGAGGCTTGGTATGGAGGCTTTCTATTTCTTGACATTCTTTGTAGCTATTTTTGTTGATATGGATCCGCTCAACTATAGGTGATTGACCTTGAGGACCATTGGTCCAAATTATGTCATTGTTCGGAGCTATCTAATCTTGTGTCATGGCTCGTGGTGCACTCTGCGGACTATGTAGCATGCATTGAAGATAGCCTTGGTCCAAATAAAGGTTTCCGCAAGGCTGCCTTAAAGATCTTCCATGAAGGGTTCCACCACGAAAGCCTTCACAGCTCGTGATGCACACCATGACCTGTGGAGGGAACCCTCTACTTGAACCCCATGGTTTGCCTAAGAATGCACACCACAGAACCCCTCACGGCCCATGATGCATACCATGGTCCGTGTAGGGTGCCGTATAGTGAACTTCATCAATTTTTAACTTCGTTTAATTAAGGGTATTTTGGGTACTTTTTCCTAAACCATTTGTCTTTTAAGACTTTTAAGCCTATTCTAAGACCTCCATATGATTCCTTAGTCTATTTTATTCACTTCACTCTTATTCCAACACTTCAACTCCAAAATTAAAGTTCCTAAACTCCATTCAAGAAAAGCTTTGAAGATTCAGCTAAGAGTTTCAAGGGTGCTTTAAGCTTAAGTCTATTTAATCTTAATCCTCTTAAATCCATCAAGGTATGTGTGGTTTCATTCATTATTACCTTCCAATCATGAAGCCCAAATTCTATTTCTTAAATTTCATTATTTCTAAGTATGATTTGAAAGTGAATTTTGTGATTTAGCTTCAAATTGATGAAATTAAGTTATGTGTTGATTTCAATTGATAATTTTAACATGATTTAAGTTTTATTATGTCAATTTACATGGATTTTATGAGAATAGAAAATGCATTTCCCTTTCTATGATGAATTTATGCATAGGTAATTTCAAGTATTTATCAATTGTTGATTTTTTTGTGGATTAAGTAAGATTTCATCTTATTATGATGTTTTTAAGTATGAATTTCAGGTACCCATGTTATTTCCTCATTCTTCATGGCATAAGCATGCATGAACAAGGCTTTTTATGAGGTTTATGATGCGGGTTATTACCTAATTATGATTATAACTATGATTTCAAGACAAGTATGGTTATGACAAGAATGTGATCACTTAATGTCTATGATATGGCTTTAAGTCGCATGGGTGTGTATACATCACTATATCTATGAAAGTATGAGATGAAGTGTGATTTGGATTTTAAGCCCAATCATGTATGAATATGAATTGATTTGGCTTTTAAGCCTAAGAATGCATGATTCTGGAGTATGTTTTGGTTCTTAGGCCCAAGTTTACACGACTCTGATTTGAAATGACGTATGATCCTATTTCAATCATTTATATGTAATCTCATTGGATGATGGTTTAGCACGGAATGAAATTGGAGGTGAGGGACTATCCCCAATGGTCCTTATATAAAGCCTATCTTTCTCATAACTATATGCCACCATAGGGTCATGTTCATTTTATGCCCCTTTGTGGATGATTATGATGATGATGATGTATGTACCACCTCTCTCCAAAATAGAAAAGTTCTATAAGGTGGGGTATGGTCTATCTTTGGCAAATACACCACTATTTCTCTGGTATAGAAGCAACATCAGGATTCTATATAATAGCTCGCATGGTCTTACATGTCAGTTGAGGTCCCATCTCCACTCTGTTTACATATTATGGCGTTCATGCACCACGGTTTTAAGGTTTATTGTTATGATATTATTTCCTATATACTCCTTTATCTATATATATGTGCCCTTGTTATCTTACATTGAAATGCAGGTTATCATGTTCATATGCATTGCATGCCTGCGTACTTAATATACCAATGTACTAACACTTACTTTTTGCCTACATGATGTAACTATGTATGGACCGAAAACTAACCTCATCCACCTCTTCACGGCTAGATTCGACTGTGGGAGTTTGCTATAGTGAGTCCTTTACTCCAAGGACAAGATCCGCCTTCTATCTACCTATGCTATGTTATGAATTATGATACTTTATTTTGAGGTGAGCTCGAGACATGTCTTGACCCCTGTCACACTATAACTAGAGGCATTGGTGGACACTATGTTATGTACGAATCAAGTTATGTTATGTATCTATGGAGGTTGTCCCCAAGTCCTTACCCCATGTTTTGTTATATGTGATATATGGAAATATGATAAAATTCCTAGGTCCCTACTTTCCCATAGAGTGTGTCCCATGCTCCTTTTCCCTTAGACATATTTGTTGAAGTTATGTGTTGGCAAACCCATGCCCCTATTCCCATAGATTGTTCCCTACTTTCCTATCCCTTAGTCTTGGTTGTTATTGTTTATTCCACGCTTCGTAAACCATGATGTGCTTAAGTATGTTATGAGGCTTGTTTGTGGACTTTCAGGTTCTCATTCTCCATGTTACACCTAGGCTCTATGCTTGGGTTGTGACAAGCTTTGTATTAGAGCACTAAGGTTTTTAGATGATCCTTGGAGTCTAATATACCCGCATCAAGTAAAGTTCTATTCATGGGTGTGAAGTGCACCATACCTATGAGTAGGAGGCTATAAGGAATTTTGTACTCTGTTTGGATGGTTGTTTCTCATGGTCTTATAATGTACGGTATGGTACGTTATGGTATGGTACTGTACAGTACAGTACCATACAACATTTGGATAAACTGTATGGTTTACTATTGTTTAATGATAATTTTGTTATTTGATTTGATTGTATAGTATTATATCGTAACTGATAAATTTACAAAAATACCTTTAATTACATTTTTTTTAAAAAAAAAAAGACAAATCAGCCAAATAGGCCCAATTCTATTAGAAGAAATGGAATATTTACAAGACATCAGGCCAACAATTCAAACCAAAAACCAAAATAAAGAAAAAAGGAAATAAACAAAACCATCTAGAAACATATGGAAAAAATCTCATCTTCTTGTAAAACATCTGGAATAATTTCATCTTCTTCTCAAATTCTTGATGTGACTCCATGGAGCTCAATCGCATCCATCTAGGTAAGCTTACTATACCTAAAATTTGCTGAAAAGTGTCAAGCATTTGACTACTTTCCATCTTACTTATGTTGTTGCATCTAATTAGGGGTAGAGGTGGAGAATCGTATCTTTGTATGTTTTCTACTTTTTAATTTCAAGACTCTTGTATATAGGATTTTTTATGCCTAAACATTTCAAAAAGAAAAATATTATTGTATTAGGAAAAAAATGACAACCCTATTTATATATGGTTAGATAAAGGTGCAAGTTTTGATAATGTGAAATGTTTTCTAGATCAAGCAACAAAAGGAAATACAAGGGAGGATAATAGCTAATTCTAGTAAGAATAAAATCTTAGATCTCTTGATGCACTTGATGCCATGGTTCTGTTTGTTTAGTCTGCATTAAGATGTCTTTCATGAGACTTATTAAGACAAGAGAACAAGGACTGTTAAGATGGATATCTAAGTAAATTATAAATGCTAGAGTAATTAGTGGAAAAAAAACAGCTCCAATGTGACATAATTGTTAGTATTTGCGGAGCTAGAGGAAACGTGATGTTATTGCCTCATGTAGTCTGTTTTTTAGATAATATAACCAACATATATGTGTTCTGTTATATCGAATTTGCAGAAAACTTTCAAGCATTTAGCTACTTTCAATCTTACTTAGGTTGTTGCGTCTAACTAGTTATTGTGGTCGAATCTTTACTTAGGTTGTTGCGTCTAACTAGTTATTGTGGTCGAATCTATGGGTGCTTTCTCGAATTCTAGAATAATCTGACCAAAATATAGCTTGGCTATAGTTTAAGAAGATGGCAACAATTCTAACCTCTTCAGCAAAACTTTCTTTCCTCAGCAAATCAGAGTGAGGTAACAATAGTACCATAGCCCTTAATGAAATATGTTTGACAAGTGATGATTATCTTAGGTACAACCTACAGTAGAGGCAGATATACACCACTTTGTGACAACGGGTGCGGATTAGTATGAATGTATATTTTAAAATAATTTCACGTACACATACACTCATTTAGAACTGAATGCAGCATGGTGGATGCACTCGTTGGTAGTGCACCCCCTGCCATAGAGGTGTCCAGTAATCATATGTAATTTACTCATTCTTCTTTTACGTATTTTGTCCTATTTGAAGCCAACAGTTAAGCGATTTCATAACTTGAGCTTTCCTTAACAAGATGATTTTACTTCGTAACCTTACCTTTATGTATTTATTGATTGTGTCAACATCCGATATCTGATGCATGTAAGTTCTTTTTCATTCCAAATCCAAATCCCAAAATTATGTGTCTACTTTGAGGCAAGTAGCCATGCAGCCAATTTTAGGAGTCCTATTTAAGGCCTTATCCTAGAAGCAGCTTATTCAATTCGTACATACGTTTCAAGCTTTGTTGTATCTGGATAGATAATTTGCTTATGATCTCTCAAGAACATAGATATAAGAATTCTCCCTGTCTATCACACCACAAAGCCTGCTTTCTTTGTTATTCGTCTATTTTTTTTTTTTATCATTCTGTGTTGTGTCTCGTGCAAGGATGTTTGGTTTGAAATGAATAATGTGCTGCTTAAAATCCGTTATAGCTTTGTTAATTGTTATACTAATTAGTTCTGGAGAACACGTTAAGTAACATCTTTAAAACTTGTTATAAGAGACATATCTAAAGTTTATATTAAAAGTAATGATAGAAGTTCATCCATAAGTAGATAACATGTAACTTGTTGTATTTTTTATGTATTGCTGTAATTTTCAAAGTAGTTCTATGTCCTAATCTTTTTTTCCTTTTTATTTACTACTCAAAACAGTTAGTATTCTTTTCACTACTGAGGAACTAAAAAAGTGATTGTGACTTCATTCTGCGATCCTTACTTGTCTGCATCAACTACCTCTCTTTCTGGGAAAAATTCGGGTTCTTTAGCTTCTGGCAGTAGACTCCCATGACTGTTACCCAACATCATAATGATAGAAGACATATTTGGTCTATCTTCTGGACTTTGTTCCACGCATAATAGACCGATTTGGATTGACATTAAAACTTGAGAAACATGGCAAGAATCCGCTAGTTGCTTATCAATTAGTTCCAAGGCCCTATCTCTTTTGTAAAGCTTCCATGCCTATTTTGAGCGTTGATCAGGGATCATAATAACTTTCATGTATTGTATAGAAAGAGAATAAGTTATGTGTGCTTATTAGACTATATATAGAGTGCCTACGTGTCCGAGAAGGTTAAGGCTTTGATCTTGATCGAAAGAGCTTCTATTTTTCTTGCAACTCAGAATCTCTAAAACCAGGACACCAAAGCTAAAAACACATCAGTCCTACAGAGTTTCTTCACGGCAACTTGTCCCTCTTCTAGTACCCTCTCTCCAGATTTGTCAAATAGGTTAGAAACTGATTACTGCAGTTTTTCTTTATATAGATGACAATCACATACTTTGTTCATTATGCCTTAGGATTAGATTGTTATCTTTCGTAGTCTTAAGCCTAGTACAGTATAGTATAATTAGCACTGGGAATCTTGCCACTGACAAATTGCAAAGAAAATGGTATTGTTATATGCAGTTAGATTTTTAAAAGAAAATGGACAAGAAGGGCATGTAGACCATAAAGAGGTGGAATATGTTCGTTCATATGCACACTGACTAGATCGTCTACATCAAAGATAATTCTCATAAAAGGGACTATGAGTTACCTTCTTTGAGCAATATACTATTTTTCAGATAGAAGAATGACCAAAAGTACACCTGACTTGAACAATACATCCGACCTTTCACCCAAAAAGCATCCTCATAAAAGTAAAAGTACCATAGGGACAGAAAGCAGTCTTTTCACAAGGATAACTCTCTTTTCTTAGACTCCATAAGGAGAGAATAGAAAGATATCAAACTTTAGATCACCAAGGAGACAACATGAAGATGTACCCTTTCTTTTTCGTTTCTGGGAGGTTTGGTGTCTGATTCATTGAGCTATATGATTTATAATCTGAATGCACCCATCTTTACACAATTGAAAAAAAGTAAACTGATTTCCTCCACTCGAGATGAATGAAGTTGTCATTTTATTCCCTGTTGTGATCTGTGATGTTCCAGAGCTATCATTGTCTTAGCAATATGGGTTAGCTTAAATGGAATTGGAGAAATCACCCCTCATGAGTTAGCTTTAGGGGTTGAATTAGGCGCAAACGTTATATTTTTATTTGGTATTGGTGTCTGACGCATTAAGCTAGAAAATTCTTAGACTCCTCTTCTCTTTTTTTATCAGATGGTAAATGAAAAATGCACCTGATACTGTACATCATGTGAAAGTTGGTCCGTCTGAGGCTAAATGTTATGAGCCAATGCTACAGGATTACACTCACAGAAGAAGCTAATGGATACTTGTGCAAAAGCATCATGAAACCTGACAATACAAATTATGTGCAACTGAAAACAAATGTGCCAATACAAAATCAAGAAACTGGAAGTCATAAACTTCCAGGTCATCCTATAAAAGTTGGTCCATCTGATACTGGAGAAGAAGAAAACTACTAGTAAGATGCACGATATTGACTCTAAAATAAAAGTTTGGTGGCCATTGGAGCAAGTGTAAGTTCTTTAAAATATTAACTTTTTGAGTTTTCAAATTTCATGTTTGTCAAAGTTAAGAAACAAATGTGTGGCTTTAATGCATCTCAAGTAATAATTGGTCTTTGATACAATTGAATGTAATACTATTTCACTGTGAAACTATTGGATTTCTCCAGTGAAGATGTACAAAAAAATAAAGATACTAAGTCAATACAAATTCATTAAAAGGATAATATTGTATTAACTAGAAACCCATAATAGAATAACTCCTATTAATAAAATATTTAAAGTGTTCATAAAAGAAGCAGCACTTAAAATTTAAATAATATTATTCTAAATTCAATTGTCTTCTCCCATCATTTCTAATAAAAGATCTTTGTGGGCCTCTTTCGACATCGTATTGGAGTGTGACATGCGTCTGCATTTTGGCAAAGAAATATATAAGATTTTGTATTCACATGAGATTCCAAATTCATTTCCGCCAACATATTCCATATCTTGCTCTCATAAATAGGTAGAGCGGATGAAAGTCCACTAGTAGCACTAGCCAACTTGTTCATCCTACCTCTCAACATGTCAACCATGCTTTCAACATGATCATATTTAGATTTTCTTGTTCTTGATAGGAGAAGGTGCTTCTGAATAGACATTATGTGTAGGTGCATAATCAGTTGCTTCACTTTGCTCACTCTGTTCATATCCGTCAATATATTCCAAAGAGGCAGCATCAGTATAAATCATTTCATCTACCTTATCAATAGTCAATGGATCTAACACTTGATTTTTTTAGGTTTTTATTAGCACTCCTTTTTAACATATCTGGGCCAGTCTTAGCATGCTTTCCATTTGGCCCTGTCCTTTCCATATGACATCATCAACATTTCATAATTTCGGCATGGCGTGGTCCTTAAATCTGCAGCTGCAGGCGTAGTCTACATACATACATACATACATACATACATATATAAAGAACACACATATCTGAAAACTACAATAAAAAATAAAAACTAAATCATTAAATATAAATTTACCTGAATTAACTGATCTCATACTTCAAGTTTAGTGATAAACTTATTTGTGATGGGATTCCATGCAAATTCGATCAGTCCACTCATCTGGAATATGTAATAGTATTTGCCGAAGTTCCCTTTAATTATTTTCATTCAATTGTGAATTTTCTCCTTGTTAATAGCTTTGTGAGGAAATTTTGATTATAGCTCCTTTAGTATGTTATTTGTTGCATGTAGAGAAAGTTCTGCCAACTCTTTGCCCAAGTGATCCCTTGACAGTATGCATCAATTAAAGTGTCATCCATTGCATTTTTCCAAACACATATAGAGTTATTTGGAGCCTTCAGATCACTTGAGGTAAATTCCTTTGCGTCTTTCGCCATATCAATTACTTATTCAAGACAAACATTCACAAGATTAAGAAAAAAGAAAATATTGTTACACATAAATATTGATAGAAGTTACTTTAATTTAAAGTAAATGCACTAGACATAATTTTATAATAAAAACATATACATCATGAAATTTTTCGGCGAGAAACAGATTCCGACGTAATTTTCGGCGATGGCGACAGTTATATTCCGGCATTTCTTAGCGACACTCAGCAATTTTTTTATCTGAATTCCAGGTGATATCTTCCAAATCTCTTTCTATTCAATATTGTAATCAATTGTACCCTTTTACTTACCTTTTACTTCTTGCCTTCTTCATATTGTGTTGTGGCTTCTTGTTTATTGTATTGCCTTCACCATATATTTCTTGATTTATCATTTATTATATTTCGTGAGATTACATATCATATTGTGTTGTCTTGTACCACAGACCTCTATAGTTTAATATCTCATTTATTCATCTTGATTTTTGTTTGATTAATGTACATCATACTATGTCTTTTATTGTTTTGTATTGTTGGGTTGTGTAGTTTTTCTACATATTGTTGTTTTCTTGATCCTTTGTAGCTTAATGAGTCATTGGTTCTTAGTTTAGTGGCGTCGAGATCTGATGGTGGACTAGGGTCATGTCGTTGGTTGGGGTCAGAGGCAAGGGGTAGAGTGGTAAGAGGGGTGCGGGCTTACTTAAGTTAAGAGTAGGGTCGTGGAATATAGGATCACTTACAGGGAAGTCCATAGAGCTTGTGAAGTGTCTTAAGAGGAGACAAATTAATATAGTGTGTGTCCAAGAGACCAGATGGGTAGATACCAAAGCTCGGGATGTAGACGGATTTAAATTGTGGTGCTCTGGTGAATCTAGCAATAGAAATGGAGTAGGTACCCTAGTAGACAAGGAACTTAGCGAGTAGTGGTTGAGGTAAGGAGGATTAATGATAGGATGATGTCTTTTGAACTTTTGGTCGGTAGTCATGTAGTGAATGTAGTTAGTGCCTATGCGCCTCAAGTGGGCCTGGATGAGGAAGTCAAAAATCTCTTATAGGAAGATTTAGATGAGGTTATGAGAGATATATCAAAAATGGAAAAAATCATCATTGGGGAAGATTTTAATGGGCATATCGGTGCAACTTCTAGTGGATTTAAAGAGGCTCATGGAGGGTTTGGTTTTGGGGAGAGGAATGGAAGTAGGACGTCTCTCTTGAATTTTGCCAAAGTCTTCCAATTAGTTACTGCTAACTCATGTTTCTCGAAGAGAGAAAATCACTTGATCACTTTTCATAGCATGGTAGCTAAGACTCAAATTGATTACTTACTTATCCGGAAGGGCGATGAATGTCTTTTTAAGAATTGCAAGGTTATTCCAAGTGAAAGATTTCCACTCAACATAGACTTTTAGCGATGGATTTAGAGATTAAGAGAGAAAAGAAGAAGAAGGTTATTTATGCCCAATCGAGGATTAGATGGGGAGGCCTAACTCCTGCCCTTTCTTGAGAGATGGGAGAAAAATTTAGTGTAGGGGCTTGGAGTAGTAACGGAGATGTGAACACTATGTGGGATATTGCTGTTGGTTACATTAGAAAAGTAGCTACCGAGGTGCTAGGGGTTTCGTGGGGGACCTTTGGTGGACATCAGGGTGATTAGTGGTGGAATGAAGAAGTTCAAGGAAAAATGAAATCTAAGAAGATTGCTTATACGAAATGGTTGGAGTGTAGGGATAAGGATGAAAAGCAAAGGCTTAAGGAAGCCTATAAGACGGAGAAGATAGAGGTGAAGTCAGGAGTGACGAGTACTAAGACAGTAGTGTTTGAGCGTGTGTATGTGGATATAAGTGATAAAGGCTGGAAAAAGAAATTGTATAGGCTTGCAAAAGTGAGAGAGAGAAAAGCTCACGACTTAGACCAAGTGAAGTGCATCAATGATGATGAGGGTGAGGTATTGGTGGATGAGACTTCTATTAAGCTAAGGTGGCAAGCTTAGTTTCATAAACTCTTAAGTGAAAAAAGGGATAGAGATATTGAGTTGGGCGAGTTGGCTCACTCCAGTAGCCATCAAGATTTTGGTTATTGCAGGCATTTTAGAGCTGCGGAGGTTAGACGAGTTATTAGTAGGATGAAGACAAGGAGGGCGATCAGACCCGGTGAGATCCCAGTAGATTTTTGGAAGAACATGGTCAAGGATGGTATAGAGTGGTAGACTAGACTGTTCAATGCTATTAATAAGAATGATAAGATACCCGATGAGTGGAGGTTCCATTTTACAAGAACAAAGGTGATATTCAAAACTATAACAATTACAGGGGTATCAAGTTATTAAGACATACCATAAAGGTCTAGGAGAGAGTGGTGGAGGTGAGGGTGAGAAACGGAGTATATGTTTCAGAGAACTAGTTCAGATTCATGTTAGGATGGTTGACCACTGAAGCAATTCATCTTGTTCGGAGAGTAGTGGAGAAATATAGGAAAAGAAAGAAGGGCCTTCATATGATGTGCATTGATCTCGAGAAGGCCTACGACAAAGTTCCGGTGGATGTCCTATGGAGGTGTCTAGAGAAGAAAGGTGTTCCAATGGTGTATATTAGGGTGATAAAGGACATGTACAATGGAGAAAAAACTCAGGTAAGAATAATGGGAGGAGACTCAAAGTATTTTCCTGTTGAGATGGGACTTCATCAAGGATCAGAGCTGAGCCCTTTTTCTATTTGCCTTAGTAATGGATGAGCTGACACGGTCTATTCAGGAGGAGGTACTATGGTGTATGTTTTTTGCGGATGACATAATACTGATTGATGAGACTCGGGCTAAAGTTAATGATAGATTGGAGGTTTGGAGACATGCTTTGGAATCCAAAGGATTCAAACTGAGCAAGACTAAAATAGAATACTTGGAGTGCAAATTCAGTGTGGGGAGGGATGAACCAAACACTGATGTAAGATTTGCCGCTCATTCTATTCCCAAGAGAGAAAACTTTAAGTACCTTGGGTCTCCAGAGTAATGGCGATATCGACAAAGATGTCAAACATCGTATTGGGACAGCATAGACAAAATGGAAGCTGGCCTCTGGAGTCCTGTGCTATAAGAGATACCACCTAAACGTAAAGATAAGTTTTACAAAATGGTGATTAGATCATCTTTGTTGTATGGGGTGGGGTATTGGTCAATCAAAAATTCACATGTTCAGAAGATGCAAGTCGCGGAGATGAGGATGTTGAGATGGATGTATGGACATAGCAAGAGTGATAAGAGGAATGAGACCATTCAAAAGAATTTGGAGGTGGCCCCTCTGGCTGACAGGATAATTTGTGATGGTTTGGACATGTGCAAAGAAGAAACACCAAAGCTCCTGTTTGAAGGTGTGAGAGGCTGGATTTAGGGGCTACACGGAGGAGTAGAGGTAGACCAAATATTGGTGGGAGGTGATAATATAGGATATGATGAAGCTTCATTTCACTGAGGACATGACCTTAGATAGAAAGGAGTGGAGGTCACGTATTAGAATAGCAGGTTGATAGGCTAGTTGGGTTAGGTGGATGTCTGGCCTGGTGTCTCCTTCTCCTTTTCTCTTTTTCATATCTAGTTTCTTCTGCTTTGGGGCTTGATATCTTTCTGACAAGGGTCTTTCGGAAACAACCTTTCTATCTTTATAAGATAATGGTAATGTTTGTATACATTTTACCTTCCCCAAACCCCACTTGTGAGATTCCATTGGGTATGTTGTTGTTGTTTTTGTTGTACATCATGAAATTATTATTAAATAACATCAAGCAAAAAAGAGTGACACACATAATCACAATAGTTTTCCCCTATAAAACTAATATTGATAATTAATACACATGGCAACTGTTATGCCATCTCAAATCAACTCCCTTTTTCTATATTCCTTATTATTCTCCCTAGAATTTGAATGTTTCTCATGCACAGTATTATAATTAATAAGCTCTGCATCAACTTGAGCAAGTAACTCATCATTTGGATCTATACCTCTCAAGTAGTTGTGCAAAATACAACATGTAAATATGATAAGTTTTTGAGTTTCAAAGCCATTATTGAGCTCGTAATGGTACCTCGCAATTCAAAAGTCTCTCTACGGCTGAAGAATGGGCGTGTTCTTGGGCCATCATAGAAACATAGATAGGGTCGACGACGGAACGAAGAACGAAAACGACAGCTTTTTCGTAGACGTTCACTTGCATCACATACACAAGTGCTCTCTGAACCGTGCAATAAGGTCACCCATAACACGGCTCTCCCACTTGAGTTATCTTAGCCCCAGGCCTGATAATTTTGTTGGACTAGAAATTATAGGGAATCTATTTTTAAGAACTCCAAATGCTCTTTCGATAGCGTCACGCAAAGAAGCATGTCACAAATTAAATAATTCACAAGAATTTCAGGGTGGATTTCTTGAACCCCGATAAGGTGTAATAAGTCCACTTCTCAACATGAGTCCAGCATCTACAAGGTAGAATTTTTCTAAACATTAAAAAATAAAAAAAGATTTAATTATATAATCTATTATATATAACTAATTCAAAATATATAATATATACCATCTGGAATTTTTAGTGGATCTTGTCTATTTAGTGCTTCTTTCATAATTCTTGAATCAGATGTTGTACTTTCCCACCTAGCTAACACATATGTAAATTTTAAATCAAATGTACATGCAACTAATACATTTTGTGTTGGATTATTTTTCCTCCCACGATATCTCGGTCCTTCACTTTTTGAAACTTTAGCACATATGTGTGTTCCATCAATTGCACCAATACAATCATGATATTATAATCATTAATTAACAATATAATCTCAACATTCATTTAAATATAAATAGTGTAATAAGTGAGTTTACCTTGAAATATGGGTAGAAACTTTGGCTACTAACAATTTCAGGAGGTACATAGGAGCCATCGGATTGTTTAATAAAGTTCTCATATAACCCCAACATAGCTTGTAGGACAACATGAAAATGACAACTGACCGACTCTCCAGAGCGTCAAAATATGAAAGACAGATGACGATTTGTCACATTATGTGCTAACAAATAAAGTGTTTTTGCAACTTGTTCTTCAACTGTAACTTGAAGTGTTGGTCTAAGACCTCCATTTTTAACTAAAATCTCACATAATCTAGAAAATTTGAAAGGCTCATTCTTATTATATTATGACAAAGTTGAGTCGAAAATAGGTGATTCAATAATTCATCTCTAACTTTCTCTCTTTCAAGCCTTATGTCCTGTGTGATTGTGCTCGATCCACTTCAATTTCATATGTACAATTCCAAAACCAAATAACTACCAGAACAATTGCATATGAAGCTATTGAGCTTACTTGTTTCAATATGTAACTACTATCTTGATTATACTGATCAGTCATCTTTATTTTTTTAGAATTATGAAAAATACATCAACTAATTAAATTAGGTATATACTATAATAAATTATAATAAGGGCGATTAATTATCAAGAAAATCTAAAAGATAAATGTTGATGAAATTGAATCCTCATTCAAGAGATGTTTTTTTTTTATGTTTTTGGGCTACTTACACTTTTCCGTCTACACACAATTCGATATATGTATTGTAAAATGCATATAATAAATAGTTTAATAAATGAATGGCCCTTCAACTCTTAATCTCAAGTTGCAAACAAATATGGCCTTTTCTTTCCCTTGCAGATAACCCTTTGACTCTTCATTCAGCTTCCCAGAAAGAGTCATATTCTCTAATTTCAGATCTAACACATGTTTTTCAACTTCAACTAACTGAGAAACTAGGGTAACCTTTTCATATTGAACAAAATCTAATTAGTTATTCAACACATCCTTTTCAGTAGTTAACTCGATTGTTGAAATGATAAGAATAGCAATTATTTTCCTCAGCTTCTTAACAGAAAGAATATGCAAATTTTGCTTAAAATCATATTGGGTTATCTCTTCGTCAGATCCATTACTATCATTAGACTTTGACATGAATGCAAACATTTGGTAGAAGATCTCCTCATATTTCCTCACAGCTATCAAGGAAGCACCCACTGTGTGATCAGATTATTCTGATTCACTTGAGGAATTTCCTCAAACAGCAAGAACTTTCTTTACAACATAGTCTGTTGCAGCCTTTCTACTTTTCTTGTTAGGGACCGAGTCCCTTGACTTGTCTTTCATGCCTCCAGGATTGGCATGGTCTTTTTGCTTTGCTTTGTGCATTGGACAATAGTGATGAAATGTCCTGGTTTTCTACATATGTGACACAGATCATTTCTAGTAGCAGCTCTACCAGAAGTTTCCTTCTTCTTGAAATCACCATGCTTCCTCACAATTTTTTGAAATCTCCTTCTGAGATATGACATCCAATCTTCATCTTCATCAGATTCAACACCTTGTGCCACCTTTAGAGCTAGTGATTTGTCCTTCTTAGCAGCATTATTTTCTCTATTCAACTCATGAGTTTGGAGATTGCCAATCAAGGCATCCATTGTCAACATTTTCAGATCATTGGCCTCAGTGATTGCATTAACTTTGTTAGCCCAAGACTTAATAAGAATTCTGAGGAACTTCCTCACTTGCTTGTTGGGGTGAATGGGTTCACCCAAGCACCTAAGCTCATTGACAATGGAAGAGAATCTGGTATACATATCATGCCTTCCTCCGTGGTAAAGTTTTCATACTAAGTTGTGAGCATATCATTTTTGGACTTCTTCACTTGCTCAGTGCCTTCATGAGCTGTGTGCAAACAATCCCAGATCTCTTTGGCTGACTCACAAGCAGAGATTCGATTGTACTCCTCAGCCTCAATACCATATACCAATAGCTTCTTTACCTTGTAGTTCTTCTTAATCTTCTTTCTATCTACTTCATTATATTGTTGTCTAGTCTTAGAGATTACTCGAGTGATATCACTATCTTTCACCTCCAAGGTAGGAATATAAGGAAACTCAAGCACAATGTCCCATAGCTCACTATCTTCATCCATGAGGAAATCATGCATACGAGTTTTCCACCAACTATAAAATTGCTCATTGAAACGAGGAGGTCTAGTAGATGACTAGCCCTTTTCAAGATTTAGTGGAGCTACTATTTTTTTCAATATCCTCCCTAGGTGTCAACCTTTTAGAGAGTCCATACTCTGATACCAATTGATGGAAACGTAGGCTTCCACTGAGTGCAGGGGACCAGGTCCCTTGTCAAAATAGCAGTGAACAAAAATAGCTAAAACAGTAAAAATAGCAAAGTAAAACAAGACAAGTTGTTTTACGTGGAAACCTCCTTGCTCAAGGGAGGAGAAAATGATAACCTATACTCACTAGATTTCAACCCAACTCCATTAATCTTCAAGGGAGCAAACCTTTGGATTACAATCTCTTGCAACCAAGGAACCTAACTCTAGATCCTTTCCTTCTCACTATGATAACTCTACCATAGGTATGAGCCAACTAATTAGCTACTCCACTACCTACTAAATCGACTAACTAGCCAACTTAGACTTCACCACTCGCCATAGCTAACTTTAGCAATAAAGAGCAAAAAACTTGCTTAAAATATCGAATTCCTTTATAGATTAGGAATCGATTCACAAGATACAAGCACTATTTCAGCATAATGAAGTACACAAAGTAAAATACAACTCTGATATTTCTAAGTGTACTACTCGAGAGCCTCACCAAGAACACTCACTCAATGTGCGTAAAAATTCTCTAGATTTCTCTTCAAGAAATGTTCGGTGTATATACCCAACATCGTCACCATTTAGACCAATTTCATTAGCTAGACATTTCTATAGAGCAGGTTGACGCACACCAACAGATAACAAACTTGCAAGTGAACAATATATTATTTATCGTATGTCACTTCAGGATATCAGCACACATGGGACCAGGTCCCTCATCTATTCCTTGTTCCCACTATTTGTTAAATCATCAAAACATCATAACATCACTTGAGGACCCATTATGTGGGGTTTTATTTCACCTTATGTTGATTACGATCATCTCCACATATATTCACGTATTATGGTATTCATTTATTATGGTATCTTGTGGTATCTTGTTATGACTATTCATTCTATATACCTCATTTCTATATATATGCCCTTGTTCTCTAACATGTCTAATGCAGGTTTATTATGACTTCATTTCATTTCATACCCGCATACTTAGTACATTCAAAATTACTAATGCATACTCTATGCCTGCATTATATCATAATGCAGGTGCAGGTGCAGGAGCGGTGATACCTTTGTTCATCCTCGTGGCTAGATCTTGATATTTCAATGATCCTGATTGGATAAGTCTTCCAGCTTTGAGGATAGAGCCTACTACTTTATTTATTCATGCTTAGGTTGTATTAGAGATAGTCTTTCTTTATTATTCAGGGTGAGTCGGGTCTATCCGAGCCCCCATCTTATGCTATGGTCAGGCATGTTTTGGACATATTTATGTACTTCAGTTTCACACTTGTAAACTCTACCTTTATGATCTATCATATGCTACGACTCATGTTATATATATGCTTTCACTTATGTATTTCTTGGATTTACCTTGAATGTTTGTATGAATGCTAAGGGTTTGTTTGAGGTTCCTTTGGGAATCTCTTTCACCGGAGAGTATACCCATACTATATGCAACGTTATGTAAATGAACTCTTCCTATGACATGAGATGTTTTCATGAAGTTATCATACCTATATGAAAGTATGATTTTGATAAAGTATGAATTATGTTGAAATTGATGTATATGCATGATTATGTATTCTGTGGGATTTGACTTAGCATCGAATGAGCTTGTGTGAGGGAGAATATCTCTAAGGGTCCTTACATAAATCCTCAAGTCTCATAATTACATGCCACCGTAGGTTTATGATTATGTACCTATAAGGCTATCTAATCGATCCATATAGCATTATGTGTATATGATACTCACCGTGCTAGGATAGAGACTAAAGGATGGGTCTTTATGTACATGTGTTTCCTACCGTGATAGGATAGAGCCTATAGGGTGAGGGTCGAGTCTACCTCGTCAAAGTAGACTCCTCTTTCGCTCGGTGTAGAGGAAACATTAGGACTCCATATAATTGTTTGCATGGTCTTATTGTTAGCTATGGTCTTATTCCCACATATGTATGTTAGATGATGAAAGATTTTATGATGATTCCATCCATGGTTCTAAACATACATTTATCATTCATATCTTGTCCTTATTCTATTGCTTATGATTATGCATAATGATATTATGTTATGATGTTTCTTGATTCATGGCATACCTACATATTAGTACATTACACGTACTAACGCATACTTCTTTTTATATATGATCTAAACCATGTAGGGACGGGCGACGACAAAACTATTCTTCCCTTTCATGGCTATAGTGGAATTTGTGCTTTGAAGTTTTTTGGTGAGTTCCCATGCTTCGGGGACAAGCCTTGTTTATGTTATTCTTTCATGTTGAGACTTTATGATTTTACTTATTATTCTATCTTGAGAGTGGGCTAGTAGCATGTTCTAGACCCCGCCAAGATCTATGATGTAAAGGCATGTATTGGACTATGATGTTGTAATTCCCCTAAGGGAAACTATGACTTTGACATTGATATGTTATGCTTGCTTACTCTCTTATGAATTGCTTATTTTACCTTCTGTACGCTTATGATATGAAACAAGAGGCTTCGATGGGGCGCCTCTAGGTGTCACATTCGCCGTGTTACGGCTAGGTCCTAGGTTCGGGTCGTGACACATCTAATAACATCAAGAGCGTAAGACAACTTCGTTGAATTTTCTTTGCATATATGACCCCAGTCCCATTACTTATAGTTATATCTATAATACAACAACAATATACTACATTCTCCTTCATCTTATCAAGCTTTTTTCTCAATCCTCCAATTGCAGCTCTATACAATTATATTTTGATTGGATGTTTGAGATTTGTAAACTTTTTCAGAAGCTTTCTCAAGCTCAATCAATTTCATATCTTCATTAGTTGATGTGTCATGATCCAAAATCAAGTGTGATGGCACTTGACTTTAACCCACTGAGACAAGTCACCCTAAACAGGTAACAAGAAGTAATGTAGAAGCTAAAGCAATAATACAATATGAATAGAAAAGGATTAAGGCACGAGGAACATGACCAGGGTCTAAATTCATCCCAGAAATGGTGCCACATGTACAAGCCTCCATTATAACATAATCATAAAGAAAAAATAATACAATTCTTAGTGGTCTATGTTTCTCGAATAGAACAAAGCCAATAAAGAAGTTGGAGAGTATTGAGAGTAGGATGGAATAGACAAGCAACTATCTCTCAATCTATCACAAGCTCAGTCCATAAGGAAATAGAAACCTCAACTAGATCTGAGCTCAAAACCTATACATATGTGTAGAAACAAGGGTAAGCACCAATAAGTACTCAACAAGGTGATCTAAACGCAGGTAGAGAATAAAGAGTTCAAGTACTCCTTCCATCCTAACCACATACTTCCAAAACTACGAACCTGCACGCAAGAAATGTCAACATACACATAATATAGATATATATATTCACAAGTCTCAGTACACAATATTTTCAAACCAATCAGTCTCACAAGATTACAAAAACAGAGTCAATCAACATATCACACGTAGTATAATTACCACAATTAAAACAAGGAATAAAATGAAATGTCATGATATACAAGCAACACAATGCAATGCCAAATAATCGTGATGCATGTTTTTGTTATGATACACATCTGTTGATATAATTAGAGCAGAACCTATAGGGGCCACACATGGACCATGTATCCGCTGAAACTATTTTTCTTCGATATTCATCTTTCATATCTAGTCGGAACCATTTTCCTTCGGGTTTTCTTTTCTTTTTTTTTTCTAGGCAGAATCATTTCCCTTCTATTTTTCTTTTCTTTTCTTTTTCTAGCCAAAATTATTTTTCTTCAACTTTTAATCAACAATGGGACATCAAGCAACATATCATTACAACACAACAATCACTTTCATAAGCATTAGAACATGGAAGATGTCCACATAAATTATTTATTCAATAATCAAACAATCAATTCTTATTGTACTTTCAACACTTGAATAATCATTAAAAGCATCATATGATAGTTACATCATATCATAGCTCAAGTTCTCAATAACCACTTTATCATCATACCTTAGGACTTCTCCTCATTTAATTCACATTTCACAAGTATTCATTTCAACAACATCAACAAAGGCTAGGTTACACAAACTAGCCAAACATCACATATAGAGTACTTCAATAGATATTTCCACATTAACATGAGGTAATGCTCAATAATTAGATCAATATGAACAATTTTCACTTTTAACAATTGGGTATTACAAGCTCAATCCACATTATCAACTCAAGGATCATTATAATTAATAAATACGCATCAATTCATGAATTAGTTTACATCAACATCCCCATTACCCCCCACTATATTCACTAAATCATTTTACTAATCCCAAAATGTGCAAGAAAGAAGAAATCAAGTTCAATTAAACTCAACAAGGTTTAGAAATTTGTTTGCCTCGAATAAGCCAATTAACTAATCCAACAAGAATGTCTTCTCCTTTCGAATTGAATACAACACACCACAATCTAGTCAAAAGTAGATTCACAATAACGACACCAAAATCTAGCAATTCGAGGAAAAGGAAAGGATGATTCAAAAATTTGATATAAGAAAATTGAGGATAAAATCGGGTATTTCTTAAGTGGAAACGTTCCTCATGTAATTAGGAATCTAAAAGTGAAAACTATTTCAAAACGGAGCATAAATGAGCTCATAATCACCATTTTTTGTGAAAAATTCAAGTCCACAAAAAATTCTCAATTTACTCAATTGAAAACACCAATTTTGAGGTTATAATTAAAAAATAATCAGGAGAATTGAAATAACCTTTCAATGAAATCTTGTCAAAAAACTAAGTGAAAGTCATCCAACCCAAGTTCGAAAATGGAGAAAATGTCTAAAACTCATGCCCAGGGCCTAAAATCAAGTCTCTAATGTCGTTAAAGCGACACCCACCAGTAGGGCGGGCTTCGCTTTAGCAAAGCCTGGTCACTTTAGCAACCTTCACTATAGAGAGCCCTCCCTCACTTTAATGATGGTTGCTAAAGCAGCCAAGCCATTACTAAAGTGAGGCATAAGGCACTAGATACATAGAAAATTTTCAAATACATCAAAAGCTCAAGATCAACTCTCGGGATTCATTCAGAACTCCGTACACACAAATCATATATGCAATCCTACAAAATTCTACAGACTCAATGTAGTCGTCGAAAATCGAATCTGAGGTCTCCTTTATTTGATAAGGCACAACTAAACTAATTTAAGGAACATGAAATACCAAAACGCTGGCAGAACACCCAAATATTATCGCAAAACTTATTCTAGCACTAAAATCACCTCTCGAAATCAATAGAACCATTAGAAACTCAATCCAAGTGACAAAACTCAAAATGTTGACCAAAGTCAAACTTTAACTCAATTTCCAACGTCGAACCTAAAATTCACATAACAACTCCAAATTTGATTCCAACAACTCTTCTAGAATAATTTTCATATTCTGAAACTGATGGAATTGACGGAATTCTGTTCCGAGACTCGAATCTACGAATGACTCAAAATTTTAAAATTAGACAAACTTAAGCATTCAGAAATCAATTTTATAGCAAAAACTCAAAAAATTTACAAAGTTCCAAAATTAACTTTCAAAACCTATCAAACATTATTCAGGGCCGCTGTTGGTAGAGGTAAAATGATAATTTTATCAAAAATATTTAAAATAACTTTCAACGTCATTACATGAGGTATGCTACTCAAAATATTGAGTAAATTTTGCTATACTCTCAAGCTTGCTCATTTCTTAATCACTTTAGGACTCACAAATTTGAACCTCAATTATGTGTTTTCTTTATCCTTTAATCAATGCCAAAAGTTGCAAGACGTTGGCCCTTTAGTGATGGAAAATAATGAAAAAATTTAGTGTTCAATTAATGACTACAATTTTAAAAGTTGCCTAATGAATCTGGAAATTACTCCATAATACGGACACAATTAATATTTTCTATCATGATTCTTTGTAGTCTTAAGATGTTTTCAAATACATCAAAGTTGCATAATTGAAACGAACTTCTTCCTCTAAAAGCAAAATCATCCTCTTTCATACAAAACTTTATCAAGTTAATTGATCGTATAAAAAAAAAATGAAAATCAGATGAAATTTTCACTCCAAGCAATTTCATATATTTAGAAAAACCTGAGCAAAATAATAATAATAGAAGGAAAAAACAAAAAATGAAATCAAAGAAATAGAGGAAGGAGAATAAATTTGGATTATACTTCGTTTTAAATCGAAACAATTATAATTATCTCTTAAAGAACTCAGCTTTAGATTTGAACTAAAATTAGCAGGTCAATAGAGGATTCAGATGGAAAATTATTGATTCTCTTTGAAATTTCATATCCAGAGCAAAAATTGGGGTTGATTGAAGTGACCAAACGCGTAGGGTGACCGATCCAGGCCGAGTCAAAAAGGCTTTGATATTAGGGAAAGACGAGTGAAGGGAAGAGGGGGCAGCCCTCAACCCGATCATCCAATTTGCTCCAACAGAGAGACATGGTTCTGTAGTTAAAGCAACTTCGTCACTTTCGTGTACCCATCAGACTAGGCCTCTAAGATCCTTTTTCAAACCCGCTCCCATTTCGATTTCGAGTCAAGAATCAATCTCCTGCTTTCATGGAGTTTGGAATCAAGCTCTCTTAGAGCGGATCTAGAAATCCCCAGGCAGTGATAATTGGCTTGGTGAAATCCGATAATCGATTGACTTTAGAAAGACAAAAGGTTACTTGCCCAGCCTAGACATTGTGACTGAAAGTCCTGCTTACTTCTCTTCTAGGCTTAGGGTCGTCCTAGACTACCGTCTTGTTTCCTGGCTTGGGAAAGACCCGTAGGATTAAAAAAAATTAGAAGTCTTACTTAGAGAAAGAAATTGGATTTTGGTGGATATTATCGTTATTTTGGGTTAAAATTATATGTATTTTTTAAAAAAATCTTTAATAGTTAAATTAAGTGAATTAATAGGCCTTACTGTGGCCGGTGGGCAAGGACACATTCAATGAATATAGTTGTTTTTCTTGTATGCATTTTCTCATTAACTATTGACATATTTTGACTTTAATTTAATTACTCAATAATTTAAATTGATACAAAGGCGGATTTTGATAAGTTTTCCCCCATTTAAGTGAGTTCTTTGGTGGAATATGTTCAGATTCATCACATATAGTAATGATAGAAGATTAGAGTTGATTTAATAATGTGCCTTTTTTAAGAAAAAATAAATTGATAGTGTATCGTGACAAATATTTTTAGTATTTTTATTGTTGTCAATAATCACGTCATAAGCTCTATCACTTAACGCATCTTTTGACTTTAAAATACTTTTGATTACCATACACTTGCCATTCATCTGATTATTGTAGCATCACGACAATAATTACTTTAATCTGGCAGCCATTGGGAACAAAAAAAGGACAATTAAATTAATCCCATTCTTCAATAGTTTGATTAATAAGTTTGTTAGGAGTTGATAAGATCGAATTTGGACTGTAGTACTCACCCTTTTTAATATTTTTCAAGAATTAACAAGTAAATTAATATGACGTCTGGCTGTTAATTTTCCAGTTTCATATTTTTTTTAAAAAAAATATTAAGACATGTGGTTTACAGGCTGACAAGAAAATACATTTCGAATTGTTTATGACGATAAATTATTATTGTGCTTTTGATATACAAACTAAAAGAAAAGATTCCACTGCTCCAAAGTGTAAAGTAAGTTTAAAGAGAAATGGATCACTCTTATTCTCCAACGAAACACTCCTTGCATTTACAAACATTTGTTAAGATAAGATGATTTTATTGTCTTTATTTATCACTATAACAAAATACATTTTAGTGTCATAATATTTATTGTCCATAAATAAGTTGATATCATTGTATCAATATTCCTAAATTCTTTATCAGTATTTATATGGAGTGTTTATTATATATACTCATAGTTATTATTGACGCCAAATATAATTTAACGACAATTATATGATTGCCGTTAGATCATTTATCTGTTGCAGTGCATTACTAGAAAATAAGTGTTTTTCCCTTTAAGAGTTTTTAGCACTCTGGTTTATTTTTAATCCCACCTCATGAACAATAAAAACAAACAATATTATGTTATAAAAATAAAACACATGATGGATTCGGTTTTTTTTTTTTTTCCTTTTCATATAGTTATTAAAGAATAGGAAGACACATTTATTATCTTATTTATGTTCGAATTCTGGCTCCTCATTTATTGTCTTCAAGACAATAATAGATTCTAGTTAATAATATTGATTTTTTTCAATTATCAAATAATTCATCTCGTGCTTTTATTTTTAAATTTTTCCTTCTCAATTCTTTCTGCTTTTTGCTGGCTGCAACCCAAATATACAACAACAACAACATACCCAGTGGAATCCCACAAGTAGGGTTTGGAGAGGGCAGAATATACACAGATCTTACCATTATCTCATAGAAGTAGAGAGGTTGTTTCCTGAGAACCCTCATCTCAACAACCCATAGGCAGATTAGAATGCAACCCAAATATAAGATGTCATTATTCTATA
This sequence comes from Solanum rostratum, assembly GCA_029948455.1. Classification (NCBI taxonomy): domain Eukaryota; kingdom Viridiplantae; phylum Streptophyta; class Magnoliopsida; order Solanales; family Solanaceae; genus Solanum; species Solanum rostratum. The sequence continues at coordinate 29,539,332 of CM057052.1, read as the reverse complement.
AAATAAAATAAAAAATAGCGTGAATGCAACTTCATTTTATTTATGTTTTCTTTTAAAATTTATACAGATTATACTCCATTTGTCCCTTTTTAGGTGTCATAATTTTTATTCTTAGAGTCAAATTATATAAATTTTGACTAACAATTTTATATGTATTTTTTATTATATTGATTGTAATATTTTTTTTATAATTTTTTAATATCTAAATTTTTATTTAAAATATTAAATAATTTAATCTAATTTAATTTTTAAATTTAGTCAAATTAATTATCGAAAAACTTAATATAAAAACTAAAAATGAACTCATGGAGTATGTTTTTTCTTTAAAAGGAACACTGCCTACAAGAAGGAAACAAAGTCACTCCCTATGTTTCTTTTTAACTCCGATGAGAAGATTTCACATAATTTTTTTAAAAAAAATTAATCAGAATTGTGGTTTGAGTAATATCTTTTCTATTACTTCTTTAATCTTTCTCTATTTATATTTTTTTAAATTTTAAAATAATTAATATTAAAAATAAAGTTGAAAGAATTATTTCTCTTTTGATCTTTTAAATTAATAGTAATAATTTAGAAATAACTATATCTAGAATACATGACAAATAATATATTTTTGAGGTCCGTATTTGAGCTTGCAAGATTTGTTAATTTTAGTGGGCAACTATAGTTTAGTGTCAGAGTTAGGGGGTTGTTTGATGGTTAGTTAGAAAGTAACTTTTCCAAGTATTAAAATTGGTATGACTAGTATCATTGTTAATACTATTTTAAATTTTTAACTGTCATGTGTCAAATTTGGCACAATCAATATGATGTTTGAATTAGTTTTTGACTTATAAATCAAAAGGCATAAATAAAAATTTTAGTTTATGATTTTTAATTTGTTTTTATTATTTTAATTTAAAATTAAATTTTTGTAAATACTTTTTAATTTCAAACATTTAAAAATTGTTTAAATTTCTAGTTTGACGTAAAAAGTTTAAATTTCTTTTTGGTTAAAAACATTGAAAATAAATCAATCCAAACTGGCTCTAAATCAGTAGCCAAACGGCCACTTAAAGGTCATTTGATAGGGCTTATTAAGAGAAATAATTCATGTCTCAAGTATGATATTATGTAGTACTATGTTTGCGAGGAATTTTGGGTCTATGCATAACTAATACATGTAATAGTTATACACCTTGCATGATGTTATAGGATGTATAAGTAATAATCTAATAACTTGCATTTGATGGTATTAATAATTCATATGGTTTAATACCATCGAATTAAATATGTAAAGAAAAAATATTCCTCAAATCCTTTTAATCACCTTTTATATTTTATTAATTTCCTGTTTTATATTTGTAATCTTGCACTAGTAAATTTATTTAAATAAATTAACATGTAAATTTTATTTATTTGTGCGTTCATATTTACATAATATTCAAAAAAAATTATTTTGCTATGTCAAATTTAAGTTTTATTTATTTATAGGTTCATATATACATAATATAAAAATGATATTTTGCTATGTCAATTTTTTCTTTTTGATAATTAATTTAGTGGAGTGATTTGATTGATACAAAGGCCCAATTGAGTAATTTTACTGATACAAAATAAAGTTCAATGACTTTTATAGATAAATTCTAAAAATTGAGTGACCTTTAAGATATTAATTACATATGAAAACTATAACTTACAATTTTTATGAGTAATATAGATGGCTTATTTGATTTTACTATTATTTACCGTTTTTTCGATTTTGAAAATAGGTGGTCTATCTTTATTAAATTAAAAATTAATATTTTGTAAGTGATCAATTTATTAAGATGATAATTATTTAACCTCAAATAATTCAAATGAGAAAATAGCACTGTGATCTCAAGTCCTTTACTTTAAGCACTATCAAAATAAAAATATGTACGTAGGTAAAAGCTTAATCGTTGCTCCCTGTATTTGCATCAGGAAAAGGTGTAATAACTGCATGTTTGGTGCTAGATGGGTAGTGGGAAAGGGGAACAAAGTTAACTTCTTTGATGACATATACATCCCCAATCACGATGCGATCAGAAATCATATTCATAGGTCCCTCACTTTGGAGGAGCATTGCTTGAAGGTGGCCTCCCTGAGTAACATTGTACGGTCTCGCATGTTAGAAAGTATAAAATGCAGAAAGTAGGGAAATATGGGAATTTGCGGGGCAAAAGTACGAGCCCAATCTACGGCTCATTGTTAAGTTCACGAGTCGTAGACCAGGCTCATGATTTGGGAATGCAGGGGTAAAAAATTTAATAAGCGTAAGTGAGGTTTATGAGTGGGATTTGCGATCTATAAAAGGAAGTACAAACCGTACTATGGGTTCGTGGAATGGTGACCAAGGTTGATCAAGTTTTGGAGTTTTTGAAGTGAGATGTACAAACTACCAGGACAGGTCGTACTCATGTTTATGATCCATAGGAAGGGTTCGTAGTTTGGGCCACTGGGTTGGAAATTTTGCAAGTATTGGGCCACTTTACGAATGAACTATGATCTATAAATTGATCTACAAGCCGTAAAGTGAGCTTGTGGATTGAGTTTTAGAAACGTTTTTAGAGGGTTCCAAAATCAACAAGGTGAAACCCCCATTCTGCGGTCGTACTCCATTCTACGAGTCGTAGATGGATCTCGTAAATGGGGTTTCGACAGTTTTTAAGAAGGGTAATTTCGGCCTTTCCTTGTGCCCTATGTTTAAATCTACATCATTTTGGACTCTAAATGGCTTCTTTCTAGCCCATTACTCCTCAAACCCTTACCATTCAACCTATTCTCAAATTATTCTAAGTATAGACCTCTCAAAAACACTCCCAAGTTTCCACCAAGTGCCAAGTGAAGGGATTCAAGTTAGGGTTTTGGATTCTTCATCTTCATTACATATTTTCTTCAACAAATCATAGGAAGATATGTAGGTTTGATTTGTGGAGTCCTTTCCTCCACAAACCTCAAGAGTCTTCCTACCTATCTAAGTTTCAAAGTATGAGTATTTTATGAAATTGCATGAACCCCTTTCAAATGTTGATACTAAGTAATAGTTCATGTTATTTGAGCTATGCATGCTATAATGCTATGAAAAAATTATGATTTATGAGATGATCTTGATATTATCCTAACAAAGGTTTTCTAAGATTATGGTGGGTTGCTTTGAGTTGTAACAAATGATCATGATTTATATCATCTAAGCATGTTCCATTTGAATTGCATGATTTCGAGCCTTATGCATGCACCCATCAAGTTTTGAGTTAAAGTTACATGATGAAGTATGATAAAAGGTTTCAATCTATGTTATGCAAGTTCATGAATATTATGAATGATAAGGGCTACCAAGTATGTTATGAATCCATGGAAATTTTATGAAAACTATGTAAGATTATGAATCCCTTTTTATGATGTTATGACACACCCTCTTGTTAAAGAATAATGCTTACTTGAGGGGGTTACAGATTTTAGTGAGTTATTTTTATCATGATATTATATTTTTCAAGATTATACATTTATGTTTATGTATTCCGTGAAACAGACTTAGCACCGAATGGGATTTAGGGTGAGGGACTATCACCAAGGGTCCTTATATAAAACCTTACTTCCCATAACTACGTCCCACCGTAGGATTATGTATTATCTAATGGATCCATATATAGCTCCATGTTTATGACATCCACAAATGTGGGGTATAGTCTACTTTGGTAAGTAGACTACTCCTTCTCCGATGTGGAGGCAACATCGGGATTCTATGTAGTAGCTCGCATGGTCTTACTGTCAGTTAAGGTCTCCTCCTACTTATGTGCATGATATGTTATGAAGTTATGGTCTTTCATGCATGTTTTCGAGAAGGCATTGATCATTCATCACTTATTGGGTTTATTGCCTTTAATATGATTATGCATCTTAGCTATATTGGCATATGATTGTTGCATTGCATCCCACATACTTAGTATATTCCATAGTACTAATGCATATTTTACCTACATGATGTCACCATATAGAGCCCAGTGATCATCCTCCTCCTTACACTCACAGTTGATATTGGACTTGAAGACTTTGCTTGTGGTGATTTTTTTAGATCCGAGGACAATAGCCTTATTTATCTAGCTTTCATTTGAGACTATGACACTTTGTTTTACTTACTTATGTTTGAGGGTAATCTTGGGACATGTCTAAGCCTCCCACTAATCCATATTTAGAGGTATTGTTGGTTATTTTAGCTATGTATACATGAATTGGATCCTTCTTTATGATTATGTTGATGTCCCTTAGTCCCTATCTCATAGTTTTCACTAATTTTTTAATTTAATTACCGATAATATGCTTACGTATTCTATGAGTCTTGTTTGAGGTACCTTCTAGTTTTCCATTCGTCATGTCATATTGGGTCGTGACAAGTTTGGTATCAGAGCACTAGATTTGTAAATGGTCCTAAAAATACAACATACCACGTCGAATAAATTCTTGTTCATAGTTGTGAAGTGCACCACAACTATGAATAGGAGGCTATGAAGCATTTAGAAAATGACTCACTTCTTTCATGTCCTATATTGTGCCTTAGAACTTGTCCTAAGATTTATCTCTAATGACTTGTTCTTTGCGTTTCTAGATAATGCTGCCAAGAAGAGTGCCACTACCAAGGGTCCCTATTCCCAAAGAGGACCAAGCCCCTCCGGACCCGCAAGCTCCCCAAGAAGAAGGGGTCACATATGCCAAGTACCGAAATGTTATCACATTATTGGCACAAGTCGTGGCCAACCAAGAGAACCAAGGAGCCCAAGAGCATTCTACTCCAACTCCGGCCTCAAGGGTGAGGTACTTCACTAAGATGAACCCTCCTGAGTTTTATGGCTCTAAAGTGGAGAAAGACTCCTAAGAATTCATCAACAAGGTATACAAAGTCCTAGCTATCATAGGGGTGATCTCGGAGGAGAAGGCAGAATTAGTGGCCTACCAACTTAAAGGACTTTCCCAAATATTGTTCACTCAATGGAAGATGGAGAGGGTGGACGATGAGCTTATTCTTTAGGAGGAATTCAAAGCCACCTTCCTTAACTGCTTCTTCCCTATTGAGCTAAGGGAAGCGAAGATGATGAAATTCATGAACTTCGAAAAAGGATCCATGAGTGTGAGGGAGTATTCCCTCAAATTGAACAATCTCTCAAGGTATTCTCCTCACTTGATTACAAATCCCCGGGCATGGATGCACAAGTTTCTGTCAGGTGTGTCCGACTTGATTAATGAAGAGTGTTGCATCAACATGCTTTTAAGAGAGATGGACATATCTCGGCTCATGAAATATGCTGAGCAACTTGAGGGAGAAAAGATTGGTAAGAGAAAGATGGGGGAGTCCAAGAGGGCTCGCTATGAAGGTGGGTTCTAAGGTGCAAAAGGTGGAGGAAGTGGCCACTTTTAACAAAGCCACAAATTTCAAGACCAAGGGTTGTCAAATGCTCCAAACCAAACGTTTACCAATAATAGGGTGCCAAACCCTAAAGCTCAAGGAGGTAATGGTGGACCAAGCTTTTCCAGGTGCTCGAGATGTGGGAGGAACCATGGCAGCAAATATTTAAGGGACATGGGTGCATACTGCGGGTGTGGAAACTAGGCTATAAACGTGTTGATTAAGTGCTCCAAATAAAGGTAGACATGGTCGTTCCCAAGGACATAGTGCTCAGGGAGGTCAAGTAGCACAGAGGAGGGGGGGTCAATAAGGAGGTGCACCACATCATAACCAATTCTATGCTCTTCTAGGGAGGCTAGGGTTAGATAAGGCACCCAATATTATCAGTGATATGTTAAAGGTTTATGTTTATGATGTGTATGCTTTATTGGATCCAGGTGACACTTCATCTTTCATTGTTAGTGGGTTTGATGGATGTCCCAAAATATTTTGCAAATCCTTTTTGGTGTCTACCCCATTGGTGAGTCCTTTATTGCTAAAAGACTTTATGGGGGTTGTCCAGTGTCCATTTTGCATAAAGTCTTGCCTTGTGAGTTTGTTGAACTTGACATGGTAAATTTTGATATTATTCTTGGGATGGATTGGTTTCATACATGTCATGCCTCTATTGATTGTAGAACTCATAAGGTTAGGTTCCAATTCCCTAATGAACCCATTCTTAAGTGGGAAGGTCTGATTCAGTGGTTAAGGGTAGGTTCATGTCTTTTCTTACGACTAGGGAATTGATTGTTAAGGATTGCATCTACCATCTTGTGAGTATTAGGTATGTTGAGTCTAAAACTCCTTCTATTCAGTCGGTCTTGGTAGTCAATGAGTTTTCTTATGTCCTTTCTAATGAGCTTCCCGATGTTCCTCCCAAAAGAGAAGTAGAGCTTGGTGTAGACCTCCTTCTCGATATAACCAACCTATCTCCAAATTCCTCCCTATTATATGGCCCCATAAAGTCAAAAAGTTAAAGGATTAATTGAGGGACTTATTAGAGAAGGGCTTCATTAGTCCTAGCAAGTCACCTTGGGGTGCACCAGTTTTGTTTGTAAGGAAGAAAGATGGCTCACTTAGAATGTGCATTGACTATTGGCAATTCAACAAGGTCACCATAAAGAACAAGTACCTACTACTGAGGATCGATGATTTGTTTGTTAAATTGCAAAGGGCTAGCCACTTCTCAAAAATCGATCTTTAGTAGGGAAGGTGACATTCCTAAGATGGTTTTCTGGACAAGGTATGGGCCTTTTGAGTTTGTGGTGATGTCTTTTGGTCTAACCAATGCGCCAGCAATATTTATGGATCTCGTGAATAGGATATTCAAATCCTACCTTCACATGATTTTTGTGGTGTTCATAGATGATATTTTGAACTATTCCCAGAGTGAGGAAGAATACTTGAGGCATTAGAGGACAGTTGCGAACCTTGAGGGAAGAAATGTTTCTTGCTAAGTTTGTAAAATGAGATTTTTTATTGAAGGACATTGCATTGCTTAGGCATGTAGTGTCAGGTTATGGAATCAAAGTAGATTTTAAGAAGATGAAGGTGGTGAGGAATTAGCCTAGGCCCTTGACTCTAGGAGTTTCTTGGGCTTAGTGGACTACTACCAGCGACTTGTAGAGGGGTTCTCCTTAATTGCATCTCTTTTGACAAAATTGACAAAAAAAGTGAAGTTCCTTTTGACCAATGAATATGAGAAGAGCTTTCAGACTTTGAGTGATAAGCTCACATAAGCTCTTATCTTAACTCTACTAGAAGGGTTGGAAGGGTTTATTGTCTATTTTGATGCTTCAAGGGTCGATTTAGGGTGTACATTGATGCAAAATGGAAAAGTCATTTCCTATGCTTCTAGGCAACTAAAGGTGCATAAGCATAATTATCCTATCCATGATCTTGAGCTAGTGGCCGTGGTATTTTCCTTGAAGATATGGTGTCACTATTTGTATGAGGTCCACTTTGATGTCTTCATCGATCACAAAAGCGTCCAATATGTATTCACACAAAGGGATCTTAATTTGAGGCAAAACGGTGGTTGGAACTCTTTAAACAATATGATATGAGTGTGCATTATCACCCGGCCAAAGCCAATGTTATGGCCAATGCAATTAGTAGAGTGTCTGTGGAGAGTGTGGCTCACATTGATAAAGGGAATAAGGAGTTGGTAAGGGAAATTCATTAGTTGGCTAGGATGAGAGTTAGAATGGATGAGGCTGAAAATGGTGGCATGATGGTTCTAGATGGTTCCAAGTCTTTGTTAGTTGAGGAAGATAAATCCAACCAAGACCATGATCCCACCTTAGCTGAATTATAGACCTTGGTAAAAGAGGGAAAAGTAGAGGCTTTCTCCCGGGGGAGATGGTGTCCTTAGATATCAAAGAAGATTATATGTGTCGGATATGGATGGATTGAGGAACTTGATCTTAAAATAGGCTCACAATTCATCCTATTCCATTCACCCCAATTCTACAAATATGTATAGGGATTTACGGAAAGTTTATTGGTTGGGTGGTAAGAAAAGAGACATTGCAAAGTTCATGGCCGCATGTCACACTTGCCAACTAGTCAAAGTCAACCAACAAAGGTCCGGTGGCCTATCCCAAGACATTGAGATCCCCACTTGGAATCAGGAAGAGATTAACATGGACTTTGTGATTAGTTTGCCTACTGTTTGGATCATTATTGATAGAATGACCAAGTTAGCTCACTTCTTGCTAGTTAAGACAATCTATGCTAGTTAAGACAACCAAAGTGCCGAAAACTATTCAAAATTGTACATTCATGAGTTGGTTAAGTTGCATGGGATTCCATTATCTATCATATTGGACAGTGGTGCCCAATTTACTTCTTACTTTTAGAGATCCTTTGAAAGAGACCTTGGTACTAAGGTCAAGATTAGCATGGTGTTTCGTCCACAAATGAATGCTTAAGCTGAAAGGACTATTCAAACCCTTGAGGATATGCTTAGAGCTTGTGTATTGGAGTTTAAAGGTAGTTGGGCTGAGCATCTCCCACTTATTGAGTTTGCTTAAAACAATAGTTACCACTCTAGCATTGGGATGACACCATTTAAGGCCTTATGAAAGGTGATGTAGATCCCCAGTTGGGTGATTCGAGGTGGGAGAGATGGCTTTGATAGGTATGAATTTGGTCTTGAAAGCCTTAGAGAAGGTGAAGTTGATAATATAGAGATCGAAGATTGCACAAAGTTGGCAAAAGTGTTATGTTGACATTGGGAGGAGAGATCTTGAGTTTAAATATAATGATTGGGTATATTTGAAGGTCTCACCCATGAAGGATATGATCCAGTTTGGCAAACAGGGAAAGTTGAGCCCTAGGTATATAGGGCCTTATCGGATCTTGAAACAGGTTAGTAAAGTCTCTTATGAGTTAGAGTTGCCCATGGAGGTGAGAATTGTTCATCCGGTCTTCCATGTATCCATGTTGAAGAAGTGTGTTAGTGACCCAAGTTCCATTGTGCCTTTGGAACTAGTGAATGTTGAAGAGAACTTGACATATGAGGAAGTCCTGGTTGAATAATTAGATAGACATGTAAGGAACCTCAAATTAGGAACCTAGAAAGTGCAGAAAAGTTAGGCAAGAAATAATCAAGACTCATTTCACGAAGCCAAGTTCATGGCCCGTGGTTTAAACCACAAGCCATAGACCAGACTTGTAGATGAGAGCCTCAGAAATATTGAAATTTTTCTAAAAGTGTAAAGTGATCCACGAAGATCATCTACCTCCCATGGAAGGAAACACGGATTATAGATCGAGTCATAGGTGTGAGTTCCACACATGAAGAAAATTTAGAGTTTCTAGAAGGTAACTCATGACCAACAGGATGGCCCATAGTCATTTACATGGTCCGTGGTTAGCCTTCATAAATGGGGTCCAGAGAAGTAGATATTTTACTAAGTGTGGAAGAAATCCATGGAGCCATCCAGAACTCATGGATCAAAGTACGGCTCGTGGATAGGCATTTCGTGGTTTGGTAATTGGTAACTAGTTTCTGAAGATTGGAAAAGGGGAACAAGTTGATGACAACCACAACTCATGGTTCAATCCATGACCCATAATTGGGGTCTCGTGGTTCATGTCCAATGGTTTTAATAAAGGGCATTTTTATCCTTTTCGTCAATCCTAGATCTAAACTATGTCATTTTTATGGCCCTTTAGGCCCCTAAGCAGACCTTAAAGCCCTACAAATCCCATTATTTTTCATTCTTCCACTTTCTAAACAAATCCTAAGGCATTTACTATCTGCAAGAACAAGGCAAAAAGGGTTAGGTTTTAATGCTCTTCTCCATAACATCAAGTACCTTCTTCTTAGGCTACAATTAAGGTATGTGAGTTGATTTGTAGGTCTCCTTTCACCCGCAAAGTCCTACATTAAAAGCTTTTACCTTTTCTTTAAGTTTCTTGAATCTTACCATACATGCTAATGATGATTTCCTGATGTTTGATGTCATAAGATCCCTTTAATGCTACCGTGTAATATTTTACTAAGTATTTTTATCTGTTTTAAGTTAATAGCGATGACCCCAATGATTTGGGTTTTGAATGAAGATAGGTAGGCTATTAATGAATGTTTGAATAAGCATATTACTCCCATGATCATGCATGATTCTTATGATTTATGAGTTTTTCCCGACTAATGATTTGGCTCACTAAGTTTAAAGTCAATCCCTGCATGTTATATGATGATAAGTAGGGAATGAAAGAAAGGTTTTAAGTTGATGTTTTGTCAAAGATATAAGTATGTCAATAATTCCCTAAATGATGTTTATGATGGTCTCCAAGATGAAAGGACAATTCTCACTTGGTGGTTCCTTAAGTTTCGAGCTACTCTTGAAATTGCTACTTATGATTTTAAGTGTCATTATTTGACTAAGTAAAAGCTTTAAAAAATTCTGTGGAATAACTTAGCACTGAATGAGGCACTGAGGTTGGGTTCGGTAAGGAAACCCTAGAAGTAACCTTTTGGCCCATTAACTATGTGTCACCATAGGATCCCTTATAGGTTAGGCTAGTGGATCCACGTAGGCAAATTATGATATATGATGATGCATGCTATGTGATGGAGTCCTACCGGGCGAGTGGACTCCCCATGCTAATGTAGGCAGTTATGTTGGATTTCATGTAATAGCTCACATGGTCTTATATGCTAATTACGGTCCATTCCCACAAAAGTATGTTGTCTTGGTTCCATCACATGTATTTCATTCATGTATTGTTTTCATTCATATTGATCGTTATTCCTTATGCATGTTTAAGCTCATATAAATGTTGTTTTACCATTCCATGCATTAAAGTCATTAACTTATAAATGATAGCATTACATTTTCATGCTTGTATTGCATTTCACATACTTATTACATTCCAAAAGTACTAACGTATATTTGCCTACATGATGTCACCATGTCAGGACTGACGCTCCTCCTCCTTAGCTCTTGGCTAGTTCTTTTGATGCTCTAAGACTAGTTTAGTTGTGGTGAGCCCTGAGTTCAGGACTCTACCTATTTTTCTTTCATGCTATGTATTTTTGGACACGATATATATTTAGGCTTTTAAACTGGAGGCTTTTACTTATTATGTTCAAATTTTTAATATTTTTTATTTGAGGAAAATTGACCGTTTATCAGCTCCCATTTACTCATGTTCTAGATGGCGTGTTATGGACACTATGGCATGTTTTAAGATGCTTCCTTTGTTAAATTATGTCCCATAGACCTTATCCCGTTTATTTATGAAAAATGTATGAATTTATGCCTATGAATGCTTGACATGCTAAGATGGTTTGGATGAGATGCCTACGGGTGTCTCATTCGCCGTGTTACGACTAGGCCCTAGGCTTGAGTCTTTACAAGGCAAGTCAAGAGGTTAAGGAACAAAATATTGCACCCATCAAAGTCTTTTGAAGGAATCAGTTGAAAGCGCCACATGGGAGGCAGAAACGCACATGAAGAAGGGATACTCTTATCTCTTCCACTCTACTCAAGCCTAAGGTATTAAGCATTCTTGCCCAAAACTCTCAATTTCTTTACATTTAAGTATGATATCTATGTATATTTACATGTTTATGAGGTTGTATATGAATGATTTTTGAAGCATGAATTTGAAAACTTCTCATGAAAAGTGTTAAAGTTGCAGTTATACATTCATGTTGGGTTGATAGCTGCTTATTTACTCTTTAAAGTTTGCGCTTAGCATATTTGGGGATGGATGTTCCCAAAGGAGATATATTGTAAGGGCCCACATGTTAGAAAGTATGAAAATGCTGAAGAAAAGGTAATCTGGGAATCTGCAAGGCAAAAGTATAAGTCCAGTCTATGGCTCATGGTTAGGGGATACAGTGGTGAAAATTTTATTAAGTGTTAGTGAGGTTTATGTGTGGGATTTATGGTCCATAATAGGAACTACGAACCATACTATAGGTTTGTGGAATGGTGACAAATGTTGATCAAGTTTTAGAGTTTTTGAAGTGACAAGTACGAATCAACAGGATGGGTCATATTCATGTTTATGGTTTTTAAGAAGGGGTCGTAGTTTGGCCCCTTAGGGTTGGAAATTTTTCACTTTACGAATGAATTCTTTGATTCGTAAATTGATCTACGAGACATTAATTGAGATTTTTGATTGAGTTTTAGAAACTTTTTCAGAGATTTCCAAATTCAATAGGACAAAATCCCCCATTCTATGGTCCATACTCCGTTCTACGAGTCGTAGATAGGTCTCATAGATGGGGTCTCGATAGTTTTCAAAAAGGGTAATTTTGATTTTTCTTGTGTCCTATGTTTAAAACTATGTAATTTTGGACTCTAAATGACCTATCTCTAGTCTATTGCTCCTCAAACCCTTATCATTCAACTCAATCTCAAATTATTCTAAGTATAGACCTCTCAAAAACACTCCCAAGATTCCTCCAAGTGCCTAGTGAATGGATTCAAGTTAGGGTTCAGGATTATTTATCTTCATTCCATATTTTCTTCATCAAATCATAGCAAGGTATGTGGGTTTGATTTGTGGAGTCCTTTTCTCCACAAAGCTCAAGCATCTTTCTACCTATTTGAGTTTCAAAGTATGGGTATTTTATGGAATTTCATGAACTCCTTATAAATGTTGATACTATGTAATGTTTTATGTTATTTGAGCTATGCGTGCTATAATGCTATGAAAAAATTATGATTTATGAGATGGTCTTTATGTTTGCACTAACTAGGATTTTCTAAGATAATGGTGGGTTGCTTTAGTTTGTTCCAAATGATCATGATTTATCTCATCTATACATGTTACACTTGAATTGCATGATTTTGAGCCTTATGCATGAATCCACCATGTTTTGAGTCAAAGTTACATGATGAAGTATGATGAAAGGTTTCAATCTATGTTATGCAAGTTCATGAATATTATGAATGATAAGGGCTATCAAGTACGTTATGAATCCATGGAATTTCTATGAAAACTGTACAATATTTTGAAGTCCTTTTCATGATATTATGACACACCCGCTTATTAAAGGAAAATGCTCATTTGAAGGGGTTACAGATTTTAACGATCTACTATTATCATGATGTTATACTTTTTAAACTTATACGTGTATGATTATGCTTATATTTATGCATTCCATGGGACTAGACTTAGCACAAAATGAGACTAGACTTAGCACCGAATGAGATTTAGGATGGGGGACTATCCCCAAGGGTCTTATATACAACCGTACTTTCCATAACTACATGCCACTATAGGATTATTTTGCTAGTGGATCCACATATAGCTCCATACTTATGACACCCACAAATGTGGGGTATAGTCTACCTTGGCAAGTAGACTACTCCTTCTTCGGTGTGGAGGCAACATCAAAAATTTCATGTAGTAGGCCGCATGGTCTTAGTGTCGGTTAAGTCTCCTCCCACCTATGTACATGATATGTTATGAAGTTACAATGTTTCATGAATGTTTTCGATAAGGCATTGATTATTCATTACTTATTGATCTTATTGCCTTTGATATGATTATGTGTCTCGACTATATTGGCATATGATTTCCTTGTTGCATTGCATCCTACATACTTAGTACATTCCATAGTACTAACACATATTTTGCCTACATAATGTCACCATGTAGGGCCCGACGATCATCCTCCTCTTCACACTCATGTTTGATATTGGACTTGAAGACTTGTGGTGAGTCCTCTAGATCTGAGGACAATAGCCTTTTTTTTTCTAGCTTTCATTTGAGACTATGACACTTTGTTTTACTTATGTTTGAGGGTGAGTGTAGGACATCTCTAAGCCTCCCCTATCCATGTTTAGAGGTATTGCTGGATATTTTGTCTATGTATGTATGGATTGGATCCTTCTTCTTTATGATTATGTTGATGTCCCTTAGTTCCTATCCCGTAGTTTTCGCTTGTTTTTTATTTAACTATCGATGTTGTGCTTACGTATGCTATGAGACTTATTTGGGATACCTTTGGATTTTCCATTGGTAATGTTACACTTAGGCCCTAGGTTTGGGTCATGACAGACATGAGATGATGGAACCTAAGAAACCTTTCGATAACCATCCCTGATGATGTAAGGATTATCATCCAAGACTGCTATATACCTCTGATGGAACAAGTGAGGATAGGTTAATTTGGAACCTTACCAGTAATGGATAGAGACTTTTAGATGCCCAGAAGTAACCCCAAACCCTTCTAGCCATGCTAACTTCTCCTACATATGAGGGCTCCAGACTCTTATCGAAATTCAAACCTTTCTTTGACTCCTCCACCATAATATACTTTGCACTAACCTCCATCTGAATCATATTAAGATGGACATTAATCCTTACTCCAAGTACTGTGATACTGCCTCGAAAAACATTGATCATATATTCTCTCACTTCCCTAAAACAGTCTCCTTTTGAAACACCGTACCCAATTGAAGTATCCCTACCTTGGAAGTCGACTCCACTGCTATAACCATTTAAAATTGCCTGGATATACGGACAATCCTTAAAGGGATACATTTCAACAAATGGGTTACATGGGATGACATCCGATAATATTGTTTCTGGGAATCTGGCTAAGCAGAAATAACAATGTCTATAAGACAAATAGGAATTTCCCTCAACCTGATCTGATTATTACTTGGGTCCTAGAACAAGACTTCATTATCTCTAAATATAATCAATTAAAATCTCCATTGCAGTGAAATGGCAACACCACCAGAAGGAAACTAAAAACTCAACATTGATGGATCTAGTGAGAAGTCTCTGAGTAAGCGTGGGATAGGAGGCCTCTTTAGAAATCATAGAGGAGACTGGTTCACAAGCTTCTGAAAACATTATGCTTACATGACTCCCAAGCAAGCCAAACTATTTGCCATCCTCTATGGACTACGAATGGCGGGACCAATAGAAATCACAATCCTCTTGTCATTGATATTGACTCATAGGAAGCAATTGACATGTTCGTTAATTAATACTTGTTTTTTAATAATATTATCCTTGAGTGCAAATATCATCAAGCATGTGTTTAGAGAAGAAAATGAAGTTGCTGATATGCTTGCAAGAGAAGGGGTTCAAGGAAGCCAACAGATTTTTGATGTTACTACGTATGAAGCTCCTCCGTTGTTTATGCTAGAAACTCTTGCTATAAACAATTCAGGGATTACTTTCATTAGAAACATTTACTTTTGTGATGGTCAATCATCAGACCAAATAGAGGGATATCTTCTCGAACAATTTGTCACTCCTCTCTAAATTATCTTTATATAATAATATCCATTTCCAGCCCCAAAAAAAAAGAAAAGAAAATACCAACACATGATGACAAAATTGTTATTCTCCTAATTAGTTAGAAGGTCACCAAAAAAAAAATTGTTTGACAATTATCTATCTTGATCCAATGATATGAAATAGAAAATTCCATAATAATTCAAAATATAATTGAATTTTGTTATTGTAATTTTGTAAACTAAATAAGAGATTAAATAAAAAGCAGCTAATCAAACATTTAATAAAAAATAATATCGTGCATCATTTATTTTTACCAAATGACCCCTTAGAGATATTAAATATTGTGCTTGTTGTTGTAAATAATAATAATATATGTATTAGAACTCCATGTAGCTTATAGAGGAAACTCTTCCCTTAGCTTATAGATGAAGTAACTTATAGAGGAAGTTCTTCCCTTAGCTTACAGATGAAGTAGCTTATAGATAAAGCTCTTCCCCTAGCTTACAGAGGAAGCTCTTTCCTTAGTCTATATATATGGCCTTAGTCCTTTGTAAAATATAGGTTGAATGAAAGAAAGAAAAGATAAGTTTCTCTCTCTACTCTTCTTACTATTTTCCCTTTTTCCTTACTCTTCTTAATCTAGTGGCTTTGTATTGGTTGTCAGTTTTAGTTTCATAACACGTTATCAGCATGAGGCTCTGCCCATTTCAAGCTACTTTAAACAAGTAAAAAGAGGTAAGAATTTTATTTTTCTAAAATGTCTAATATTTCAAAATTTGAATTTGTTGCCCTAGATATATTGGGCAAAAAGTACTCAACATGGACGTTAGACGCAGAAATTCACCTGGATGCGATGAGTCTAGTAGACACCATAAAAAATAATAACCAGGCATCCGACCAAGATCATGCCAATGCTATGATATTTTTCCGCCACCATCTTGACGAGGGACTAAACAATGCAATATCTCACTATGAAAGATCCCCTTACGCTGTGGAACGATCTGAAAGATAGATATGATCACCTGAAGTTGGTCATTCTTCCACAAGCACGTCATGATTGGTTTAATCTGACATTACTAGACTTTAAAAGTATAACTAAATAAAATTCTTCCATGTATAGAATTATATCAAAGTTAAACTTATACGGAGAAGATATCACTGAACATGATAAGCTTGAGAAAATATACTCCATAATTCCTCCCACAAATATGCTCTTACAGCAGCAATATAAGGAGATGGGTTTTAAAAAAAATACTCTGAATTACTTTCACGCCTTATTATTGTTGAACAGCATAACGACCTATTAATGAAAAATCATGAAAGTCGGCATGTTGGTTCTATGCCACTCCTTGAAGTGAATCAAGAAAATTATCACAAATGAGGAAAAGGTCGTGACCCTAGTCGTGGTTGTGGCCGTGGTCGAAAGAGAAATTATAACCACGATGGTCAACTTGCACCAAAAAAAATGACCAGCAATATAAAAAAATGGTGAAAAAGGGAACCTGTGCAAAAGAAAATTTTAGAAAGTGTATGCCATAGATGTGGAGGAATGGAGCACTGGTCACGTACCCCTCGATCATCAAAGCGTCTAATTCAACTCTATCATGTATCCTTAAAAAGGGACGATAATAATCTAGGGACAAACTTTATCTCTGAAGATAATGTTGAGCCGATGCATCTGGATGTAGCTAATTTCTTTGATCTCCTAGAAGGAGAAATGAACAGTGATGAGCCTGCTACAATCTAAATAACTTTCTTTTCTATTTGCTTATGCAAGTTGGTATGTTTATGTTTTTCTAGTTCCTGTAAATGAATAAAGTTTGTGTAATGACCATGTTTAATAGTAATGTTTACTTTATTTTATTTTTGAAGAAAATATGATTATACCTCAAAATTAATTGAGGGCTCTAGAAGAGCTACTATATTTCTGCCTAAAGGGACAAAACTTTTTATAGGAGATGCACTTTTCTCTTCGAAATTCCCAAGAAACTTGTTAAATTTTAAAGTTATCCGCCGAAATGGATACCATGCCGACACATTAAATGAAATGAATACTGAATACCTTGGTATAACCAAGAGTGTCTCATGCCAAAAACATATTTTGGAGAAGTTACCAAACTTATTTTCTAGCCTATATTATGCGGAAATAAGTACAATTAAAGCACATTCAATCATAAATCAGAAGTTTACTAATTTCAATACTTTTATGCTACGGCATGACCGAATAAGTCATCCTGGATCAATAATGATGAGGCGAATTCTTGAAAATTCAACTGGACATCCATTAAAGAACCTGAAGATTTTTACTAATGATGAATTTTCATGTGCTATTTTTTTATCAAGGCAAATTAATTATCAGAAAATCAACCCTGAAGGTTGGTATCGAATCCCTTAACTTTTTAAAACTTATACGTGGAAATATATGTAGGTCTATTCATCCACCTAGTGAATTGTCAAGACATTTTATGGTCCTAATAAATGCATCCTAAAGATAGTCTCGTGTGCGTCTCTTATCATCTCGCAACCTGAAATTTGCAAAATTATCAACACAAATACTAAGGTTAAGGACACAATTCTCAGATGATCCTATTAAGGCTATTCACCTTGATGATACTAGAGAATTTATATCCCAAATTTTTTATGATTATTGTTTATTAATTGGGATAAAAATTGAACATCCGGTTGCTCATGTTTATACTCAAAATGACCTTGCACAGCTATTTATTAAGCACCTACAATTGATAGCGAGATCATTGCTTATGAAAACAAAAATGCCCAGTATTGTTTAGGATCATGCAACCTTGCATGCGACAACACTTGTTCGCATTAGACCAACTAATTATAATAAATACACTTTGTCATAATTAGTATTTGGCCATGAGTCAAATATAGCTCATCCACGAATCTTCAGTTGTGCAGTATACATGTCTGTAGCACCACCACAACATAATAACATGAGACTTCAATGAAGATTTTCGATTTGATGAAATAACTTTCTCATAAATAGGGGGAGAGAAAAAGGACCGCAAAAAGGAAAATTACATGGAAAGTTTTACCACTATCTCATTTTGATCCACGTACCCGTATATGTGAGCAGATGGTCCAGAAGATCATCCACTTACAGAAAATATCAAATCAAATGGCAGATGCATTTACCGATTTGAAATAGATAACTAAATCACATATCCCTGAAGTGAATGTGCCTATCTGGATTGATGTCCCAAAGGGACTATCTACTGGTGTCATAGCATCTGAATTCCAAACATGTCTGAAGCGTGGCAGACCATTGGATTCAAAGGAGAAAAGTCCTAGAAAAAGAAGCATGAGAAATGATAAAGAAGACACTATAAAAGAACCTCATGAAGAAATAATAGATTCTTCAAGCGTTCTTTATATTGCTTGTTCTCATGATAAGTTGATGGGATCAACTAATGTTAGGGATTAATCCCCTAAATTCTGAAAGTATAAAAGGTGAAAACGGACCCGTTCATGATCATGTGATATGTAAAGTAGATATCTAAAGATAATCACATGTGTATTTATTGTCAACTTGAAGTTTGACATTCACAAAATTGTCTGTACCAGATAATAAAGTTAAGTGCACAACTTTCAGAATACATAATAAAGACAATTCATCTTGATAATATTAATAAATATCTAAGATGATTGACACTGAATGCCTCAGATAAATAGTCAATCATTGCTTATGAGAACAAAGCTTCATGGTCTGAAATATAACTGGTCAAAGATATGCATCAGTCTAATAAATTACGATGATGCATAAAAATGAATTCTCCAAAGATAGGTTGAAATATATGTTTGTTTGTGTAACATAAGGGAGAAATACCCTTATTGTATATCCCTGAAGGATAGAGTTTATGACATAAAATGATTCTAAAAGGGACAAATGATCAAAATGGTCATAATTAAGAAGCATTATGCTCCTGAAGAACTTACGACGTAACACTTCATGAAACCTCATGAGAGGGATAGCTACTTGAAAATAATGAACTGATGAGATCTCAGCAAGTTATGTCGCATTACAAATCGACAAAGTCGGTGATATATTTCTATGCAATATTGGGCTCGACCTCAAGAAAAATAGTGAGGATCTTGAGCCTAAAATGTCAACAAAGATGTGATTGACCAAAATAGCAAGAAGCAATTCAATCAGAATTGAATTCACTCTCTAAACGTGACATTTTAGACCTGTAATCCAAACCCCTAATAGTGTAAAATCAATTGGCTATAAATGAATTTTTTGTGCGAAAACGATTTTACATGGGCAAAGTACATCTATTAAATACTCCAATAGTTGTTCGATCATTTGAAGTGAATAAAGTTTCATTCCAACCTCCAGAAGAGAATGCAGAACTTCTTAGCTCTAAAGTGTCATATCTCAGTACTATAGGTGCACTTATGTGTCTTGCTAATACAATTAGACTTGATATAACATTTTCTGTTAATTTTCTAGCAAGCTATAACTCTTCCCCATTGCGAAGACATTGAAATGGTAAGGGGACTATTAATATGGGTTTGTTTTATACAAACAAAAATTGTATAGATCTTATTGGTTATGCAGATGCAAGTTATTTATTAGACCCACATAAAGCTCGATCTCAACCAGGGTATCATTAACATATGGAGAATTGCTATATCGTGGCGATCCATGAAACTGTCTATTGTTGCCACATCATCAAATCACGCTGAGATAATAGCAATTCATGAAGCAAGTAGAGAATATGTATGGTTGAGATCAATAACCCAATTCATTTAAGAAAGATGTGGTTTGGAGAATGGTGTCAAAGTACTCAATGGTTATATTTGAAAACAATGTTGCATGCATAGTTCAATTAAAAGGAGGTTTCATAAAAGGAGATAAAAAGAAGAACATTTCACCAAAATTATTCTTCACACATAATCTCTAGAAAAATAGTGATATTGACATACAACAAATACGTTCAAGTGATAATCCAGCAGATTTATTCACCAAAGCTTTACTAGCCTTGACACTCGAGAGGATGATACAAAAGATTGGAATGCGAAGGCTTCACTGCTTCGATCGTGGTCTTTATCGGGGGAGTAGAATACACGTTGTACTCATTTTTCCTTAACCAAGGTTTTATACCACTGGTTTTTCCTGGTAAAATTTTTAATGAGGCAACAAATGATGCATATTAAGAATAATATAGACTTCTAAAGGGGGAGTGTTGTAAATAATAATAATAATAATATATGTATTAGAAATCCATGTAGCTTATAGAGGAAGCTCTTCCCTTAGCTTATAGATGAAGTAGCTTATAGAGGAAGCTCTTCCCTTAGCTTATAGAGGAAGCTCTTTCCCTAACTTACGGAGAAAGCTCTTTCCTTAGTCTATATATATGGTCTTAGTCCTTTTTAAAATATGGGTTAGATGAAAAAAGAAAAGCTAAGTTTCTCCCTCTACTTTTCTTACTATTTTTCCTTTTTCCTTACTCTTCCTAACCTAGTGGCTTTGTATTAGTTGTCATTTTAGTTTCATAACACTTATAAAATTAAAAATTGGAATTGACGATTTATCTTGTTTAAAGAACCTCAGTTACTGAAAAGAAAAAAGAAAGAGCGCCTCAGTTGTTTTTGAGAGTGGGGCAACCCTTTTCTCGTCATCAAGTCAACTCTAATAAAGTCTTTTTACATTTTCAATGTGGGCAAGTTTGTTTCTTCCAAAAGTCTGAAATTTCATCAACTTAAAAGGATTTATTTTCCCCTTCCGTTGAAAATCTTACATTATTAAATAAAGCACAAAAATTTAGGCATTACTAAGTTTATTTTTTGATCATTTACATAAAAAATATACTATTTTACCTAAGTTACGAGTTTTGACATAATTATAACTCTTACAAAATATAATTATATTTTTCTTACCAAAAATAGCAACATATTAATAAATATAGTTTTTTTACTCTCTCTCTCTCTCTCTCTCTATACTTCTCCAGTTCTCTTGTCCGAAAATCGACCAACACAATGCATATTACAATGACGTCAACAGATCCAATGTCATAGATAGTTGTAATTTCAACTCAAAAATTCTCAATTCAATTTCATAATAATCAGGTTATACGATTCCAATTATTTTTTAATTCAAAATTCAATTTGAACTATGTAGCTCATGCGATTTCAAATTAATTTCAATCGAATTTATTATAATCTACTCAATCTTCATATGCTTTTTATTTCGTTTACTCAATTTTTACAAATTGATTTTGACATATATTCATCTTTGTAATTTAGCTTGATTTTATTTATTTATTCATCTGTGTAATTTACAAATTGATTTTGACTAATTCATAGTACATGCATTCCTTTTCTCTCATTGAATTTACATTTGGATTCACTTTTATCGTCTATGTTTTGTAGATTCAAAATATAATACTGATTTTCATGAATCAATTTTATTGTAGAATTTTGTGGGATTCAGTTGTAATATCCTATGATTAGCTCCGTTTTCTTCCTCTGAATTCACTTTTGTTGTGTGAGTCTGTAAGATTCAAGTATAATTCTCCGATTTATTCCTTTTGCCCTGCTGATTTCACTGTTGTTGTTTGAGTTATATGATTCAAATATAACACTTTGGTGCATTCCTTCACAATACTTTGCTGAATTCAGTTATAATATTGTTGTAATTCAAATAATTGTGCAAGGTATTATATTTGAATTCACTTTGTTGTTTGAGTTTATATTATTCAAATATAACACTTTGGTGCATTCCTTCACAATGCTCTGGTGAATTCAATTATAATACTCTTGTAACTCATATAATTATGGAAGGTGTTATAATTGAATTTTAGTTATTATGCTCTAATTCATTCTTTTTTTACCTCTGGATTCACTTTTATTGTCTAAAAGTTTGTAGATTCAAATATAATACTATGATTTCCATGAATCAATTTTATTGTACAAGTTTGTGGGTCCAGTTGTAATATCCTCTGATTTATTCCTTTTGTCCTACTGAATTCACTGTTGTTGTTTGAGTTATACGATTCAAATATAACAATTATAATACTTTTGTAATTCAAATAATTGTGAAAGGTGTTATATTTGAATTCACTTGTTTTTTGAGTTTATATGATTCAAATATAACACTTTGGTGCATTCCTTCACAAAATGCTCTGAATGAATTCAATTATAATACTCTTGTAACTCATATAATTATGGAAGTCTTATAATTGAATTTAGTTGTTATGCTCTGATTCATTCCCTTTTTTTACCCCTAGATTCACTTTTATTATTTAAAAGTTTGTAGATGGCCATAATACCGGTTATGCTTTATCACAATGGGAGGTGAGACAGTAGCAGTCGCTATGTTGATTACAATGCAAATGCAATAGTTATAAATTCTGAATCAAGCTATGAGGCTTTTGTGGCAGTAATTGCAACATATTATCCATTGACACTTTTGTTAAAAAAAATAAGCATCAACTACAAAATTGATGATTAGTCAGTACTATTGAAAATACGAAACAATTGAGGGTCCAAGTGTATGCCGAATTGAAAAAGGATAACTGAGAGATTACTAAATACTCTTTGTGTATCTCAACAACAAAATTGATGATCCAAGAGGAGCATGAATCAAACTTAATTCCACATTTGTGTGCATCTGATTTAATCTCAACCTCTGAAATCCTCAATTCATATAATTTTGATTCAATGATTGGAATTGATGACGCAATTCAAGAAGTTGGAATGGGATCATATACAGAAATTGGTGAGTATTCAAATGTTGAATCTGCAATCATAACTAACCACAATCAAGAATTGATTGAAGAAAATTAAGTCTATCAACAAAAGTCTATTTTGGTTAGTGCAGTGAGGTGTTATTCTGTTCTTCACAAATTTCAAGAGGTCATACGATCAAATGCAAATTGGTAAATATCTTTATTTGTTCTATCTGCTTTAATTATCTGTCTGCTTTTATTATTTTGAAGTTTAAATTATGAACTTATTTTGTTGTATTTTCTGTAGTTGTACAATTAAATGCTTGAGTAAAAATTGTGGTTGGAGTTTACGAGCATTATGTTTGAACAAATCTGAAATGTTCAAAATTAGAGAGTTACATATGTCTGGTAGGAGCCAATTCTATTTCTAAAAGACATGCAACAACTACTGTGGTTACTGCTATTGTAATGAAAAAGCTTGCAGAAAGTAAATCTGATTACACGCCACGGAAAATACAAAGTGACATATTAAATGATTATGGTGTGTCATTAACCTACATGGAGGCTTGGAGAGCTAAAGAAAAAGCCTTAGAATTAGTGAGAGGTGATCCTGCTGATTCGTATAGGAGATTACTTAGTTATCTTTATATGTTGCACAAAACTCATCCAGGTTCACATGTTGAATTGCACAAGTAAAATGATGGACATTTTCTATACGTATTCGTGGCATTGCATGCATCAATAGAGAGTTTGGGAATATTACAGGTCTATTGTAATTGTTGATGGAAGTTTTATTAAAGCAGCATACAAAGGGACAATGCTAATAGCTAGCACATTAGATGCAGCAAGTTAGTGTTTTTCACTTTGTTTTGTACTAAAATCGTATTACAGACGTATTAAAATGTCAATTATTTCCTAACATCTAGGCAATATACTGCCACTTGCTTATACAATCGTGGATTTAGAGAATGATACATCATGACAATGATTTTTTGAACAATTCAAAGAGGCATATGGTCAGAGGCCAATGATGAGTGTAGTTTGAAATAGACATGGAAGCATTATCAAAGAAACTTGAATAGTTTATCATGGAGTTCCTCACTTTACTTGCATCTGGCATTTGTGGAGAAATGTGATGAATTTTTTTAAAAGAAGTCAGTACAGGATAAGGGAGTTGTTCGATACAATGGCAAGGGCTTACACTCAATTGGAATTCAACAAAAATATGAAAATGGTTGAAAAAGTAGATAGAAGAGTTAAAGACTACTTGTTTGATATTGGGTACAGTAAGTGGTCAAGTGTGTATGCCTAGGTGAATAGAACATGGATAATGACTTTCAATATTGCAGAATCATTAAATGCAGTCAATAACAAAGCTCGGGAACTGGTAGTTTTGCCACTACTAGATTTCATGAGATTGCTAATTCAAAAATGGAATAACAACAACCGATCAAGGATACATTTTCAGCATTCTACCTTGGTAAGAAATATCATGAAATTTTGGAATGTAACAAAGAGGAAGCGGACAAAATGAGGGTACGTATCATCTTGTCATATTGAAAAACTGTTAATATATCTTTTAACAGTTGGTGTTCCTTTTACAAACTGTATTACGAGAAACAACTGAATACTTGCATACAGTCATCGATGGTATTACAAATTTCACAGTAACCTTCAGGATAAGAAATGCAGTTATGAAAGGTTCCAATTGGATGAACTACCATGCCCACACACTTTATCGATTATATACAAAAGGCATCTTGTCTATGAAGACTACTGCTCCTCATACTACACAAAAGCAAACTTGTTGCAAACATACCAACTTCAAGTGGAAAATCTTCCTGATTCAAGCACCTGGAATGTGTCATTGCATATATCTGCTGAGATAGTGCTACCTTCAATTGAAAAAAGGGCAGCTGAAAGACCAAAAAAAATAAGAATCAAAACCGGTGAGGGAAGAAAATACAAAAGATCTAAAAATTCATGCAGTAATTGTGGACCAACAAGTCACAATCGAAAGAGTTGTCGAAATGTTAGAAATAAACAATAAGGCAGACACAAATTATACAAAATAGCAAGATATTTTTTTAACATTTATTGAATTCTTAATATTTTGTTGGATAGGTATTCTTAATATTTTGTATTCTTTTGAACCTTTGTATTATAATCATTTATATATGCATTATAATCATATTACAGGTGAATTATGGGAGGGGGTTCATATTTCTTTGGAGCCTTTGTATTATAATCAGTTATATATGCATTATAATCATATTACAAGTGAATTATGGGAGAGGGGTTCATGTTATGATCATGTATTATAGCTAACTTTTGATTTATTACAATAAATAAAGAGTTAAAGATATTATAATTATCTAAATAAAGTGTTTAAGATATTATCAAAGTACTTTTGATGCATTAAAATAATATTAAAAATAAATTATAATAGGATTAATAGTCATAAGATTTTATAACTTATGTATATTATAATTGTATAAAAATATTATCAAAGCACATTCATGTATTAGAATAATATAAAAAAATGAATTATAATAGGATTAATAGTCATACTATTAGGTTGTTGTATTATAATCATATTCAAAAGAGTTATATAATGTATTAGGTGAATGAACTCATATTCAAAAGGGTTGGGGGTTCATGTTATGAGCATGTATTATAACTTTTATAACTCATGTATATTATAATTGTATAAAGATATTATCAAAGCCTAGTCATGTATTAAAAATAAATTATAATAGGATTAATAGTTACACTATTTAAGTTGCTATATTATAATGATATTGAAAAGGGTTATATAATGTATTATAATTATATTCAGAAAAGCTTTGTCCTAGGCATATGTATATGATTATAAATGTATTATAATTATATAATGTATTATAATCATCTTTATGCTATAATTATCACAAAATGTATTATAATGATATTAAAGTCACATTATTGCAAAGTCACATGTATTCAAAAAGACAGGACGCCACCAAAAGCATTGTAGTTTTCATAACAAAAACACAATCGTCAAAAAAATAGTTGTTCAAATACATGTTAATCAAAGTTTCATCGTGTCATATTCACAGCAAAAGCGGCAAAAAATAGTATTTAAACAGTATTTAAGCATTCACTTTTTACATGTTTGCCTGAGACTTCAAAAGTAGAAAAACAACCAGTAACTACTTCTTTGTTGCACATCCTTAACACTTATAAGCCTTCCATGCCTTCTCTTCATTACTAATAACATCACTCTCTTGTTTTTTTTGTTGCATACTCCCACAATAATGCTCCAAATCTCTTTTGATGATACTCAACATCAAAGGACTCGTATGAAATCTGTCGCTTTCACTAACTTACTCAACAAATGCAATAACATAGACCCCATAGTCTTTGAAAAATAAAGTAATCAATCAGTCTAACATACATTAAATTAACTTACGGTAAATAAAAATGAAAATTTACTAAAAATGAAAATCAGAAATCTTATACAAACTCACAGTGAATCTTCCTTTTGTTTTGGAAGTTGACCGGGAAGTATGTTGATTTCAAGTTTATCGGCCACTTTGAAATCTTGTATTTAGGAGTACTCAGCAAATCTGCTCGTTTGTCATAGAATTTGGTTATATCCAGATATAAAGGTAGAATTGTAGAAAATATTTCCGTAATGTTAGACACTTCATAGTTCTTACTCCTTTAAGGAAAAGAGTCATACACATTAAGGCACCTTTCAACAATGTCAAACTCAATCAAACACCAATGACGATTTTTCTTGAAATTTACAGGATACAAAACAACATCAACAGTATACCAAGAAGCAACACCTAAACAAAAGAAAAAATTACCAGTGTCAAATCTAAAAAAGTAACCAGCTTCTTTAGACCATATATAAAGAAATATATTATACCTATCATAGAGGACCCACATATATAACTAGCCATAAGATCAGTTACTTTCATAGTCAATCCTGTTTTGTCTTCATTAGACGCAACCAATTTGAAGAATATTTGTTCGATTTTTATCTTAAAACAATAATCTGTCGTAGTGGACCTCACACAATTTGATCCATACTTGCTCTTCTTCCGCAAGTAATACAAAATTACATCAATGTGCTGTAATTTTTATATCAAAATTAATAAAGCATAAACAAAAGTTAAAGTCATATTAACTAGAACAATGTGCTGTAATTTTCAGATCAAAATTAATAAAGCATTAACAAAAGTTAAAGTTATGTGAAAACTAACCGTATCTGTCCACTATTGTTCAGAATGTGCCAAATTGTAGAACCATTCCTTCTCTTTAATCAAAGTAATGCTCAAATCAAGTGGAGGCTTAATCTCCGGAGCAACTAGGTAAGGGCATTTTCTTCTGGCCAATACAAAAAAAAAAAGTTAGCAATACATTCAAATAAGTTTACACAAAAGTTAACATAAAAAAGTTCAATAAATGGACTTCTTCTTTGAAAGTCCTTCATGTAGCCAAGTTGTGAAGGAACTGATCAAATTGTTGTCAGCGTCTACACCAATTTCAGTAGAAAAAGTGTGTTTTATCTCAAAAAATTTACATGACACAGAATCAGTAGCACCAGAATCAAACTCCTGTAATTATGGCTATTTAACAAGCTTCCCTGGAATTTTCATTCTACTTTGTTGTTCAGGTATGCCTGATTGTTTAGTTGCATCATCTAATAACTGAGTCAAATTATCAAGTACTTCAAAGTCATCAAGTGCTGGACTTGATTTTTTTCCAACTTTGATCGCACCTCCCAAATCAGGCAACTTATAAAAAATGTCATTCAACTCTTTTTCAACAAAACTTTGATCAATTAAATCATATATCTAAAGTATATTAAATCAATTAGTGATGGATAAAATTTAAAACCTGCTTCATTATCACCTTCACCTCCAACTTTAACAGGGTTTTCACCCTTAGTTGTATTTGGTATGACAAAAATATATCCACCCTTAGACATAATGTGTTATATACATTGTATTACACATATATTTTAATATGGTGGTAAAATACTCGCTTTACCACCATCTTTAATATCAGCTAAGACAGATATAACTATAACTTCAACAACATCTTTACTCAACACTGGAGTGTTTGATGGTATAGAGTAACACCACAAGAATCACAGAAACAAAGTCATATACAAACTTGCCAGTCAAAATGGAAATTGCAATAACAATAAACAAAGCAGTAGCACACCATAAAAACCTTGAGAGAACCATTTTGCTAAATGACAACAAACCAATTGACAAGACAAAATGTTAAACCACACACACACAGCGGTAAAGATATTATCAAAGCACTTTTGATGTATTAGAATGATATTAAAAATGAATTAGAATAGGGTTAATAGTCTTATAATCATATCAAAATCATATGATTCATGTTTATATGGGGGGGGGGGGGATATTATGTTGGTGTATTATAATCATATTGATTCATACTATTTGTTATAATTATAAGTAAAAAAGAGAAACCAATGTTGCTATATAATGTATCATAATCATGTTTAATATTATTATATGATTTTAAATGTATTATAATCATATAATGCCTAGGCTTTATCCTAGGCATATGTATATGATTATAAATGCATTATAATCATATAATGGTATTATAATCATATTTATAGTGATATTGAAAAAAGGATTTATACTATTATAATATCACAATAATGTATTATAATGATATTAAAGTCACATGTATTACAAAATCATCTTACATAAACTACAAAATAACAAGAATTCATGGAATACTGAATTAATTTTACCTGATTTGGCACCATCCCCCAAACCAACAACTCTAGGGTCTTTACACATACTCATGTCTAAAAAAATGTGATGACAATAATGTACAATGTATTATATGATTAATATAATATAAAATATACCTTGCACAGAAAATTGTTCAGTATTTCCTCTGTTGGTAGAAGTCCCAACATCTTTTTCCTACTCCATGGTTCTTCAAAAACTTGTTCAATACGAACACTCTTATTTCCATGTTGTTTATTAAACAGTAGCTTAATATCACTTAACAAATTGGGATGAGAATCAATTATGAATTGTTTGAACTCCCTCAATTGTGCATCAACTTTTGCTTCAAGAGCTTGTTGGTTACGATTTGACTATAAAAAATAATTAAAAATCAGTATCAATATTTCAGTAGGTTGCTTTCTTTTTTTTTTTAATAAAATATACTAAATAGAGCAACGTCAGGCAACTTGTGTTTAGCTAAGAATATATTGCCATGTAGAGTGGGGTGCCATGTAGAGTGGGGTGCAAAGACATCGCGTGTTAGTTACTTGTGATGTGGACACCACATTAGCTATAAAACATTTATCAATGTTTTATGATAAAATTACCTTTATATGCTCAATTTTCAATTGTTTCAACTCTTCAATCAATTTTTCTTGATCTTGATTAGAACCACTTGACGAATTCTCATTCATGATAGCCAACATTTCCAAGTTGTAATCCCTTTCACCCGGCAACATTAACTTTCAAAAGCTCTTCATTAGAAACAGAAATATTTGCAAATTGAAAAATTAAAGCAAACAAAATAAAGTATACCTTGAATCAAACTGAAATTTAAAGCAATTATAACTTAAACGACATTGATACACTTATAAAATAAATGAATCAGAAACCTATTATAAAAGTATATTATAAAATATACCTTGTGAGTTGTCATACTAAACATCAGCTTCTCCACTTTTATTTTCCTTGGGGCTTCCGAAATCACTTTCCACCTTAGTACTCTGGAATTGCATTTTTCGATAAATGAATGGCAATACTTTCATCAACAAAGGAACAACACTCGTATATCCATGTTTGCAGAGCTAGTGAAAACCCCCTAATCGGTAATATTGCGTACTAATCTTAAGGCAACGGTTAATACTAGCCAACAACGCATGAAAAACATCAACACCCCAAAGATATTCATTAAACAAGCCAAACTCAACCAAATAAAAATGTTTCTTAGGAACAAATTGTTCACTATCATCGTAAGAGAATAAAAATTCTTCAATAAAGAACAACGCAACAAATTTAACAACATGAGGGTTGTCATCCCATTGTGTACACTGCAAAATATTTCGAACAAGAATTTTCTCAATAGCTTGTTCTCCAGCAAAGTACTCCACCATGAACTCTGAAGGGACTTCAAGATCATAACCGACATCACAAGAATCAACATACCTTAACCCACTGAAAATACCAAATTCTCTTAAACTAAAAAACTGCTTCTCTCCATTGACTTCAATACCAAAAACATCTTTGGGTGTAAGATTTAACTCTTTCTCAACTAAACAATGTATAAGTTGCAATTGAGTATTCACTTTGACCATATCAACAAAACAACCAAAACATGTACGTCGAAAAGCTTCAAACTGAGCAGCAGACAACTAAGCTTTTATTGTGTCGATAACTTCATAGTTTGTGTAAGCCTTCCACTGATTGGTAACATAGTTTTCACCAGGCACCTTCCAAAACTTCCGATCCTGCACTCAAACAGTGTCTCTAATAAATAACAACTCACAATGCTTAAAAATCACAAAAATAATAAAAAAAAAAATAAAACCTTGTCAAAATCATCCATGTTATCAACATCTTTTGAGGGATGATTCCTCCTCTGTTTTTTCTTGGTAGATGAAGCCTTACTTGCTGACTTTGGAATAGGCAAATCATCCATGAAGTCATCATCATCATCAATAATTTTTTTCTGCTTTAGATCAACATCTATTTTCCTCTTGTTAGATTTCAAACCCATATTACCAACACGTTTTTTTAACGCTCTTTTTATTTTTTTTGGCTGAACTTCAGTATCACTTTTTGTTCCTTTATCAGATGTCAGGTTATCTGTAGGTTGAGAAATCCCTAAATCGAAAGAAGGCACATCACTGTTCAAACCACCACCAAAACTATTACTGACAACATTCACAACACTAACATTCCTAGGACTTCTTCTTTTAGCTTTCACAGCAGGGGTTTCAAGACCTATATTAAGATTAACAATAGATTTGATTAAACTTGAATCCTCAACTGAATAAGGATTTTGAATCCTAGCACTTCTTCTAGGTGTTGATGTCTCATTCATACCAAAAGAGTTTAACTGTAAAATCATTAAAACAACACAAAATTCTCAACAAATATACAAGGGTTTTGAACAAAACAAAATCCTAAATAAGGGAATATAATACAAAACACAAAAAAATTGTACTGATTTGTGATTCAACAAGTTTAAATATACATAACACATCGGAATTTTAAAAAAAGAAAATGTAAAAAAAATCGCTGGAAGGAAAACATAAATCGAACAAATAATGAAAAACTTTATTTACAATGGTAGAAAATACGTACAGTGAAGAACTTCTAATTTCGTTTGATTGGAGAAAGAGGAGAGAAAACGCTTCTTCTCCGTCTTCTGAAACTAACCATAGAAACAATGGCTCAGGGAAGAAGTTTGTTTTTAGTTTGGCACAAAAAGGCGGGATTACAGAGTCCCTACTATCCCTACCCTATCTATTTTGTTATTAATTTAATAATTATGCTATAGACCGTAATTAATTGTAAGTAACATTAAAAAGTGCAATAATAACAATAAAATATATCAATTATGTAAAAATTCCTTTATTTTTCTCAAAAATAATACCGGCCCATTTAGTATACCACTAAGCCATACTTTTTTGTCGTGTAACATACTCTCTTCGTTCATTTTTTTAATTATATTTTAAAAAGAATCAATAATATTTGTTTATTTTATGAAATTAAGAGATATTTTTATATATAGTTTTAAATTTATTTTTATTATTAATTATATTTATTTTTTTTATAATCAAAAAGTGATTTTTTATGCGAAATCAATAATAAATAACTATTGTTAGACGGAAGGAGTAATATAAAATTGAAGAGGTAGAGTTGTTTATGAGGTCTGAATCAATTTATTTTATTATTAGAGTGTAGAAACAAGTAATATTTAATCAAGTTTGGACAGAAAAGAGATGGTAATTAAAGTTAGTGGTTCCATGTCATTTTACTTGGCGAAAGTTTAGCAGTAGCATCATTCCAAATCCTAATAATTAGGTTAGGTGGCTGATCTAGTCTTGTGTAGTCAGCCATATATCAAAATTGAAGAACATGCCCTGAAAAAAACAAAAGGAGGATGTAATAATAGTGATCATGCTTTCTGATAAAACTTTTTTTTTAGAACTGGGGATAGCAAAAGAAAGGAGGTATATAGTATTGGTACAGTTGCACTAGTTTTTTTCTTCTTTTTCAGGTGGGAGCAGATGTATGGATCCATCTTTCATTACCCAAACTAAAAGGTCTCATCTTTATCTTCAATCAATTTAGTAAATCATATTTCTTTCATGTTTTCATGCGATTTTCTTTTTCAAACATTAGATTCTTATCCTCCACACTCAGAAAGTAGGTCAAACATTGCTTGCTTGCTTCCATCATCTAGTTTTTCCGCAAATTGTATAACCTTGGAAACAAAATAATAGGGTATTTTATGCAGATAAGGGCCTCTTTTTTTTTTTAGCCTTTAGGTGAGTATTTGGTACTTGTATCGTGGTGTAGGCTCTCAATAAATTATTATCTTATAAAAAGCTACTGTTTTGTGTTTCTTCTCCCACTTGCTACGGTGAAATTAAGCTTTCTTGTACATTTGCTTACTGCTGCATTTGACTTTGGCCATGGTAATTTTGGCAGTTTTTTCTCAACTCGTGCAAACCTCTGTATATATAAGTTTGAGATGCAAAAGTCTTCATTTGAGAGGTTGCGCCTATTCAGTTATTTCTTATGTATCTTGGGTTTAATGGAATACAAATAAGATTGGGAATAAAAGTCTGCTCATTTGATTAATTGAAGCAATTTTTGGATGAAGCCTAAACATCATAGTAAAGCTTCTTTTCAGTTATCACATCTTCCACTTATCTGAATTGGAGATTTAAGCGTAAATTCTCCATACATTGTAGCATTTCTTTTAATTATTAAACAAATTTTGTTAATAAAGAAAAAAAAATTGTTTCCACTTCTATATAGTCTAGTACTATTTATTCTCTGTTGCCTCTTTTTGGGAGATTCTGTGTTATACACAGCTGAAAAAGAATGGAACTCTGACAGTATGATACAGAGTTATATCTACTCGCCAGTCCTCACTACTCCTCTTGGATCTATTTCTCTTGCAATGTTAGCTCATAGGTGATAGGCCTAATTGATACGTGCCCTTAGTATATGAAGAACTGCATTAACATACTGGGTTGGCCACTAATTTGCTTGATTCTTCTTCTTATTGGGCTGTAGTGGAAGGGTTGGTTGAGGGGAACAAATATTTCTTATTGGCTGACTCTAATGCTCATCTAATTGGTAAGGAGAATATCTGGACATCACTATCTGTTGGTGTTCTTCAATTTTGGCAGAAGCACTAATCATTAATAAGTAGTCTTCAATTCATCATATTCAGTTTCCTATTGCTTGCCTGTCCTTGAGTGATTGTTATGTCTATGTCCTCTAAATATATGTCAGTCAGCCTCCTTCTTCCTTGTTAATGAGTGGGTTTGCTCCCATTTAATCAGGTAACTCCAGTCAAGAGAGCTATAGTGTATTACAGTAGCATAGAGGTTTTCCATATATTTTGTATAAAGATTCTAGAGCACTGGTTTTGAAGAAGATGCTAAGTTTCTCCAAGAAAGGAGGCCCTGGGAAAGAAGGTCAATCTTTTGCTCCTTTGTTTGTGAGTTGCTCATCTATGTGGAACTCCAGTGACCAACAAGAACATGCTCCCTCGAAGAAGGTACTGACCGGAGTGGAATCTGTATTGAAACATCACTCCGATATGAAGAAATCAGAATGCCAGGTTCAAAATCAGGATTCAACTTCCACTTTGTCAACCGGTCAATCTAATCATGTGGAGGCCGCAATGGGAAAAAACAATACTGTTCTGCATAATGTTGCAGCTCAACCAGGTAAAAAATGAATGATATGGAATATAATCTCTTCTTAAGTTTCAATTCTCTTGGATAGGGTGCTCAAAAGGTTAACAAAAATTGAGACCTTATTTCCTTTGTGGTGAAAATCTCGGAATATAAGTAACTCAAATAATATTTCATTATAACTCCAAATAGGCTTTAGTAGGAACTTTAGCTTTTCATATTTGTGATTGGTATATTGTATATGTTCGCTGACATCAGTTACATGATGTTCTTCCACATAGGTTGGGGTGGTATTTATGAGGTGCAAGCAGAGAGGGGAACAAACACATCCCTATCAGGCGAAAGTGCCACTAACACTCTTCCTCAGCCGCAAGTGCATCATAATCATCCAATGGTCTGTATTCTTTTACATATTTTCCTCCTCTGTGGACTAGTTACTGGTATACCTTGTTGTGTCAGTTTGTTGCATTTCCAAACAGTTATCGTCATCCACTCATATTTGTCTCTTTTTTTTCCTTTTTACAATTTATCTTCCACTTCCTCTGTGGTGACTTGGTTTTGGGGTGTGTGTGTGGAATAATTACTCTTTAAGTTCAAAGCATCTCTCTCTCTCTCTCTCTCTCTCTCTCTCTCTAACTTCTTTCCTTTATTTCCTTTTCCTGTTCTTGCTTCTGGTGTCCTCTCCCAGAGGGATTGATTAAAAAAACCGGTTTCAATGAAATGCTCTCTTCTTTCAAATTTAGCATTTTTCACCATTCCAAGTCACTACAACTCAGTAATTTACTAAGTGATCACTATGTTTAGCATGAGTTGTTGGTGAGTATAGGTTGCACCACATTGAAACTAAATTTGTTTCCCAAAAGGAATAAAAGATAGAAAAAGAGATTCGTTATGTGGAGTGCACCTTAGCATTCAGCAATTTAGATGAAAAGATTATAAAAGCAAAATAACTTGTAAAATTAATCAATCACTTTTTCTTCTAGGCTTGCGTATCCTACCCGTTGGCTGACACTTATTTTGGAAGGCTTGTGGCTACTTATGGACCAAATGCTGTTGTAAGTAACCTTAACTACATGTTATTTATCTACAAATATTGACAAGATTGCTGTCTGTATCTTGTGTTTTCTTTTATGATTCGAAATCCAGAAGATAAGGTTACTGGAGGGAAAGAGTCAATTTAGACTAGTTTATCTCTGTGGCCCTTCCTGATGTTGTCAATGTCATGTCACATGTGACTCAAGTTGCTCACGTTCTCACCTTCTCATGTTGGGATAATTGTTGCATATTCCATGTCAAAATGTTTCTTCTTATGTAGTCATCTTTTTCTTTTTGTTCTTGGATCTGGGTGACATTTGGTGCTTGTCATAAATTGTTTTCTTTGTCAACAGAGAATTATCAAACGTGATGCAATTGATTTTCTAAGCGGAAATAGTGAAACTAAAACTGGTCATCATGCACTGCCCTTGCTTTTATTAATAACATGAAAATGATTCGAGGTTAGAGCCGGAGATAGCCATTTGGTGATTGAGTTCCAGTTTTCGAAATTTATCAACTTATCAAGTATCTTTGGACACTCTTCTTTTACCAATTTGTCTCTGTTTTCTAACTAAATCTAGAGTTCCTGATACTATGAGATTTGTTAGCCACTAACAAGCTGAAATTAATTTAGACTGCATGGAATTATTGAAGTTACTGTATAATCTCCATATCCGCTTGGCATCTAAAGTTGTAATTAGGCTGCTTTATTTGGCAACTTCGAAAATGATATTTTCTCTGCTATCACACTCCGTTAAATTGCCTTGCATGTGTTTTAGTTTGATTTGACACAAGATTTTAGAATAAAAAAGGACTTTTGAATCTTGTAAATTTAAAGTAAAGATACGTACGACATGGGTTTGGATCCCCTCCGGTGCCTCCAGTAGGCCTTTAAATTTATTACATGTGTCTACTTAAATATTTAATGGACTAGATTAATTTCATTAACCACATTTTGCAACATATCCTTTTCTTCATTTTTTTTTCCTTTTGGAAATTCATTAGATCCCAACAAATGTTCTAAATAGAATAGAATTTAACATATAAAATCATACACCAAATTGAAGATGAGCTAGTTCATAAGCATCCTCAAAATGCTCACTTGCAAAGACTGTTGGGAGTGTCATTGTGGAAAACGGGAATTCTAGGTTATCTTGAACCATTAACTGGCTTGGTGGATGGAAGCTTATGGAGTATTTCAACATGGAAGTGGGTTTCTTTGGCGAAGAAACTCATGCACAAGCCATTTTCTAATTTTGACAAGGGTGGTGTTGGTTAAGTAGAAATCAGAAAGACAGTGGAGGAGATGGAGAGGAACAGAATGGTGGTGGTTGAAATTGGAGTTGCTCCGCTCGGCAGCAGCACCCCGGTATCAATATTCAGCTGCTCTTTTGGAATTTAAGTCATTCAACTGACTATGCCATTTAAAATTTCATAACCCAAAATAAATTATTATGTAACAAAGAAAAACATTGATCTGAAAACCAGAGAGAGTTAGGCTATTGACTGTAGTTAAAGGCTTTGATTAATAAAATAATCTAGTCCATCAAATATATGTCGGCCTACTGGAGGCACTCAAGGAGATCCCCACTGGATGATCCAAATCTGTATAACATTTTACTACCCCTTCGTCCCATCTTAATTGAATTTGTGAGACAATGCACGTATATTAAGAAAAAATATTCAAAGAGCAAATTTAAATTACACTTTCCACTGTTACTTTTTGTAAAGTCGTGTAATTTATCTTCTAAAAAATTATAAAACTTCAATAAATAAAAAGAATTTCATACATTCATCTTGAACTTTGAATACTTCAACTATTTTGAACCTTGAAAAAAATGACTAAATTCAACCATTCTTTTTAGTCCTCACATTCAATTTTTCTGTTTTTACCTCTTTTATGACTTGGTAAGTCCTCTCTCATTTTGGTAAATCTTAAAGACTTTTACATGCCACTAACAACGATGCTATATCGGAAAAGGTAATAGTGGCCCCACAAGCACACTCATATGCATTTGTCTTTTATGTGGAAATGTTATTCAACTTATTTGGAATTAATTATATTTTTCCTTGAGAATTTATCATAGACTCGTGAAAAGATACCCTCTCATTTAATTTGTAGGCTTAGTTATGGAATTAATATTGGTCTTATAATATTATTCATTTTTATTAATGTTATTCACTATTTTAAATTAAATTTTTATTTGTCAATTACATGTAAAAGTTATTTTTTATTTCCTCTTATAAAGTTATGTCGTACATGTTGGCCTGCTATCAGATATAAGTTAATAATAAAATTTCGCTTAAGGTAGGTTTAAATTTTAATTTTAAAAAATAAATACAAAATAAGTTATATCATTGTTAAATACTTTAGAAAGGTGTCAAGATGTACATTTTAATCCTTATGTGGCAATTGAAAAATGAACTTCAGAGAACGGTGGTTGATAATCGGTCATTTGGTAGGGTGTATAAAAGTAATGCTAAATAGTGTATTAGTAATGCTTTTATTAGTTATGTTTTGCATTAATTTATGATGAGATATTTCTTATGCATTGTTTGGTTTGGTGTATTAAAAATAACATGGAATGCATGATTTTTTATTTAAAAATATATATTTTTTTAAAAAATACTCTCCATACATAAAGTGGAAAAGATGTACATAAAAAAAGTTTTGAGGGGAAATTGGGTCTTTAACCATGCTAATCCATGCATTAAAGTTTCTTGCAATACTAATATCTAAAAGTTAATGGTATTAGTAATACAATAGAGTGTATATACACTCAATTTTTTATTAAAGAGTGTATAATACCATGGACTTTTGGGTATTAGTAATGAAATGGTTTTAATGCATGCAGTTGCATGATTAATCACCCAATTGCCCCTCAAAATTTTTTTTACATCTTGTCCACTATAAATGTAGAGGGTAATTTTGCAAATCAATTTTTTAATGCAATGCATGCTATTTTTAATGCATCAAACCAAACAATACATAAAAATATTCTATGTATAATTAATGCAAGCATAGCTAAATACATTCATTACTAATGCAAGCATTACTAATACACTTTATTTAGCATTATTCTTATACACTCTACTAAATGACCCCTTATATGCGTCCACATTTAACATAAAATTTACCTAATAAATGACTATTAAAAAAGGTACTATAAAACATTATTTTTTTTTTATATATATTATTAATTTGTTTTTATACAAGAATTGGAGGTACGGGTAGGGGAAGGGTAAAATGGGGAAGAGAATTACAAGGTGGGGAATCAAACCCTCACCAATAAGGTGCAAGTTCATATAGCCAACCAATTGAGTTAGTATAAGATTTCTCTTCGAAAAATTATTTGAAAAATTGTAGTTAGAGAAATACAATTTGACCTACAAATAGTATTGATACTAAAGAATTGCAGAAAGTATATTTTTACTTTTTGTTAATCTCAAAACATTTTTCTTTCGGAAACAACCTCTCTACCTCCACGAGGTAGTGGTAAGGTATGCGTCACTCTATCCTCCCTAGAGCTCCTGTTGTGGGATTTCACTGGGTATGTTGTTAATATTAAAATATTTTGTGAAATACGGAATAATCAATAATTATATACTTCAGGATAAATTAGTTAGTTCAACTTGAAAAGGTTATTACAATTAGTTGTGCCATCTATTCTGAGCAACTCGCTGTTGTTTGTGCCAGTTATTCAATAGCAGAGAGTAGCAAATCATCCTGTTCTTTATACAAATGAAGAGGTCTTCTCATTTAATCCTCTGTGGAGCTCCTAATCTTCAACTTAATGAAAAACTAGAATCTGTTTCAATTGGCAATGAACTTATTGTTGTCAATATGTAACTCTTTTCGATGTTGTCTTCATTTAGATATATCCTCAAATGGTGGGTGTCACCTCTACCAGAGTTGCACTTCCTCCTGAATGCACAGAGAGTTTGCCCATTTATGTGAATGCGAAACAATACAGTGCTATCCTCAAAAGGCGACAGGTGCGTGCCAAGCTAGAGGCTCAAAATAAGCTTGTCAAAGACAGAAAGGTACGGCTATCCAATATAATACTCTTGCACTTTCTAACAATGATATTGTGGTCTTATCCCATCTTTTGTATGATACAGCCATATCTTCACGAGTCTCGACATCGTCACGCAATGAAGAGAGCTAGGGGTTCTGGAGGGCGCTTCTTGAATACAAAGAATATGCAGAATCCCAAGCCTTCATCTCCGAAGAATGATAAAAATATCTTTAAGCGACAGGTTGTTGACAACTTATGTAGTTCCATGGTTCAATACTCAGAGAGTGGAAGTTGGGGGACTTCTACCCAATCCGTTTCTGATGTGACAAGTATCTTCAGTGGGGATAACATTTTCCAGCAATCGGAGTTCAGAGTCTCTGGCTTCCCTTTTCATATGCAGGAAGCTGAAGACTTCATGCATGTTGGAACCTAACAGAAGACTTGTGTTATCCATGGTGGTGGTACCAATATTGGTTGCATTACAAATGCACTCTTACTGGTGCACACAAATGGATAATCGGCAGTTCATCCTTGGCTATGTTACTCTTACTTTTCCTGAATTGAACTCATTAACACTTTTTCCTAAGCTTTCATTGTGGTATGGTATATGATTCTTGGTTAATGAAAAAAAAGAGCGCAGGTTGGTGCTGCACATCATCAAGAAGGGCAAGGAAAAAGAGTGTATTGTTCTTAATAAAAAATACTAAAAATTAAGGCTGTTTTCTCTTTTTCTTGGTCAAGCGTGTATGGATCATCTTGCACTTTTGAGTCTGTACTTATTACTATTATTTGCATTTGTGGTTTTCATTTTTCTGTGCTTTGTATTGTATCATTGTTAGTAAGTTTAACTCTGTGCTTTGTATTGTATCATTGTTAGTAAGTTTAACTCTGGCTTTGTGCAACAAGATGAACTTATTGAATCATTTTCATGCTTAGCATATAGACTTTTGTGATTGTGCAACTTGCATTATCTTGATGAAGGGTGCTAACTGCTCAGAATCTGATTGGGGTTTAATTTAAACCTGGAAGAAATCCTAACAATTCAGTTTTGTGCAATTTGTGTTGCAGATTCTACAAGATTAGTTGATAACGATTGTTGGTGTTTACTAGGAAACAATTCAGTTCTTTTGTGCAATTTGTGTTGCAGATTCTATCAGATTCAGTTCTAGGAAATGTTCTACGTGATAGGAATTAAAATACAATTATGCAGGGATTTTGTTTTTCTCTGAAATGGCTGAGAAATCTCTGTATCTGCAATACTGTAAGGTCAACATGACATATTTGCTAGAGCCTCTCAAACTTCCTCTGTTTTGTTGTTTTCAATCAGGATTCTTGAGCACTATGCCAACTCTTTTTGGTTGAATGTACT
The DNA here is from genome assembly GCA_029948455.1 of Solanum rostratum. Taxonomy (NCBI): domain Eukaryota; kingdom Viridiplantae; phylum Streptophyta; class Magnoliopsida; order Solanales; family Solanaceae; genus Solanum; species Solanum rostratum. The sequence continues at coordinate 29,499,095 of CM057052.1, read as the reverse complement.
TTTGTTTAATGGAAAAGGGTAAAAAATGATCTTAAATTGTATAATATCAAATAAAACTATCCTTGGTAATTTGGTTAAAAGATGCCCCTATTATTACCTTTGGATCAAAATTGTCCTTTTTATTACAAACATATTGTTTGACTTCTTTTTATGCTCAAATGAATTGGTTCAGCAGTGTTCGGGTAGAGATTGAGGTCGTTTTCTCCTTTTCTTGGTTAAGTATGTGGATCATCTTACACTTTTAAGGGGGAGTTTGGTAAGGAGAAAAATATTTTTCGGGAAGTGTTCTTCAATTTTCTATATTTGGTTAGTCAAAATGTTCGAAATTTTTTTTATTAGAAAAATAAATATCCTAATGGAAGTTGAAAACAAGTTGCATAAGTGGCATTCCAAATTTATTGTCTCCTCCCTACCCATCCAATCCCCAAACCTCTACCCCTTGCCCATCCTATTCCCACCACCTCGAACCCCCACTCCCCATTTCATCCTGCTTTCGTAGTTTTTTAAATGCTCTTCGGGTAAAAGTAAAGTAATAAATACACTTATTTTTCAAGAAAACATGTTTAGGAAGTCATTTTCCGTGGAAAATATTTTCTTTTCATACCAAACACACCTTGCTATTGTAATTAGTATTTTTGCCGTAAAATATGAACAATATAGAATAATATAAAGCAAGATCTATAAACAAGAAATATGAGAGAGGAAGCCTTCTTATTTCTTTCTTTTATAATTTTGATTGTATCTCTCACATGAGAATGATAACCTATTTATAGTTTACACAATGTCTTCTCAAATGTAAGAATTAGCGACTTTATTAAATTGATACATAAATTACCAATAATTGGTACATGTCTATGTAAGAGAAGTTATTGATGGATATTCACATTCAAAGGATTTGTAGCACTCCCCTTTGAATGTCAATGGATAATGTCTCTCGTTAAAATCTTACTAGGAAAATTCAATTGAAAAAAAGGCTAGTAATAGAAAAAAGAATACAAGTATCTTGTCATACACCTGCCGCTCACTAAAAATCTTATCAGAAAAATCTAATGGGACAAAATCATAGTAAAGAGAAAAAGAGTAAAACATGTATGTTAGCTCTCCTAATGAAAGCTTTATATTTCGAAGACTACACATTTCAATCTTATATCTTAATTTCTCAAATATTAATGTTGGCAATACTTTAGTGAATGAATCTACAAGACTATCACTTGAACATATCTGTTGTACATCTATATTAGTATTTTGTTAAAGATTATTGTGAAAAGGAATTTCGGTGAAATATACTTTGTTTGCTTTCATTTGATGTATTCTTCCTTCAATTGAGCTATGCAAGTAATATTATTTTCATGTAATATTTTTTTTTTTTTCACAGAATGCCCACTTAATTGCAATATATGTCAAGTCATTGATCTCAATAATATGCACTCTCGGCTGACATCATAAATAACTATTATCTCTGCATCATTTGAAGAAGTGTCAACTATTATTTGCTTTATCAAACAAAATGATATATGTAATGTAACATCTCTCAAAATGCCTTTTCATAACCTTATGAAAGATGTCTTGCAAAACATATTATCCATATTCTTTTTGGCAAATTTGAGGTCGGATTCTTGTTCAAGAAGTAAAATTGTGTGGGAAAATGGTCTTTTTTATTCTTAGATCAATCGTATGGAAAAGTAATTTTTCGTAAGATTTTGCGTTCCAGATAAGTGTGCGACGCGGAGAGGGTTTACTGCAGTACAAAAGTGACCTAAACTCATTCTTAGGTCAAAAATAGGAGAAAATTAAACTTCGCGCGAAAATGACCTAGTGGAGTAGGTTTGCGTCGCGCCTGTGGTTTACCACAGTTCAAAATTTTTCGAGCGATTCTAGTTTCAAGTGAGATAATTGGAAACTTATTCCTAACCGACCAAAAATGTATTTGGATGATTTTTATGACAAAAACCTACTCTACAAATAGCCCTTAACCCCCAAATTAACCCCATTATTCATCAAATCACTCATTACAAAATTCTCTCTCTAAAACTACTCTCAAAAGCTTTCTTCTCCAACAAGCAAGGATCTCCATTAAACTCAAGCTCTCTACTTTCTCTTCAAATTCTAAGGCTATTATTACCTAAGGTATGCGAGTTTCATCCATAGAATCCTTTCTTTTATGAAGCTCCTTCTAAATTCTCAATTTCTACCTAATTTCAATTATGTAAAATGTATGGGTCTTCTCTACTTCTACTTAATTTCTTCAATTATGATAGAGATTATGTCTATTGATCAATCCTAATGTGGGTTCATGCCAATTACATGAAATTGATGATTTTTCCATGAATGATTCCAAGTATATGATGATTGGGGATTTTTAAAATTGATGTGGGTTCCTTTTAATATGATTTAATGTGATTTCAATTGCATGATTCTTACATTTTTTTTAATTGCATGATTTTGGCTCAATTGCTCATGAACCCATATATGACCCTAGGTTTCCTATGTTAAAGCTATGATCTTATGATAATGATTTTATGTATGAACATATGGTTTTATGATGATGATTTTATGATGATGATGGTGATGATATTATGATGATGAGGGTGACCTAAGACCCAATTGTTTATGAAATAATGATAAGATGGGGAGTATACCCACACTATATGAAAAGTTATGTAGATAGACTATTCCTATGTTATGATGAAATCATGATATTTTGTAACAACCCGAGCTAGAGGCCTAGTCATCACACGACGAATGAGATACCCGAAGGCGCCTCACCCAAGCCATCTAAGCATCTCAAGTATTCATAGGCGTTAGATAGAAACTTATTGCGGAAAACATAAGGAGAAAGGGACTATGGGTCATTTTATGTAATGAAGCAACATTAAAAAGACAGTGAAATTAGAAAACACCATTTGTCTATAAGCATGCCACTAGCACATAACGAATGTAACCGGTATGATCGGTTTCCATCAAATAGAAAGAAAATTCATAATAGACAACATAGAAAGTAAAAGCCTCAGAAGGGCTAAAAATACATCATCCAAAAATAAGAGTACAGAATAGAGTGAAAAATAGGTGGAGTCTCGAACTAAGGGCTTACCACAACAATAAGCTAGTCTCGAACACCAACTACTAGCCACGAGCCGATAAATGAGTACTTGTCCCTACATGGTTAAATCATGTAGGCAAATATGCGTTAGTACATTTAAATGTACTAAGTATGTGAGATGCAATGCACAGATAAAATTGTAATGCCATCATAATTAAACATAACATATGGATATACATAAGATAAAAGAGCCATGAGATAAGCTTAAACATGCACAAAGAATAAGTCTCAGGTCAATATGATATAATGCAGAAGAAAACACATAGAATGAGATATATCATAAGATTATATAACTTGTAGGAATGAACCATAACCGACAGTGAGACCATGTGAGCTACAACATGGAATCTAATAAACTCCTTCCATTGGGAAAAGGGGAATCTACTTGCCAAGGTGGATGTCCAAAACTTAATAACTTTGCAATTGTATCTTTGATAACCTTTGGGCCTACATGGATACATTAGCTTAGCCTATAAGGCTCCTATGATGACATATAGTTGGGGATATTGAGATTTAGCTTCAATGAATCATGCCTCAACTAATGGAATGAGTCCCAATCTCTAGTCATATCGGTGCTAAGTCATCCCACAGAAATCTTTATAGCATACTCTTAGAATCAAAAGTAGTAATCATAAGAGTAGCTCAAACTTAAGAATCTTTCTTAAAAATCTCTTATGGCAATAATCATCATACATATATCTTTGGTAACTTAGCTTCGAAGCTCTTCATAAATTCCCTAGTCATAGCCATAATTTATGAGAAACTTTAATTGAAAATAAGGTGAGCTTAATTGATGCATGGAACAATGGCCTATAACTATCCCAAATTTTAAGTCCGAGGGGTTTTCTTGCCTTTGTTCTTTCCATAAGGACATTTATTTTCTGTTGAACTGACACGTTTAGGATGTGTAAGTAGTATTAGTAGCATATTGTATTACAGTCTATGGCATATGTTAATTTTGTGGAAAAAATAGGTAGTTTTAATAACAACCATGTGACAATGCTTGTTCAGATAAGTGAGGTTTAATTTTGATGAAAAACAGCTTCGTTGCATAATTCTTATACTGTGTTTCAATTCAGAATTTGTCCTGTTACTTTGACTAAGACTGTAGGTTAGTTGGTTAGGAAAGAATCTTAGGCCATTATTCATATGAACCCACTTTTCCTAAATAACCAACCAAATACTTGTTGTATCCCTTGATCCTAATGTTTGAGCTTTACATGAACCCTTTTCTTTGTGAACACCTAAGTAACCGAGACTTGTTGAATGTGAAATTCTGAGTTTGGCCCTAGTCCTTCCTTGAATATTGTGCACCTTGACTTAGGAAAAAAGCCTAAGTTGAGGGTGGCTACCAAAAGTGGCCCTGGTTCATAGGTTGGGTACTGTGCACCTCAACTTAGGCCAAAAGCCTAAGTTGAGGGTGGTTGGTATAAGGGAAATCACACTAAATGGGGTGAAAGCTAGTGATGCATGAAAAAGGGGGGAAATGTGGTATGTGCGCAAGAAAGATGAATAAATGCCTAAGGTAGGGCAAAAGTGTAAAATAATGCAGTGTTAAGAAGGGCCATTAGTCTCGATGTTCCTAAAACATCATACCAAAGCCTCCTGAGCCTACATTACAAGCCAAAAAAGTCCTATAGTGATCCTAGTCCAAGTAGTCGAAGGTCATAGTTGTGAGTACAAGGGCAAGTATATGGTATTGAATACAATGTTAAAATATCTGTTATGAGTGTGAGTGATTTTGTTTAATACCAAGCATCAAATCAGAAAATACTATCATGAGTGGGATATGAGACTTCTTTTTGTGAGGGCACTTGCATTACACTATTGATTCTAGGTTATTTCAGTGATTGTTGCTTATCTGTGGTTACCTTTCTTGTCATAGTTACACTGTCACATGTATTGATCTGCATTGCTTTGTTAGAGACTATCTGATATGCGTTGATGAGTTAGTGTGGGTATTTGTGCTTGATTTAGAGATAATGTATGTCGTTAGATTGAGGTCTGTGTGTTTCTATACTACTTATGTAGATTGAGTCCGTCGCTTGAGGACAAGCAACAAAATTATGTTGAGGAGTGTTGATGTGCTATCAAAATACAACACTTTCGATGCTTAAAACTTGGAATTTATATGTTCTCAAAGCGATGTTAGTAGGTTTGATGTGTTTTTATATTTATTTTGTAGGATTACATGACTTGGCATGATTTTGGGCAAAAGTCTACAGAAGTTAAGTTTTAGAGGACTTACAAGACACTCTACGGGCCGTGGATACTTCCATGAGCCGTAGGAAGGTTTCCTGGGTGAGATCTAGTGAAGGGCCTACTTTCAGAAGTTACATCCACAAACTGTCAGAAGAGTCGTAGAAGTTTTCACGAATCGTGGATTTGTTTTCTGCCTAAAGGATCAGAGTTTGAACAGTTTCTGAAGAGCTTTCAGACGAAACCCTATACGGGCCGTAAGTCTGAACACGACCTGTATGAAGGTCTTGTAGATTGGAAGCCAGTTTTTGAAGAATACAAAATATAAAGCCTAGGTACGGATTGTGGATCTTTATACGGCTGGTAACCCAGTTCATGAAGCTGCCGAATCCAATTTTCCTATTCTATTTTGGATTTGTATTTTAATTATTATAACTAGTTTTTTAGGTCTTAAGACAGAGAGTCACATGACAGAACTAAGAAACACTTTTGCGACTTGATATTTTGTGATTTTTATATTGAAAACAATACATTATGATTTCTTATGGAGAATTTTGTATTTCTTGGTCTTAATTTCGTCATTGTAAGTGTTCAATTATGCTATTCTATACCATAATTCTTTCATCTACAATAATTATGCATAGAAAAATCCACAACTAGGGTTGTAGGAACTATGAAAAACTAACAAGGCAAAATCAGATAATCCGTAATTTTTAGAAAGTGTGCATGCATGTATTAATTAATTCTTTTCGTTATGAATGTTTTTTAATAGTGGCCAACGTTAGAACCCGCCTAATTCTTACTAACTGGATCAAGGTAGTAATGAATAGGAAAAGAGATGAATTAACAGGATTCGATGTAATTCCTCATATCTAATCAACCGAACTGGATCAAGGGGATATTGTATTGGAACAAAAGGTAAGGGTTAGTAATGTCACACTGTGGGGGTGGATCAAATCACATAGTGAAATTACCTCTCGCCTGGATCAAAGGATATGGTAAACTTAACTTACTTTTCTGCATGCTACACGCTAGAAAAGGTTATGATTATATAGTGATACTAAGTTAGAAATTCATAGGGAACACAATATAATAGTTACTTCTCTCACTTTCTTCTAGTTTAGGCTTATTTCTTGCAATTGCAAACACCCCCTCTCCCCCGTTCGAGAGATAAGCAGGTTAATTCATTCGACTTTCTCATAATTACTCTAGGTCTAGACCATAATCTCTGTGGGTTCAACCCTAACCTTGGTTAGGTTATATATTTTGAAAACGACCGCTCATACCTTCAAACAGGAGATGTAGTTTGGGTGACATTAGAGACACACGAGAGGATAGAGAAACACTTTTGAGACTTCATCTTTTGTGATTTTTACATTGAGAACATTACATTCAAATTTCTTATGGAAAACTTTGGATTTCTTGTTCTCAATTTCATCATTATAAGTGTTTAATTATGCTATTCCATAATATGATTCTTTCATCTACAATGATTATGCATAGCTAAATCCATACAAGGGTTGTGGGAACCATGAGAACTAATAAGGTAGCATCAGATAATCTATAATTCTTGGAAAAAGTGCATGCATGTATTAATTAATTCTCTTTATTATGAATGTTTTTTAATGTTGGCCAACATTAGAACTCGCCTAATTCTTACTGACTGGATCAAGGTAGTAATGAATAGGAAAATAGATTAATTAACAGAATTGATGTGATCATTCTCATCTAATCAAACAAACTGGATCAAAGGGAGGTTGTACTGGAACAAAAGGTAAGGGTTAGTGATGTCACACTAAGGGGATGGATCAAATCACCACTGAAATTTACCTCTCGCCTGGATCAAAGGGTTTGGTGAACTTAACTTACTGTTTTGCATGTAATACATTAGAAAAGATTACGATTATTTGGTGATACTAAGTAAGGAGTTTATGGGGAACACAATACCCTAGTTACTTCTCTCACTGTTTTCACATCACTTGCTTCTAGTTTAAGTCTATTTCTTGCAATTACAACCTCCCCCCCTCTTCGGGAGATAAGTAGGTTAATTCATTTGACTTGCTCGTAATTACTCCAGGTCTAGACCATATTCCCTGTGGGAATGACCCTAACCTCAGTTAGGTTATATATTTTGATGACGACCACTTACACCTTTAAAAAAGGATTTGTAGTTAGGGCGACAACACCTGATGGTTTGAAAGTTGTCTACGTGATTGATAGTGTTGATGAAGTGCAACCAGAGGTACCCATAGAGGAAATACTAGGTGTCGAAACTCTTGAGGTGTTCATGAATTGTGAGAGTGACAACATCCCAAACTATGATGAGACAATTAAGGCACTTAGATCATATGGATATCCTAGACACCAATTCAAGCTTGTGTTGGACTTAAAAAATCGCGAGTCACCGCCTACTAGACTATCCATTGAAGAGCCACTGGTGTAGGAATTTAAGGCTCTTCCAGCCCATTTAAGGTATGTGTTTTGGGGAGCTAACAATGCTTTACTTGTGATTATTGTTGAAAATCTTGATGATGAATAGGTGGAAGCATTGGTTTCGATCCTCAAAAGATTCAAAAGGGCTATTGGATGGACGATTGTTGACATAATTGACTTCCCACCTAGCATCTGCACTCAGAAGATTCAACTTATCAAAGGCTATAAGATGATAATTGAGCTTAAAAGGTGTCTTAACCCAGCAATACAAAAGGTTGTACGCAAAAAGATCATTAAGTAGTTAGATACATGTGTGATTTATCCGATCACTGATAGTGAATGGGTGAGCCCAGTCAAGTGCATTCTGAAGAAAGTAGGTATCACTGTGGTTCCTAATGCTACAATGAGTTCATTCCTATGAGGCCAGTCACATGTTGGAGGGTTTGAAGCAATTACTGTAAACTCAATGCTTCAACATAAAAAGATCACTTCCCCATGTCGTTCATGGACCAGATGCTAGATCGATTGGAAAGCAAAGGCTGGTATTATTTTTTTAATGGTTATTCAGAATACAATCAGATTTCCATTGCTTCAAAAAACCAGGAGAAGTTAACTTTTACATTTCCTTATGGCACATTTGCATTCAAGAAGATATCATTCGAGTTATGTAATGCAACAACTACATTCAAGAGATGCATGATGTCAATCTTCTCAGATATGGTGGAGGATACTATTGAGGTATTTATAGGTATTGTTAATGTTGTTGGAGATTTGTTCGAATATTGCTTGAGACACCTACATGACGTGTTGAAGCAATGTGAAGAGTGTCACCTCGTGTTGAACTGGGAAAAGTGTCACTTCATGGTGAAGGAAGGTATCATGCTAGGGAACAGGATCTCCATCAAAGGTATAGAGGTTGATAGATGGAAATCTCCCTCCACCTATCTCTGTAAAAGGTGTGAGAAGTTCTTAGGACATGCAGGGTTCTATAGACGGTTCATAAAAGACTCAAAGATTGCACATCCTTTGTGCAAGCTAATTGAAAGTTATGCTAAGTTCATATTTGATAATACGCGTCTAAAGGCTTTCAAAAGGTTGAAGTAGAGGTTAATTTTGGTGCCTATCATTATTGCACCGGACTGGACTCAACCCGTCGAGATTATTTGTGATATAAGTGGAGTAGAACTTGGCGTGGTGTTGGGATAGTATAGAGAGAAGATATTACATCCCATCTGCTATGCCAGTAAATCTCTTAATGCAGCACAAAAGAATTATACTTTCACAGAGCAGGAGTTACTAGCAGTGGTCTTTGCATTCGAGAAATTTAGGTTATATCTATTGGGAACCAGAGTCATTGTGGATACTAATCATTCGGCATTGAGATACTTGATGGTAAAGAAGGATGCTAAACCAAGGTTTATTCAATGGGTACTTCTTCTTCGTGAGTTTGATTTCGAGGTGATTGACAAGAAGGGGATATAGAATCAAGTTGCTGGCCCTTTATCCAGACTTGAGGATGAGGATATGGCCAAGTTTGAAGATGGGTTGGAGATCGATGATGTATTCCCTGATGAAAGAGTATTGGCTGCATAACATGATTTGATACCATGGTTCACAAATTTTGCAAACTACTTAGTCAGTGATGTTGTGCCACTGGACTTGACTTCCCACCAATGTCGTAAGTTCATGTCTGATGTGAAGAAGTTTTTCTGGGATGAACCATATTTGTTTCATGTTTGTGTAGATGGAATTATTCGTCGATGTGTTCCTGAGGTAGAGATGATGAACATTTTTTAGGCTTGTCATTCGTCATTAGTCGGTAAGCATCATAGTGGTATTCGGAAAACACATAAAATCTTGCAGTGTGGCTATTAGCCAACTATCCACCAAGATGCCCATGACTACGCTAAAGCCTATGACAAGTACCAAAGAGAAGGTGGAGTTTCCTAAAGGCATGAGCTCCCACTTAACTCCATTATGGCGATTGAGTTATTCGATGTGTGGGGTATAGACTTCGTGAGACCGTTCTTCAGTTCATATAGGAATAAGTACATCTTGGTTGCTATGGACTACATTTCTAAGAGGGTGGAAGCAGTTGCGCTTACTAACAATAAAGGTAAGAGTGTCACAACATTCTTCAAGAAAAACACCTTCTCATGGTTTATCACTCATCGGGCGATCATAAGCGATGGAGGTTCTCACTCTGGCAATAGGTTGTTCAAGGCTCTACTAGAAAAATATGGAGTGAAACTCGTGCCATCATTCTATTCTTGTCTTAGGTAATCTCAAGTGAAAGTGGTTGGGTCCCTACAAGGTATCACATGTCTTCAACCACAAGGCTGTTGAGCTAGAATTCAATGATGGCACGAGTTTCCAAGTCAATGGACAAAGAATCAAATGGTACTTTGGCAACACGAATGAAGTCAAGACAAAGGAAGTATGGATTCTTGGTGAAGTGTGAGTAACCAAGTGGTCTAAGTTATACCGCAATAATAATTCAGGCGCTACTTTGGAGGCAACCCAAGATATCAGTTGTAGTTTTCATATAGTTATTTTTCAGTTTAATTGTGGACTCATAGGTAGTTTAAAGTTCCAATGTTTGCTGTATTTTTCGATTCACGGGCTTGAAAGTTATAGGACAATGATTTATTTTAATGAGTGTTTGCAGGAACTGAATGATGGCAGTAAACAAGTCCCAAAAGTGAGAAAAATGGATCTACGAATCAGAGTACATGTCATGGTTCAAACCATGGATCGTAACCCTATCTGTAGACCCAATTCCAGAAAGTAGGAAATTCTAACTTCAAGTCCACAAACCAATTTTACAATCAACAGAAAGATTTACGGGCCGTAAATAAGGTTTGTGGATCCCAGGTAAGTTTTTAGAAGGCTTAAATCATAAAGAGACACCTAAACTTGTCCTCATTTTTCACTTAGACACCTAAACTAAGACAAGTTCCTAATAGACACCTCAACTGCTCACATTTGATCCCATTAAACATTTTTATCCTACTTGGCACTCTCCGATACTGTTTTTATAATTTTTCAGTAAAAAATAAATAGTTGCGGTCCAAAAATTTTTTTTTTTCATAAAAGTAGGTTCTCAAAATTCTCAGTTATCCAAGAATTTTTTTTTCATAAAAGTAGGTTCTCAAAATTCTCCGTTAACCATATGCGAAAAAAATTATTACAATTTTAAATAAAATTTTTTTGCACATGGTTAACTTAGAATTTTGAGAATCTACTTTTATGAAATTTTTTTTTGGACCGCAACTATTTATTTTTGGCTGAAAAACTAAAAAAACAGTACCGGAGAGTGCCAAGTAGGATAAAAGTGTTTAATGGGATCAAATCTGAGCAGTTGAGGTGTCTATTAGGAACTTGTCTTAGTTTAGGTGTCTAAGTGGAAAATGAGGACAAGTTTAGGTGTTTGTTTATGTATTTGGCCTTTTTAGAAATTTGCTAAGTGTTAGAAGAATCTATGAACACCACCTACGGTCCATAGAACATTCCACATCCCGTGGTAGTATTCATAAATGTTAGGTCTATAAAAAAGGGCAAAATTAATCCAGTATCACAGTTCAGAGGCTGTAGAACCATCCACTGCCCATAAACAGGGTTTTGTGGACTGACACTGCCCAACTAAACCTGATCCAGTAAAAAGGATAAAATAGGGGTAAATCAAATTTACCCTTTACTTTTTAATAAAGATTTGAAATTTTCAAACGCTATCCTTGTCTTCCTTACCTCTGATTACTTCCGACCAACCACACCAATTTTTTTTACCATTTTCTGGTGAGCCACACACTATTCTGATGAAGCTCAAGTGAACCTAGTGTTTTTCTCTACTTGAACTTTCACTAATCTTGCATTCTCCAACTCGATTTTCCAGTATGGTTTCCTCATTGATCTTCCATAATTTTTTTGACTTGGGGTTTTTCATTCATGAATGTAATGGAGATTGGGGAACTATGTTCTCATGACCTATTTGGTTGATCACACGAAATTTGTTATGAAAGTGGCCATTGTTATAAGAATATGCAATTGAGATTGATATTAGAATGAGATGCTAGTCACCATATCTACCTGTGATTGAAAATGTATAAATTTCACTATTCCAATGCCAAAACCTTTTGAATATTCATGTTGATGTGCTGGTGGTTGTACAAATTATGTGGTGATGAAGCAGTGCACTAGTGTTGGAGGCAAATGTTAAACTGAAGTTTATATATATGACTGTGCTTCATATTGATTGGTCAGTATGGATAGTGTAAAATATTTGGACTGGATTTATATATGTGTGGGTTGGGTAATGATTTAATATTTGGTTATGGGCTGAAAATGGTTGTTGGGTATGTGTTGAAATTTTCGGACTATGTTTGGCATGCCATTGGGCTTTAATTGGACTAAATTATTTGAACCCTATTGATTTATGCTGGGCTTATGCTGATTTCAATCATTGTTGACTGGGTCATTAGCTGGAATTTAGTATTTTTATTCATGTTTGAATGTGTGTTTGGACTTGAAGTTTTCTATAACTGTATATCCAAAATCACAATGGTCTTTTACAACCTATGGTTTTAACCATCGATCGTAATTGCCCCTCGTAAATGGGTTCTAGAAACATTAAAATTTCAAGTTCAACAAGTAGAGCCTATTTATAGTTTTTAGTTTAGACTATGAGCCATAAACAGTACTGAAAAGCTTGAGTCCTGCAAAATTTTATTTCTAAGTATGCATCCACGATTTAGTTCACGACCCGTGGTTCAATCCATGAGTCATAACTTAGTTCGTAGCTGTACTTCTAGTAGGCTAAAACACTGTTACCTTATTTCCATGAAGGCCTTCTATGGCCCGTAGATGGGCCTTCGTACTTCCTTCTGTGTTTAAGTTTTGAAAATTTTTGCTTAGGGTTTTGCACTTCCTTGGACTCATATATGCTGATCTTGTTCGCAGATATTATGGGTCCCAGACCAAGGCGTGTGGATATATGGGCTTTACAAGATAGACTCCGTGATGAGCCAATGGAGTATCTCGGCAAATAGTATAGGCCAACACCCCAGCTACTATAGTATAGCCTCCCTAGTTTGAGGAAGGAGGCTCTAGACTGAGCGATTCTATCTGATGACTAGCTCTGAAGAGGGGTTTCCATTCGGCTCCCCTGATCGTGTTGGCTCAGGCTCAGAGGAGGAGTCTGAATCAGAGTCTAACGATTTGGACAAGTCCAACCTGTCCCTGTTCATCCATTCGACCAGCCGAGATGATAGCGCATTAAGGACATGGCCACTATTTATTTTGAGGACTTTCACCAGGATGAAAGAGGGCAGGACACACAAACTATATTTGAGGAGCATCGGATACCGTATCTAGATTTGATGATATGCCAGCTCTCCAAGATACGTTTGCCCGATACAGGTTATAGTGTTTAGCAGCACTGTTGGGGAAGTATTCCCCGGTGCTAGTATGAGAGTCTACGCTTCTTATGCTGCTAATATGATCAAGGCCACTACAAAGAAGGCCAAGCCCATAGCTCAGCATCGATTGTCCCAGATACTAGTTTGTAGTGTTTCTGTTGATCTTTCAGAGACTACTGTCTCGCGATTCCTATTTGGTTGCGACTACCAAGCTCCCATCTCCACATCCAAGTTTGATTATAGATTGGGACAGGCACAAGACCATGTAGTAACTAGAGACCCAGCCCAAAAGGCCTCTTTATTGAGATAGGTCAATGGATATACTGCTGAGCAAGGCACGGACACCGATTAGGTGTCTAGCCCCACACCCTTATTAAGACCTCACTCAACTTCACAACCATGTTTTTGGTGGTCTGAGGTTATTATGTTCATCTGGCTGACTCAAGTAGATAATACACTCATTCCAGATCATACCGTGCTAGTATAGCTAGTATCATAGCTAGTTACGAAATAAAATTCACTGGCTAATGGTAGAGGAGATTCACGAGCGAGCACTGAGGAGGTCAACATCCATTCCCTTCCCTTGCGTGATTCACAAATTATGTATAGATGTGGGAATGGAGATTATCCCCAATATCGACCTCATGATAGATGTTCAACAGACCTAGGATGCCAGCTTAACAAACGCCAATGAGAATCCTATTGCATCGAGGCAAGCACCATATTCCACCATCAGATTCCTAAGATGTTCACCGAGCCTCCGCATCCTGAGGATGCTACTACTATTACTACTTTTGCTACTGCTGCTTAGTTTGAGTGAGCCCCATAAAAAGATGTTGAGACAAAGATGAGGTCCACTTCCACTTTCTCCATTGCACCAGAGGTCATGCCGATACGTCCTCAGCCCGAGAGCATAGTCTACATATCTGTGGAGTCTATTTAGGCCCTGGTGTAGTACCAAGATAAGACTAAGTGCCAGTTGACTCAGTTACTACATCAAATCAAGCCTTGGGTTCAAGGCCATCTCGGAGTCAATGGAGTGCATGATAGAGCACTACACAGCCACACTTGATCAAAGGATGTTAGTTCTACATGGTCATGTGATGAGTCCAAATTTCAAACTCATTTTGGGATTAAATTGCAAATAAATATTTCCCTTAGTGTGCTAATAATTCCAACTGCTAACAAATATGAATGTGTTATGACAGGAAGTGGAGTTAACATGCCCAAATGGTCAAGACTTGGTGGAATCTTGTAAAAAGAGCAAAAGTGCTAAATGCAGTGTCGCTGACTTTCTCGGTGATTTGCCAAAGACTCCTAGAAATCGCCTAACTATGCAGCAACCAAGGATCTAGGTCAAGTCCAGAGTGCGGTCAAGATTGATGTTGCAAAGCACACTCGGCGATACGCCAAAGCGCACAAGTGATCGCCTAAAGTTGCAACACCCAAATCTCTAAAACACTGACATAAGGGTGGTATGAGGGATATTTTGGTGCATCGTCGAGTTGGAAAGGTGGAGCAAAGAGTCATAGCCTAATGTTGCAGTGAAAGAAGGCCCATGATAATTCACAAGAAAGCAGTCAAGTGCACATTCAGTGCATCGCCGGAGTGCTTGGTGATGGTCGACCTTGACCGCCAAATGGCATTTTGTAGCATAAACTTTCAAACTTTTTGCTGGAGTATATAAGAAATTTTAAAAAGGACATTATATATCATATGCTCATTCCATATCAAAGTAATTACACTATAGTAGTAGTGCATATTTACTTGTTCTTAAGTACAAGGGAGGCTAGGGTTTTTTAAGCTCTTAAGCATCAAATGGAGAGGATTAGCTGATGATAACCATTTATTTGTATCCAATCTTGTTACCCATAACTTCTACTACTACATATGGTAATCAATCTTTAATTTCTCCAATGTGTGGCTAAAACCTAGATGTTGGGGGTGTGCTTTTGATATGGGTATTTAATTTCCTTGCTAGATTTGTGATGACTTGACTTATCTGTGTTGATTTGGGTGAATTTATATTTGTTCCTAAGTTGAATGTATGAATCTTAAGGTTGCAAACTTGGGGTTTTGTTTTTATATCTCTAATTGCTCCATAGCTGGGATTATTAGAGTATGGAATAGATATAATGGTCGGAAACCTTAGGGGGATTCAATTGATATCCACATCTATGGATTCAATGGTCACGGTAGTAGGTGTTTTGCTCGACTTCTTAGGCCAAGTGTGTCTTTGGCAGTCCGCATGTGATATCTTAGCTGATTCATGTGAAACATCTATATATCATAGGTGATTTGGATTACAAGAAACCTGCCTATTCACTCAACATCAACTTGTCACGACCCGAGACTAGGGTCTACAGGTGACACGACGAATGGGAACTCGAGAGTTCCCAAACAAGCCTCGAAGTATCCAAATCCACATCATCGATTCGGAAGCACATTCAAATAATAAACACATAATACTAAGGGATGAGAAAGTAGGACTCATGCTATGGGGACATCGAGGGGAAAGGGATTTACATGGACTCACATAGTACATAGCATATAAGAACTAAGGGGCATGTAAGTAGGATTCACTCTATGGGGGCAAACGGGACTTAGGACCTTCCACATTTCCACACCAAACATGCATACATATCACATTTCCATAATCGATCCACAATGGCGATTTCCAAAAGATAACCAAAAACATAAGCTCTGAATACAACACATAGCATATATAAAGTCTACGAGAGTTCACAAGATGTCCAACAATGCCTCTAGTCATAAGATGGAACGGGAGCCAAGACATGTCCCGGGCTCACCCTCAAATAAGAAAGTAGACGAAAGATAACATGGGTAGAAGGAAGGTGGGTTGTCTTTGGAAGATGGGACTCACCACAAGTTCAACTTTCTGAATTGAGATACTCGTCAAGCGGTGGATAGTCGTAGTGCTCGGCCCCTACATGGTAAAATCATGTAGGCATAGAGTATGTGTTAGTACGTTTGAATGTACTAAGTATGCGGGCATGCAATGCATATAACCTGTCAACCTACATTTCAATGTCAGATGGATAGGACACATAATATAGAAAGAATCATATATCCAAGAAAAGAGTAGTATAGAATATACCCTAAAATTCATGATGCATAAATGCAATGATACTCATATATAGTGGGGATGTGACTTATATAGTACTTGGAATCTCGATGAAATCCCCTCACCAGTACAGAGGTGGTCTACTTGCCAAAGGTAAACCATACTTCACCTTACGGGAACCACTCCCATTTCGTATGAAGAGATCCCCTTACGGGAACATCTCCCATTCGGACAGGATTTGCACATCATAATATAATACTTCACCTTACGGGAACATCTCCCATTTCGTATGAAGCAACCTTCCTTACGGGAACATCTCCCATTTCAGATAGGATTCTCATAACATATGCTAGGCACATAGTTCGAGGAAAGGGAGAGGGCCCTTAGGGATATCCATGACGCCCCTAATCTATCGGCGCTAAGTCAACATCCCACGAGAATACATATGGTATATATATATATATATACATACTTTCAAAAAGGCAATAGTCATTTCAAATCTGATCAGTGCATAATTAGGCTCAAATGCCAAATCATATCTCATAGTTATAATATTCATGCATAGGACTAGCTCGATTACAAATACGGAATGGTGCAAGCACCCAAAATGCTCAAAATCCATAATCATTGACATGTATGTGATCACATTCTTGTCATAACCAATATCTTATCAAAATTATTTCATAATTCATAATTGGGCTTAACCCACATCATACTTTCCTTAAAGACCCATGTTCATGAATGCAAATGCAATACATGATGTGAGAATAACACGGGTAACATAAATTCAAGCTAAAATCAACATTATAGTATGAAATTGAAGTAAATCCATAATTAAATCAACATCTAAATCATAATATAAATCACCCATGCATAAATCAAGATTTAAAGGGGACATGCATGTTCATAACTTCAATGTATATCACATAATAAGGATTAAAGTAATTTAAAACCATAGATATAATACAACCCGGACATCAATTGGATTTAATAAGATCAAATAACGAAAATCCACATTTAAAGTAAGTTGAAATTCATGAAAATCAATTGAAAAGAGATTGGGTCTTCTTGGTTGAAAGGGACCAAGAATCAATCCCACATACCTTGATTAGGAAGATGGACTTGAGGAGAATTTAGCTAGAAGTTGAATCCCCAATTAAATCCCTAGCTTGAGTTTTAGGAGAGGAACTTAGAAAGGATTTTTAGGAGTCGATCTTAGGGTGAGAGTGTTTTCAATAAGAATGAATTAGAATGGAAGGGTATCAGCTAATTTAGTGGTCTGGGATAGCAAAAAGGTCATAGAACACAATTAAAATAAGTTGTAATTATGTAAAAGCCATTAACGGATGGAAAATGGGCCGTCATGGCTTTACTGGCACCTACACGGTCCGTGAGACACTTCACGGCCCGTGAACAGTGCCTGTGAGGTGACACTTAAATAAATTTTCACAATGCTCAACACTTAGAATTTTTCGAAGCAAAAAGGGTGCCATACGGACGGATATACGGCCAGTGTGACACTACACAGGTCGTGTCAAGAGCCGTGTGATGATACTTAGAAAAGGTTTGCACAAGAAAGTTAAGAGACGGTAATTTCGTACTTAGGAAGATTTCACATCGCGAGCTATACGGTGGGCCACATGGCCCGTATGGCACCACACGGACCGTATGAGTGGCCGTGTGCCTACACTTGGTCCGAAACACTCTGTCGAATCCCTGTAATCAAATTATGGCCAAGTACCTCTCCATTGGAGACCACACGGTCTGTGTGGCTTTACACTGGTCATGTGGGCCTCCCATGGAGCGACACTTGGTCAAATATTTCTCCTAGGCAACATTGAGAGATCCGATAAAGTCGTTCGAAAAAAATCCAGTTCCTTACATCATCTCCCCTTTGGGAACATTTGTCCTCGAATGTGCAACGACAAGGCTTGAAAGCTTGATTTAGGACATGTAACATTCGAACACAGGGTGCATAACATTCGAACACAGGGTGCAATGCATAGTTCATCATTTGAAGATCATAAAGTCCTTAAAACCCATATAGAAATGTATCCAAATCATTCAAACCCCATGAAAATCATTTTTGTGCACATGTAAGCATGTCATGTCATGAGACTCAAGAGTTCAAGAATTAGGACTATTTCGAAGAGGAGTAACCTAGTACCTTAGGCTTGATTAGATTGGAAAAGATAGGGATATCGCTTCATCATGTCTAACTCTGTCTCCCATGTAACACTCTCCACGTGTTAATTTCTCCAAAGTACCTTCACTGAAGCCACCTCCTTGTTACGAAGCCGCTTCACTTGTCTATCCAAAATCTCTATCAGGACTTCCTCATAAGATAAGTTCTCCTCAACCTCTATTCCCTCCAAGGGCACAATAGTGCTAGGATCACCGACTAACTTCCTTTACATAGACACATGGAAGACGGGGTAAATGGAACTCAAGTCCAGAGGCAACTCCAACCTATAAGCCACGCTCCCATTTCGCTCAACGATCTCATAAGTGTCAATATACCAAGGGCTTAGCTTGCCCTTCTTACCAAAACGCATCACACCCTTCATAGGCGAAACCTTCACATACATCCAATCACCAATATGAAATTCAAGATCCCTGCTCCTAACATTCGAATAGGACTTTTGGCGACTTTGTGCCGTCTTCAACCTTTCTCTAATCACGTGCACCTTTTCCATAGCCTCCAATACTAAATCTGGGCCAAACAATGCCATTTCTCCCAATTAAAACCACCATGTTGGTGACCTACACCTCCTCCCTTACAAGGCCTCAAATGGTGCCATACCAATGCTAGCATGAAAGCTATTATAATAGGCAAACTCAATGAGTGGAAGGTGATCATCCCAATTACCCTTGAATTCCAACACGCACGCCCTCAAAATATCCTCCAAGGTTTGAATAGTCCTCTCAGCTTGTCCATCGGTTTGAGGATGAAAGGCGGTGCTTAACTTATTCTTAGTTCCAAGTCCCTTCCAAAACGATCTCCAAAAGTGGGAAGTGAATTAGGTGCCACGATCCGATATGATGGACCTGGACACCATGCAATCTCACCAATTCTTGGATGTAGAATCTTGCGTAATCCTTCGTGCTATCAGTAGTCTTGATCGGTAGGAAATGAGCTGACTTAGTCATCCGATCAACGATGACCCAAATGGAGTCAAATTGCCTTCGGGTTGGAGGCAAACCAACCACAAAATCTATGTTCACATCTTCCCAGTTCCAGGTGGGAATCTCAATATCTTGAGCCAAGCCGCCGGGCTGGTGCTTACCTTCACTTGTTGACAACTTGGACATTCATATACGAACTTAGCTATGTCCTTCTTCATACCATGCCACAAATACACTTCCTTCAAATCTCGATATATCTTGGTAGACCCCGGGTGAATAGAATAATGAGAGTTATGAGCCTCACTCATAATCACCCTTCTAAGATCATCCACATCCAGAACACAAACCAGCCTTGGTACCGAATCACACCATCTCTCCCTTGGATAACACCCCGTTTTTCTTTTTAGCAACCAACTCCTTTAATTCAAGCAACGATGGATATAAATATTGCTTAGCTTTTACATTAACTACCACGAAAGATGCTGCCCTGCTTTGAACATGGATACCAATATAGTTCCAGTTGGCCAACCTAATACCCAACCTAGCCAACTGGTGAACATCCTTTGCTAACTCCTTTCTTTCCTCTTCGACATGCATCACACTACCCATAGATAGCCTACTGAGAGCATCGACTACAATATTGGCCTTGTCGGGATGATATTAGACATTCATGTCGTAGTCCTTTAGGAGTTCCAATCATCTCCTTTGCCTCAAGTTGAGATCCTTTTGAGTGAATACATATTGCAAACTCTTGTGGTCGGTGAACACATCAACATGAACCCCATAAAAATAGTGTCTCCAAATCTTCAAGGCAAAGACTACCGCCTCCAACTCAAGATCATGCGTTGAGTAACTACGCTCATGCACCTTCAACTGCCTTGATGCATACACTATTACCTTACCATGATGAATAAGCACACAAACCAACCCGATCCGTAAGGTATCACAATACACCACGAATCCCTCCAAGCCATTTGGTAAAGTCAAGATGGGAGCCGACGTAAGCCAATCCTTCAAGGTTTTGGAACTTTGTTCGCATTCGTCTGACTATACAAACTTAGTCTTCTTTTGGGCCGACTTAGTCAATGGAGATGCAATAGATGAGAACCCTTCAACGAACCTTATATAATAGCCAACCAACCCCAAAAAGCTTCGAATATTCAAAGGAGTCAACGGCCTAGGCCAATTCTTCATGACCTCAATCTTCTTCGGATCCACCTTGATACCATCACCGGACACCATATGACCAAGAAAGGCCACTTCACCCAATAAAAATTCACATTTGCTAAACTTGGCATACAATTTCTTCTCTCAGGGTTTGTAGAACCATTCTCAAATGATTCCCATGCTCCTGATCACTTAGGGAGTAAATGAGAATGTCATCAATGAAGACCATCACAAAACTATCAAGAAATGGCTTGAACACCCGAATCATTAGATCCATGAATACGGCCAGAGCATTGGTTAAGACGAACGACATCACCACAAACTCAAAGTGCCCATACCTTGTCCGAAAGGTCATCTTGGGAATGTCACACTCCCTAAGCTTCAACTGATGATACCCGGAATGAAGATCAATCTTTGAGAAGTGAGTAGCCCCTTGAAGTTGGTCGAACAAGTCATCAATCCTAGGCAACGAATACTTATTTTTAATAGTCACCTTATTCAGTTGCGTATAATTAAATACACAATCGAAGAGATCCACCCTTCTTTCTCACAAATACCACTGGAGCACCCCCACGATGATATACTTGGCCTAATGAAACCTTTCTCCAACAAGTCCTTTAATTGATCCTTTAATTCTTTCAACTCCGCCGATGCCATACGATAAGGAGGAATAGAGATATGTTGAGTATCCGGGAGAAGATCTATGCCAAAGTCTACTTCCCTTTCGGGAGGAATACCGGGCAAGTCTTCGGGAAACACATCTGAAAACCCATTCACCACTGGAACCAACTCAAGGGTATGTGTTTTGGACTCCATATGCTTGACCCTCAAAATATGATAAATACATCCCTTGGAAATCAATTTTCGGGCCTTGAAGTAGGAAATAAACCGACCTTTAATAGAGGAGTCACTACCTTTCCATTCAAGAACAGGCTCACCGGGAGGTTGGAACTTGACCTTTCGGGTTCTACAATATATAGAGGCATACGATGCATGCAACAATTCCATCCCAAGAATCACGTCAAAATCTAACATCTCAAGTTCCACAAGGTCACACGGGAAAATTTTGTGCCACACAAAAATTGGATAACCATGATAGACTCTATGCACAATAACAGATTCACCCACAGGAGTATAAACCTAGAAAAGGTCCTTCAAAATCTTGGGACTCAAACCAAACTTAACAGCCAACAGAGGAGTCACAAAAGACAAATTTGCACCCGGGTCAAGAAAAACATAAGCATCAAAATTAAAGATTTTTAACATACCAGTCATGACATCCTGAGCTTCCTCAACCTCTTGACAGGCATGGAGTGCATAGAACCTGTTGTTCCTTGGAAAAACACCTTAGGGAGCTCTTTGTTGGCCTTGACCGACTTGAGCCACCTGACCTTGGCCTCTATGGGCATTCTTAGGACAATCAACAACCTTGTGGTTTTTATCACCACACCCATAGCAAACACCCAAATCCCTCCAAAAAGCACCTGTGTGGGGCTTCCTACACTTGCCACACACCGGATGCCCCTGTCCACCACCAACCGATACCCTAGGAGGAGGCCGAGCACCAGAACCTTGGCCTTGCTGGAAGTGACCAAAACCACTACTCCGAGAACTAGAAAATCCACCATCAAAATGGGCCTTCTTATGATTGTGTGCCCTCGTCTCCTTGAGTTTCTCCCCTTCGATCTGTTAATCATATACCATGAGTCTAGAAATATCCATATCCCATATAAGCATGGCAGTAGGACATACTTTTACAAGAAAATCAGAGATACAAGAAACGAACTTGTGCATCCTATCACGAGGGTCAGCTACAAGTGACGGAGCATACTTGGAGAGTTTTGTGAATTTGAGGGCATAGTCCCTCATACTCATACCTCCTTGCTTGAGGTTGATAAATTCAGTCATCTTGGCCTCCCTAAGCTCAAGTAGGAAAAAGCGATCCAGGAATGCAAGTTTGAACTCTTCCTAATTGACATCTCCACCACAAGCCCTCTCCATAGACCATTAGGTGTACCACACTTGAGCCATATCTTTCAGTTGATAGGCAGAAAATTCAGCCTTAGACGTGACACCCATAATGTTCATTATCTTGGTGATCTCATCAATGAACTCCTGAGCATCCTCATCAGCCTTTGACCCATGGAACTCTGGAGGATTTATTCAGGTGAAATCCCTCACACTAGGGGAGGATCCCATGGAAGATTAGCCTACCTAGTCTGAGATGTCACCACCTGGGAAAGCATGGCAAATGTTGTATGGAATTCACCGTTTGAGATGGGTTCATCCATAGGCCTTGAGGTGCCTGATCCTCATCAGCGGGTCCAGCCTTGGTGGGTTGGATCTTCCTCGAGGTATCATCTGAAATGGAGCAATGAAACCATCCAGATGAGGGAACCAAATGTACGAGCCATAGCATGACATAAGGCACGAAGAAGTGAGGCAATTCCAAGAACGCCTTCGTAGCCTACCACTCATAGGCATGTTACACTTCACACCCATGAATAGGACTCTACTTGACACGGCATGTTGGACTCCGAGGATAATTTATAAACCTAGGGCTTGGAAAATGGGACTCACCACAAGTTCAACTTTCCAAATTGAGCTACTCGTCAAGCGGTGGATAGTCGTAGCGCTCGGACCATAAATGGTAAAATCATGTAGGCATACAGTATGTGTTAGTACATTTGAATGTACTAAGTATGTGGGCATGCAATGCATATAACTTATCAACCTGCATTTCAATGTTAGATGACAAGGGCACAAAATATAGAAAGAATCACATATCCAAGGAAGAGTAGTATACAATATGCCATGAGATTCATGATGCATGAATGCAATAATACTCATATATAGCGGGAATGTGACCTCAACCGACATGAGTAAGGCCAAGTGAGCTAGTACTTGGACTCCCGATGAAATCTCATCACCGGTACACAAGTGGTCTACTTTCCAAAGGTAAACCATACTTCACCTTACGGGAACCACTCCCATTTCGTATGAAGCAACCCTGTTACGGGAACATCTCCCATTTTGAAAAGGATTTTCATATCATAACATAATACTTCAACTGACCGAAACATCTCCCTTTTCGGATAGCATTCTCATAACATATGCTAGGCACATAGTTCGAGAAAAGGGAGAGGTCCCTTGGGGATATCCCTGGCGCCCCCAATCCATCGGCACTAAGTCAATATCCCACGAGAATACATATGGTATATATCTACATACTTTCAAAAAGGCAATAGTCATTTCAAATCCGATCAATGCACATTTTGGCTCAAATGCCAAATCGTAGCTCATAGTTAGAATATTCATGCATAGGACTAGCTTAATTACAAACACAGAATGGTGCAAGCACCCAAAATACTCAAAAGCCATAATCATTGACATGCATGTGATCACATTCTTGTCATAACCAATATCTTATCAAAATAATTTCATAATTCATAATTCATAATTGGGCTTAACCCACTTCATACTTTCTTTAAAGACCCATGTTCGTGAATGCAAATGCAATGCATGATGTGAGAATAGCATGGGTAATATAGATTCAAGCTAAAATCAATATTATAGTATGAAATTGAAGTAAATCCATAATTAAATCAGCATCTTAATCATAATATAAATCACCCATGCATAAATCAAGCTTTAAAGGGGACATGCATGTTCATAACTTCATAACTTCAATGTAAATCATCATAATAGGGATTAAAGTAATTTAAAATCATAGATAAAATACGCCCATACATCAATTGGATTTAATAAGATCAAATAATGAAAATTCACATTTAAAATAAGCTAAAATTCATGAAAATAAATTGAAAAGAGTTTGGGTCTTCTGGGTTGAAAGGGACCAAGAATCAATCCCACATACCTTGATTAGGAAGATGGATTTGATGAGAATTTAGCTTGAAGTTGAATCCCCAATTGAACCCTTAGCTTGAGTCTTGAGAGGAACTTAGAGAGGATTTTTAGGAGTTGATCTTAGGGTGAGAGTGTTTTCAATATGAATGAATTAGAATGGAAGGGTATCAGGTGATTTAGGGGTCTAGGATAGGCAAAAAGGTCATAAAACACAATTAAAATAAGTCGTAATTACGTAAAAGCCATTAATGAAACAGATGAAAAATGGGCCTTCACGGCTTTACTAGCACCTACACGGTCTGTGAGATACTTCATGGCCCATGAACCGTGCCTATGAGGTGACACTTAAACAATTTTCACAATGCTCAACACTTAAAATTTTTCAGAGCAAAAGGGGTGCCATACGGACAGCTACAAGTCTCGTGTGACACTACACGGGTCGTGTCTAGAGCCATGTGAGGACACTTTGAAAAATTTTGCATGAAAAATTTATGAGATGGCAATTTCATACTTAGAAAAATTTCATGTCGTGAGCTATACGGTGGGCCACATGGCCCGTACGTCACCACACGGACCGTGTGAGTGGCCGTGTGCGCACACTTGGTCCAAAACTCTCTATCAAATACCCGTAATTGAAATTATGGCTAAGTACCTTTCCATTGGAGGCCATACGGTCCGTGTGACATCAGACCGTCCGTGTGGACCTCCCATGGAGCGACACTTGGTCAAATGTTTCTCCCGAGACACATTGAGAGATCCGATAAAGTCGTTTGAAAAACTACTCGGGTCCTTACACAACTCATGTAGTCAAGCATCTACACCCATTTGTTAAATTATTGCTCATATTTGCACATCCCCAGCATCTTCCCTTAATAGTTTTTTAATTCGTTAATTAGAACTTGTTAGTTGAAATTTTATCTTAATTATTGCTACCCGTCAGATCCTACAATTACTTGGTCCAACGAGTCACTTTCGCCTTAAATAACGATTCCCCGTGGGATCGACCCCAACCTCTAAAGTTGGGTTATTATATTAATGATGACCGCCCCTTCTGCCTTTGAGTAGTTGGGTTGAGCGGCATAAAAAATGATGCCATTGTCGGGGACTCGGCATATTCATATAAGAAGTGTTTGTTGAGCTTTGTTCTTGTATTTAGAATTCTTTTTATGGTTTTCTTGTTGTTTTTGTTGTTGAAAAATAGGTGTAACGATTGAGGATGATGGAAGTGTTCATTGTGAGAATGTCGGGGACATGAATAGGATGCAAGATTTTAACTGGATAAGGTTGGAAGCACCGGTGCTATCAGACTACCCCCATTAGCTGGAGGAGGTAACTTTCATGTGATAAGCACCATGTTGCAACTCCTCCAACTACAGGGATTGTTCGAAGGGCTCAGCCACGAAGATCCTCATGAGCACTTGAGGAACTTTGTTGATGTGTGTCTCCCGTTCAACTTCATGGGAGTAAGCCAAGAGGCTATCTGACTAAGGTTGTTTCCTTTCTCCATAACCGGAGAAGCATTGAGGTGTATAGCAGAGTTGCCTCGTGATTCTATTACTTCGTGGGAGGAGCTACAAACTGCATTCCTAGAAAGATGTTTCCCTCCCTCAAAGATGACTAAACTTAGAAAGAGCATTGAGAACTTTAAGTAGCTAGAGAGTGAGCCATTGTATGAAATATGGCTCCGATTTTGGAAACTCTTACTTCATTGTCCTAACCATGGATTTCCAAACCACATTTTGTTACAATACTTTTATGTGATTCTTGATGCTGCAAACAAATGAGTAGTTGATCAACTAGTAAGAGGAGGTTTAATGACACAATCATTCACTTAAGCTTGCAATCTCTTCGATGGCATGACCAAAATTAGTAGAGGAAAGTACACAAGGAATGATGTAATCCCTTTAAGACATTGAGGCCCTACCAAGGAGCAGCTTGCTAAAGATCAATAAAGGGATGAGATCATGGCTAAGATGTTAACTCAGCTTGATCTTTTGACCAAGCATGTCATGGGAGGAACTCCCAAGAGTGTGAATGCTGTGGGAGCCACCGGAGAGGTGATGTACGAAGTTGCGCCATTTGAAGGTGGTTACACCAAAGAATATCATTACATGGGTAACCAAATAGTGGGTTCTTAACTGACTTTTCAAAGGACACCTGGGAATTATGGTTGGAACAACAACTCTGAATGGCAAGATAGAACATGGACTGATCAACCTCAAGTTGGGGGATGGCATAATCATAAGGGATAGAGATAAATTACACCACATAATAGAGTGAAGGCTGCTGAACCAGTGGTAAATCAAGAGAATCCTCGAACCGAGGATATGCTTTCCTGAATTTTGAGTAAGGTAGAGGCTTAAGACAAGGTATTGAAAGAAATGAAATCTGATTTTTCCTAGTTGAGTCAAACTATGATGTCTCATTCGGTATCCATTAAACATTTGGAAACTCAATTAGGAAATATTTCAGTCCATTTGAATCAGCATCCTAAGGGAGGTCTACCCAGTGACACGGTGGCCAATCCAAAAAGGAATGATCAACAGTTCTTGGCCATTATTACTCAAAGTGCAAAGTTGATCGAGGGCACTAAACCAACACTGGTTGTTGATGAAGGTCTCAAAGAAGTGGAAGAAATAAAAGATATGACTGTTGTTGAGGTGATGAGCATGAGGCTCAAGTTGTAGGTGATAATGATCTCGACAATCCCGAGAATGATAAGCAAGGGAAGAGTGGGGACAATGCAGCTAAAACCAAGAACAATATCCCCAAAAACTCAAGTCCAGCTGTGAGGCCGAAGGCATCTCATTTCAAAGTGAATCCTCCATTCCCACAAAAGTTAAAGAAGAAAAAGGAGGATGCTAAATTTCAAAATTTTCTATGTTCAATTCTTTGTCAATAAATGTTCCCCTTGTGGAAGCATTAATTGAAATGACTGGATATTCCAAGTTCATGAAGTAATTGGTGATAAAGAACAAGACTCTTGAATGTGAGACAATCGAAGTGTCTCATAACTGCAGTGCGATCCTAACACAAAAGCTGGTGACTAAGAAGGAAGAGCCAGGGGCGTTCACCATTTCATGCACAATAGAAGCCTCAAAGTTTAGGAAAGCTCTTTGTGATTTAGGGGCAAGCATAAATCTCATGCCCCTAGCTATTCTTGAAGAACTGGGTTTGGAAACCCCTTCACAACCACAATGCAGCTGTTCATGGTTGGTCTATCAAGAGACCAGTGGGCATTCTACACGATGTATTGGTGAAGGTAGATAAATTCATCCTTCCTTCAGATTTTGTGATTTATGATAGTGAGGTGGATAGAGATATGCCTATCATTTTGGGAAGACCATTCTTAGCCATCGGGTTGTGGTTGATGTGGAGAGTGGAGACTTGAAATTTAGAGTGAATGACGAGGAGGTTGTTTTTAACATTTGTAAAGCTTTGAAAATGGGAGATGATCTGGGGTTTTATCAATTATGGGTCATTCGGTGGTTACTTGCGGTGAATAGGAACAATGTCGTGCCATGACATTAACTAAAGTGTTGTTTAGGAGGCAACCCAAGGTGAGTATTTTACTACTTTCTAGTTTGAAGAATGTTTGTTGAATTGTGAATAGTTGACAAGAAAAATGAGAGTGACAAGTTAAAAGGGGGCAACGAAGAGGGGCCACTCCAAGTATCACCGAGTCATATTGGAGATGGTCAATTTGACCACATTTTTGGTTGAGAGGTGACCATGTAAGTGTTGTAAATTTTGGTGAATTAAAAGTGCAAACAAAGAATTGCTGATCCCAGTTGGCGATGGTCAGTTTTACCGCACTTCTGCATGGACAACAAGTTAAACTCACTATGAAAAAGGGCGGTCCCATGCATTTTTGGCGCAGCGCCAAGTGTACTAGGCGGTGTGGTTCAGCATCGTTGAACATGCATGCTCACTGACCTACTTAAGGCTTTTCAAATGCCTTGGTCCTTTCACTTTCCACCTACCCTCCTATTCCCTTCCCTCACACGCCGATACCCCTTTTCGTTGTTTTTCTTTAAAATTTTCACTAAGAAGTTGAGATTAATCATTAAAGGGCATCACCAAGGGTTTCATTGTGCCTCATTGTTGAATAGGTTTGATTTTGACACCTTATTCTAGCTCTTTGAAGAAGCCAATGTTTGTGAAATTGATCAGGATTTTAATGTGAAAATCTTGCTTTATAATTTGAAATTCTTAAGTTATTCATATGGGTAGGAGTTTAGAGTTGCTTAAAACCATATATTGCATGTTTATATGATTTATTTTGGGTTTTGATATTTCTTCATGAACGTCAAAATTTGGGTTATGAATGAGTTTGGTTAGAGTTATGAATGAAGGTGTTGCCTACTCATTGCTGATTAGATTGTGGGTTTGAGCTCAATTTTTGTGCGTGCTATGATGCTTGATTATTCTCACTTGAAAATAGGCCTTGATCTTATGAATATGTTCTGGCAATGTGCTTGCTTGTTGAATGATGTTATTGAGGATCTTTTAGACAATTTTTAACTTTTTGGGTTGTAAATAAATTTTAAATTGGGTTGTAATAGAGTAGTGTTCATTTTGGTTATTTCTTTTGTTTTTCTTGATTTAGTTTTTCTTGTTGAATTAATAAATGGTTGCAAATTTTTGGCAAACCCCGTGCATAAATGGCAAGCGTGTGAATATGATGTCGTGTCTCTAGTTCTTAGTAGTTCGAGCATTGATGATCCATATCTTTGATTCGGATAGTGCCATGGACGGGGAGAATATACTCACTAATTAGTCCCTTCTAGATAAATCAACCCCCAAAATGGATTTGAGGAATCTTGAGTTGACTATGTGAGCCATGGATATGTGATGATCGAAAAATTGCAAATGTGTTGCCATTGTTTGAATGCAAAGTCATATTGCCAATGTGTGGTTAGTGATCTTGTTGAAATGCTTGTATTGCATTATCTAGAACTTACCCAGTTTGTCTTGAGGAGTGACTTAGTTAATACCGGATTAGGAGAGGATCTTAGGTGTTCTTTGGTTTCATTAGTCTAATTTGACATCCCTTGGCAGTGAATTGAATCCTTAGTGAACCCCTTTTGAGCCTTAATCCCTTCTTTGGCAACCTTGTAACCTTGACTCACGTTTGTAAAAGACAATCCTTTTTATTCCTTACTAATCCCTCTTTGAACTCAAAGGTAAAGCAGTAGCCAAAGGCTAAGTTGGGGGTTGTTAAGTGGAAGAAGGAAGTATCTCCCATGAAAGAGTCAAAAAAGGGTAAGAATGAAAGAATGACATCGAGGACTACTAGAAGAAGAAGAAAAAGTGAAAAGTGAAAAGTTTGAAAATTGAGGACCCTCCAAAAAAAAGAAAGAGGAAGAAAATCTTGCTATGAAAGAAAAGAAAAAAGAGAGACACTTAAGGTGAATGAATCAAAATAAAAAAACGATGTCAAGAATGGGATGACTGAAAAGGGAACCAAAAGAACCTTTGTTCTTGAAAAGAACATATAGTGTTTAAGGAGGGATGAGTCACTATTGACCATATGCTATCATACCCAACCTTTACCCTACATTATAGTCCTGGCAAAGTCCTTTAGGATCCTAGTCCGGAAGAAAGTCAGGTAAACTCCGATTGAGAATAAGGGCAAGCTTATAGGTTGAAGCATACATGCTATTCCGCATTTGGAAGAGTAAGAGTTAAAGAGACCCTTTATAAATCAATGGAATAATCTTGAGTGTTCAGGATCTTCTTTGACATGAGGGAAAATAATAATGCTTTTGGGCAGTGATTAGCAGCTACATGAACAATTGTGAGTATTAGCCATATTTTGATTACTCCTTAGTTATCTTTCAAGGCTTCAAAGTCACGTAAAAGGTTTGTGGAAGTTTAAAAAAGGTGAAAATGTATGTGTTTCTCCCTATGGCCCTATTTGCAAGCTCTGAATTAGATAGATTGATGTTGATTTGCTTGAGGGCAAGCAAAGGCTTGAGTTAGTGGTGTTGATGAGTCCATATTTTGGACTCATTTTGGGGTTAAATTGCAAAGAAATATTGCCCCTAGTGTGCTAATAATTCCAACTACTAACAAATATGCATGTGTTATGATAGGAAGTAGATTTAATAGTGTGCCAAAAGGGCAAGACTTGGCAGAATCCTGGTAAAAGAGCAAAATTGCTAAAAGGCGGTGAAAATCGGTGTCGCTGACTTCCTCAGTGATTCGCCGAGGACTAATGGAGATCACCTAACTATGCAACAACCAAGGATCCAAGTCAATTCCAGAGTGCGATCAGGATTGATGTCGCAAAGCATATTCGGCGATATGCCAAAGCGCACAAGTGATCGCCTAAAGTTGCACCACCCAAAACACTGACATAAGGGCGATATGAGAGATATTTCGGTGCATCGCCAAGTTGGAAAGGTGGAGAAAAGAGTCGTCATCTAATATTGTAGTGGAAAAAGCCTCATGAAGACAAACAGAAAAGTGGTCAAGTGCACATTTGGCGCATCGCCAGAGTGCTTAGTGATGGTCGGCCTTGACCACCAAATGACATTTCACAGTAAACTTTCACACTTTTTGCGCAGAGTATATAATAAATTTTAGAAGTACATTGTACATCATCTGTTCATTCCATATCGGAGTAATTACACTATAGTAGTAGTGCATAGAACCTTCTTCTTAGAGTACAAGGGAAGTTAGGGTTTTTGAAGATTTTGGACATCAAATTGGAGAGGATTAGCTGATGATAACCACTGATTTGCATTCAATCTTGTTACTCATGACTTCTGCTACTATGTGTGGTAACAATCTTTAATTTCTTGCATGTGTGGCTAAAACCCTCCATGTTGGAGGTGTGCTTTTGATATGGGTCTTTAATTTACTTATTGGGTTTGTGATGTCTTGACTTATCTAGTAGTTGATTCGGGTGAATTTATATCTGTTCGTCAGTTTAATGTATGAATCTCAAGGTTGTAAACATGGAGTTTTGTTTTTAGATCTTTGATTGTTCCATGGCTGGATTATTGGAGTGTGGAATAGATATAATGGCAGGAAACCGTAGGAGGTTTTAGTTGATATCCACATCTATGGATTCAATAGTAAAGGTAGTACGTGTTTTGCTTAACTTCTTAGGCAAAGAGTGTCCTCAATGGTCTGCATGTGGTATCTTAGCTAATTCATGCGAAACACCCATATATCATAGGTGATTTGGGTTATAAGAAACCTAGCCTATTCACTCAACATCAACTACTGTAGTCAAGCATCTAGACCTATTTGTTAAAATATTGTTCATATTTGCACATCCATAGCATCTTCCCTTGATTGTTATTTGATTCGTTAATTAGAACTTGTTAGTTGAAATTTTATCTTAATTATTGCAACCCTCCAGATCCTACAATTACTTGGTCCAATGAGTCACTTCTGCCTTGAACAATGATTCCTTGTGGGATCGACCCCAACCTCTAACATTAGGTTATTATGCTGATGAAGATCACCCCTTCTTCCTTTGAGTAGTCGAGCTGAGCAACATCATCATGTTCATGAAATTGAAAGGTGTACTAAGGATTATCTTAGTTCGACTTAGATACCAGACTTACCTTTCATCTGAACGAAGATCCATGAGGAGATGGAAAGGTAGCACCAGCACCGTTGATGATTACTATTCCTACTATCCTTCCATCGGTGCTAGACCTATTCGCAGAGGAGCCAACAGTTCTCGCTTCTAGGAAGAGGCAATGTACTAGAGGTGGTAATCCTTAGGCTACTCTATGACATGTTCAGAGTACTGAGCAACAACAGTTTGAGGCTTCCAGGTAGGCCTCAATGTGGATAAGGAGATGTGAAACACATGTGAGCGTGAGTTTGCATAGGGTTCTGGACCCTCAATATAGGTTTCCACGATAGAGGAGACCACCTGAGAGCTTCAAGGTGGTGAATCCCAGGCTGACACTGGCGCTTAGGCGACCAAGTATGTTCTTTTTGACCCCTACATTAGTTTTTGGTACCATATTGATGCATTGAGGACAATTCAAGGATTTTTTAATGGGGTGCGGGTAGTTATAGGCCTCGGTAAAGTCTGAGTAACCAACGTCTATTTTTACTCCTATTTTCGAGTCCGTGGGATTTTTTTGTCTGCGTTCTTTTCCTAAGGATATTTATTTTTAGTTAAATCAACACGTTTAGGATGTATATGTAGTATTAATAGTGTATTGTACTGATATTTGTGGCATATGTTGATTTACCTTGAAAAATTATACCCCTTTATTTTTGAAATTGCTTTTGGATGATATGCTTATAGATAATTTTGATAGTGACCATGTTGGACCTGTATATGACATTGTCTGTTCTGATAGGATAGGGCTAAATTATGATATAAAGCATGATTTGAATGTCTACATTGATAGTATATTCAGTGCCAAAGGTGTGCGAGATTTATTGCATAATTCTGATGTTGTGTTTCAATCTAGAACTTGACTTGTTAGTATGACTAAGAGCGTAGGTTAGTTGGTTTGGAAAGGATTATAGGTTGTTGTTCATAATAGTCAACTTAGCCTAAATAACTAACCAAATACAGTGTGTATTCCTTGATCCTAATGTTTGAGCCATATATGTACCTTTTCTTTGTAAATACCTAAGTCACCAACCCCTTTTGTTTGTGAAAATCTTGAATTTGACCCCGATCCTTTCTTGAATATTATGCATCTTGACTCATGCTAAAAGCATAAGATGAGGATGTTACCAAAACGTGGCCCTAGTTCATAGGTTGGATATTGTGCACCTCAAAAACCCCAAGTTGAGGGTGGCTACTACAAAGAAATCACAACAACTCGAGATAGGAATCAAAGTAATACAATGAGAAAAGGGAAAAATATGAGATGGGTGTGAGAAAATTAAATAAATGACAAAAACAGAAGATAGTGAGCTTGAAAAAATATATGGATGCACCCAAAAATGTTCTAAATAGGTAAAAGGGAATAATGAATTGTCAAAATATCAGTGTTGGTAAGGCGAAGTGCGAAATGGCACAATGTCAAGGAGGGAAATTAGTCACTATGTTCCAAATACATTATAATAAGCCCCCTAAGCCTATGTTACAAGCTAAGAATAGAGATCCTAGTTTAGCTGGTCGAACATCATAGTCGAGAATAGAGGGGAAAGCCTACGATATTGTACACGGTATTTGAATATCAATTGGAAGCGTGAGTATTCGTTTAGTACAAAGCATTGAAAAGAAATACATCAACTTGGATGATGTATGGGACTTCATTTTATGAGAGAACTTTAATTACATAATTAATTATGGACTAAGTCGTTACTTGTTGCTTATATGCATGGCCTTGTTTGTCAAAGTTACTCTGTCATGTGTTGATCCGCGTGAATTTGCTCGATATATGTCTTGTATATGCACTGATGGTTCGTGAGGGTATCTATGATTGAGTGAAATATGATGTATGCCATGAGATTGATGTTTGTATGCTTGTTGTATTGCTTATGTTAGATCGAGTGCATCGCTTGAGGACCAGCAACAATTTTAAGTTGAGGGTGTTGATGTACCGCAAAAATATGAAACTTTTAATGCTTTACACTTAGAATTACTTAGAATTTTGTGTGTTCTTTAGGCGATGTTAGTAGATTTGATGTGTTTATATGTTATTTTTACAAGATTACAGGATTTGAGAGGATTGTTTAGGAGATGGCAAATTTTAGCAGCTTTTTGATGAAGTACGAGACCACCTATGGGTCGTGGTCTGATCCACGATTCGTAGGTAGAGGTTCATAGTCCTGAGCCAAAGTTGGGCTGATTTTCTGAAGTAGAAACGACGATTAACAAGACAGGTCATGGTTCCTTCCACGACCCGTAGACTTGTTCGTGGAAAAAAGTCCAGAGTTTTTGAAAGTTAATAGGACGAAGAGGTTCATGACTCGTAGTCCAGACTACAGGGTGTAGTTGAAGTCTCATACATAGAGTTCAGTATTCAAAGAAGTAATCTACGAATCCTCATCCACGAGCTGTCGATTGATATATGGACCGTACATTGGCTCGTGGATGGTCCTGAATCCTGTCTTCTAATCAGTTTAGGGTTTGATTTTTTATGTTTATATATAGGATTTTTATACATTTTTGGACATCTAGACTATCTGAACACATATTACAACTTTCTTTTGAGTAATACTTGGAGCTTTGTACTTACTTTTGTGTCTTCATATTGCTATCTACATGAAGATTTTAAATTGTACATTCTTCAATTTATCGTTGAAAGTGTTTAATTATGCAAACATCTAACATGATTTTTTCATCTACAACGATCATGATGTAATAACCCTCTGGGTCATTTCTATAGTTTTGCAATAATTTTGTTGACTTAAGCATATTTATAGTGACGTCAGGCCATTCGTGATTTGTTGGGACTATTGAGATGGTTATTGGTTGGGTTATTTGAGAGTTATGTGAATTTTTTAGTTAACCGAGAAGTTAAACTTGTTAAATGAGTTTTCAAGTAAAGTCCTAGTAAACAGCCTCAGAGCAGAACTTTGATGATTTCATTAGCTCTGAAATGGTCGAATTAGGTAGGAGCATGTCCGGTGCAGTTATATTATAGTTTTTCAAAGGTCATTTCTATTAGAATCTTACTTTCCTTGGCTACACAGATATCATGGCCATTGTATTAGTTAGATGTGAAAAATGCCTTCTTGCACGGGGACTCGCACGAGGAGGTGTATATAGAGAGAGCACCCGGATATGGAAGGAAAGAGGAGTCACATATAGTATCCAGATTGAAGGAAGCCCTGTATAGATTGAAGCAATCCCCCCAGGGCGTGGTTTGAGAAGTTCAATAAGGTCATAGTATTATTTGGCTACAAAAGGTGTGCTTCTGATCACACACATTTCGTAATAAAAGGTGAGAAAGTGAGCCGGATCATAGTAAATGTTTAGAATATTATAGTCACTGGTGATGATGTTGATGAGATTGCAAGAATGCAAATTAAGTTGCCGGAACCGATTGATACTTGACTCAGTCAACACCTATAAAAAACATGCTCCGAATGAGAGTTTCAACAGCGTGATTAGCTCCAAAACATCAATTTTCATCTTGGACGACCTTTCATTTTATAGCGGAGACTTACAGATGCTATCTGACCCCCGAAAGTTTTCCATTGGAAGTTGCATATAAGGAAGTGGGACCCGCATCAGATTGTAGGAAGCTCCGTTAGAAAGAAGTCACAGAAAGTTTGACTGCACTATTGGATTCGGAATATTGAAATCCATATGGTTACATAGTTCATTTGCGAAAATCGAAATTCAAACGAGCCCGAAATTGTGGAAAAGTGGATTGGAAGGTAGTTGAAAAGCAAGGAGCGATGTGGCACGCAGAGGTGCTACCACATCGCAGCAGCAGACTATGCCATATGGTAGTGACGTGGTAGATCAGCAGATATATATATATATATATATATATATATATATATATATATATATATATATATATATATATATATATATATATATATATATATATATATGTATGTACATGTATACATGTATATATACATGTATATACTAACTTTACACGTCATTGTCAAGCTCATTTTTCATCCAATTTGAGTGACTCAAAATGCTATGTTGTACGAACTTTTGTGAGGAACATCGTGAAGGTGCCAAAATTTGGTTTTAGTGCAGATTTTGAGGTAAAATTTCTATTTTATGCTGGTTATATATCGAAAATGGGTGAAAACTTTACATTTCGATATCTCGGTCATTTTTCAACGGAATCAGATAAAAATTTGTGTATAAATTATTCTATTTTCTGAGAAGAACATTGTAGTATACTTAGATCTTGTTAATTTAGCTGTATTTTTGTAGAATTTGAGTAAGAAGTTATGTAAGAAATGTATTTCGATAATAAATACAACTTCATTTTTGAGTCATTTCGCTATCTTCTGGTATCTGTTTTGGGCTCAATTTCTCGATGTGGACTCGGATTGATGTAAGGATCATTTCATGGGGTTAGTTTGGTATTTCGGGTGTGGGCCCTATTTTTTCTTTTTTTTAGTCGCAATTGATGTAATTTCACCCGTTTAATGAGATTTTACAGCCAAATCTACCATAATGATTTTGTGACTTATGTTTTGATAGCTGAGCAACGTTGGAGATGAAAAGGAAGGGAAAAGCTTGATGGACTGATCAGGAGGGCAAGGGACCGCCTTCCAGGTAGGCTAGGCTTTTCTTACCTCTAGACTGAGTTGAAATATGTAGTGAGAGACTATTTGTTGTTGGAGGTCCCCGAGTAAAGTATATATACGTGATCTTGAGACTATAATTATCATTTGGACTCTATGACACCTGCATCTATTATGTTAGCTGCTTTTAATACTGTTTAGGTTGAGTAATGCATCTAATAAGGAATGTAAGGGTGAGCGAGCGCACGACACAGGTAAGGTAAGCATTAATGCTAATTATGTGCATTTATCTGACTATTTAAATGTTGGGTTGGCCTGCTGGTCTCTCTGACATAGAAATCTATATTATGTCATCGTGATTCTAATTATCCATAACCTATATATTTTGATTAAATTTTGTTAAAAGCTATACTTGATCATCAAGAATTATGATCACTGGTTGGGCTCTATAATAGTTCTGTATGTGTTATACTAGCTAGTTGTTAGCACTGTTAAGCTGTGAGTTGACTTATTAGGGGTTAAATGTAACTCACACCACGTGATTGGCATGGATACCTATTCTGACCCTTTCTCACCTATGTGAGTAGTCTGGTGCTGATGTTATATAGTAGTTGAGAGGCTGGGTTACTGAATATGTTATATATGGTTGGTTGTACTATGTATCATATATGATGATGTGAGATGGAAATCGTTGTATTGATGACTGTAGTAGCTAGAATCACAATAGTAGCTGAGTTTTGGCACTGTTGAACTACAGAAAGGCCTAGTAAAGGCTGGATATGGGCTAATGCCCTATGACAGTATGTATTCTAGCTTAACTCCTATATGTATGAATATGTAGCTTGATGCTACTGAGATATCCTAGTTGTGAGGTTGTTTGTTGATTATATATCGTACTGTGGACTGACTCTGTTATAGATATGATTCCGATGGGCCAATTTGTTTTAGATACTTATGGTATACCTGTGATTATCCATGTTTACTCTGAGTACTTGGGATTGAATGGATTGTGGTGTATTTGGCGTTGGGTTGGAATGACCCTATATTAGTCTGTGAGATATATACAATCATGTATACTGTTGTCAGTCATTGTGAACTGGTTATTCTTACCTTATGCTAGGTTACCTGTTATCGTTTGAGAGAGGTGATGGTTATGGTTAGTTGGGTTGTGTGATTTTTTCGAATATGATGTTGCAGGATCTCCAAATAGACTAGAGAATAGATGACTATTCCTGTGCTTTGTGTCCTGGATAACGATCCCTGTGGTCTGTAGTTTCTGATGGCCACGTCTGAGTGTCCGAGACTCGGGTGACATTTCTCGTAGTTTGTAGGCTCCGATGACCATGTTTGAGCGTTTGAGACCTGAGTGCCGATTCCAAGGTCCGAGCACCTGTTGATATTCTAGGTCGGGGACCTCATTGGCTACATTTTGGGTCTGAGACCCTATCACTTGTTCAGGCGGATTCACCCCACGATTGTTTTGGATCTAGGACTCTATTGATTGTACTATGGGGATTATTTTTCTCCCAGGGGGGATTCATCCCACCGTTACGATGCTATGGGTCTGGGACTTGGTTGAGATATGACACTAGAGGTCGAGGACCCGGTCGATATATGATACTTTTTGTCGGATACCTCGTTGATTACCCATGGATCCACACACCTATACACGTCCTAATAGTGCATAATTGTACCCTATCGGCTTATGAGGGCTCAGGGGGAGTACAGACATAGACACTTGGGTCGTACACCCTCGTACAACTAGACCCCTTGATCATGTGATATTGAGAGTTTGCTTCCATGGTGATTCTATTGGGTTCCGTGGTGATTCTGTCAGTATGATTGTGCGTAGGTGTATCTTCTGAGCTTTTGGCGGCTCATTTGGTGTACAAGTGTAGACACTAAAGCCTTGCACCCGCATATGGTACTATGTCTCAATTCAATAATAGTTGTGATATGGTCCTGCTCGGATTTCATCAATCAGTATCATTGCACACCACATGGGTTGGTTTAGTTAGGATTCAATAATTCACAAGACATGCTTACTCCTTGATCTTAGTTCTGATTTACTAGATTTGTTGTAGTTCTCTATGTTTGAGCCTTAAATATTTACAGTATTAGGCTCAGTCGACCGATCATGCCTACTGGGTACCTATTACCCATACTTATCCCTACATTTCTGGATCTTCTCATGGCTTAGATTCCTGTGATTGCTAAGTTGGGAGCTCGTAAGCTTTTTAGAAGACATTGGGGAGCATAAGAAGCTCTAGACACTCAGCAGTCTCTTTCTCTTTTGATGACCATCTTTTGCATCCAAACATTAGCCTTGTACAGTGCAGTAGCTTGTATATGTAGGAGCATTCCTGGTAATAAATATATATATATATATATATATATAAGCGTGTGTGTCTATCATAGCTTTGTATAATTGACTTCTAGGTTTAGGGTAGAGTTTGTTGGTTTATTCAGGTATATCTAGTATTATTGTGACTAGTGATTCAAAACAGATACCCTGGGGTTGGGAATTAACTTGCATATAGGTGGGATCTCACAGGCACCATCATGATCGAGATCGGGTTGTGACAAGATGGTATTAGAGCTTAAGATTCACTAGTTTCATCTGTACAGAGGTACTGTTTAGTAGAGTCTTGTGGATGGGTGTGGAGATGTTTGTGACTTGTCGCCAGGAGGATTTGGGATGTCTAGGAAACTTTCTGTGTTATTGATTATGGTCATTTGATGTTGTCAATTTTCATTGATCTCTTGGAATATAATTTGATTCATCCTTTTGCACATATGTTGCGTGGA
The DNA here is from genome assembly GCA_029948455.1 of Solanum rostratum. NCBI lineage: Eukaryota > Viridiplantae > Streptophyta > Magnoliopsida > Solanales > Solanaceae > Solanum > Solanum rostratum. The sequence goes on along the minus strand of CM057052.1, from coordinate 29,459,731 downwards.
GGTCAGACTCCAGGCTGGGGTAAGGCTGCATTATCAGTCCCAGATAGAGAGCAACCTCTAGATCCCGTGGAGCAACGACCAGATGCCTATGAGTTTGACAGTGAGAGAGGAATTCTATAGGCATTGAGATTGTGGGAGCCTCAGAGATAGGCTTTGTGACCAATTACTTGTTTGGTGGTGACTGTATATTGTACTATGGGAGATGTTGTTGAGGCTGGGACTCTGTAACATCGATATCTGGATATAAGTTGTAGTTTAAAGGTTATGTGGGTTGTGAATACTCATGATAAAGATTACAAAGGGAAGAGAGGTTGTGACTAAGGTAAGCTAAGCATCGATAGTATCTGTATACATGTTTTTGATTATTTAACTTCTGGCTTGACTTGTTGGGCTTTCTAATACTGATGCTTATACCATACCTAGTATAATTTTGATTACTCGTTACTTATGTTATGACCTTACCTTGTTAGAGGCTAAACGTAAGCCTACATCCTATGTGATTTATACATACGTCTATTTCGATAGTTAGATTACCTAAGTAGGAAGTTAGGTACTGGTGTTATATAGTATCTGAGAGGCTGGTTGTCAGTTATACCCTCGCTACGCCTTGTGACTTTACGGTTATGATTCTACTGTTGTGACTTTGTGGATATACTATTTTCTTAACTCTGGTGACTGGATTGTGATCCTTATTGTGAGAAGAATGTTATACCCGGGGTCTTAGTTGGATTTTCTATTGATTGGTTGGTATATTTGTTGTTTTTATCACTTGAGTTGTCTGCCATGCTGTCCTGGGGACTTTTTGCAATTGTTAGTTGGCTAGGATATTGTTGTCCAGATTCCTAGCTATAATTACCAGTGGAAATGTTGGTCATTGTGCCCGGGTTACCTGGTATTTGGGTTATGGTTCTACGGTGTTATATATATGTCACACCCTAAAGAGAGGGGAGGCGGCGCGACTGGCAACCGATACTGTTATTGGCCGAGTAAGCCACTAAACATGCTAGTCAACTAAACTAGGGACCAAAAGAAAATCGGGCAGCATAATATTTAGAAAAAAACTAAGCCGGGACCGTTTAGGTCATGACCTGGTCAACAACAAATCACGTACATCAAAATAGGTAAACCAAAACAATAAATTATTAGCTAGCCGAAAAGACTATCACCACAGAGGTACAGGCACACACCATATATACATGCCAATCTTATGACTGGCGACTGAAAGACACAAAAGGACCAACCCACAATAACATGTCCACAATAGCCTCTAAGAGAATCACTAATACTGTCGGGGCAATGCCCCGACTATACCCAACTGTACAACAAAAGGTAAGCGTCCTGTGAAAGCTCCAGGAAAAGGTGGAGCTTACTAACTCACAACTGAACGGGGCTCCTAGTGAAGGGGTAAATCAGAACCCCGACCTGAACCTGCACGCATGAAATAAAATGTAGCATCCCCAGGCAAAGGGACGTCAGTACGAATAAACATGTACTGGTATGTAAGGCAGGAAGTAAATCATAGATACCACCTGTAACCAAAACTCAAGTAGCCTTAAGGGCCAATAAGAAACCTCCTAGTGATCAAATATGCATGGTATGCTCGAGTATCGCATGTCGTGAATACATATAATAAATGAAAATGCATGACATACCCAACCAAATGCTAGCACTGGTGGTCCTTTCCTGTAGCTAACCGGCATCATATCTGCCAACCTGTGGCTATTTGTACCATACACATACATATGTAATCATTTGGGCAAATAGGCCCCATACCTCCGATTATAGCTCAGAGTCCATGCATAACGTGCAATGTATGATATGAATGTTAAATGCACATAGTAGGCCATAGCATAAATTTAGCCAATCTTGGCTCATCAGTACACTTATTCTCATAGCATCATAAACATTGTCATTTAGCCAATCTTGGCTCATTGGTACACTTATTCTCATAACATCATAATTGTTGTCATAGCATATACACATGACTCATGGGATCTTATATGTCTTATTAACAAGTTTGGGAACTTAATCCAACATTTAGAGTGAAGCCTTAACTTTGAAAATGTTCATAAAGGTGTTGTACATAATGATTGTACTTAGTCCCATGTCAATTAGTAAAACAAAGTATTTTAACAATATCAAGTGCTTTAGTCATTTAAGTAGGGGCATTACGTTAGACATTATTGGAAATCAACGTGTTGTACGTAATACTTGTTAAATGCTTCAATTATATTTTTGTATGGAAGAAGGACTGATTATGAATACCACATTCCTTTCACATTCTACATTTATTTTAATTGCACTACACTAAGAAGAGAAACACCTCGAACATATGAATAGGTAGCCGAGAAAACCAACAAAATGGTACATAGATATTAAATATCCAGTTTAAGCGAACGAATAGAATTTCAACCTAATACCATCATGAAAATAACTCAAATGTAATCCCAGTGCCTTTCACAGAAGGTCTTTCTAGCAACAGAATAGTAAGATATCACATTTGATGTTTTAGGAAACTTCTCGGATTTCATGCTAAAAAGAGGGACGAAGCTTAGCCTTCACATACCTCTCCAACGAACGTCCAATTGCCAAAAGTTTCTTCACAAAGAGTTGTTCCTTACATCCTAAGATTCGCAACGACTATATATATGCAGCTTAAAGACACCTATAAACAGTCAAAAACTTAGCATTAATGACTAAATTCGGCAAGGAGTATTCACGCGAGGAAATGTCCGTAAAACAACGTAAAAATGACCGTAAAAGAGCCCCAAAATTTATAAAACTGCCCCAAACATAGCTAATACGAGGAAAAACAATTGCAAAGCATAAGGCACACATTTCTAGGCACACTTTGACAAATTTTAATGGTAAAAATCCAAAAAACTTACTCAAATCCCTTTGAAACCTTGAGGGAACTTTTCCTTCCGTTTATAATCTGTTTTGGGATGAAATGCCACTGATTTGAGCTTTAAAAAGCTCAAATTAGCCGACATTAAGGTGGGTCGACCCGACCCATGACCCGATTTTCTGCTCGAGCAGTCTTGATAAAACTATCATAACTTTTTATTCTGAGGTTGGTTTGATGCGCGGTTTGGTGCGTTGCAAAATAGACTCATAAATATTCGATTGGATAGGTCATGGTCTCTCTAACTCTTTATACTTTGGGAGATATGGCCTGTTACATTTGACCCAAATTTAAGAAGGATTTCTTAAAGAAACATACGGTAACCTTGGCCAACCTTTATCTTGCAACTTTCTTGATTCCAAAACTTAATGTATGACCTTTGTGCTATTAAAATAACTTTTTTAAAAACCTATTATTAGAAAATTATAAACTTTTAGTCCATCCGAAAAGTGAAACCTAATTTAAACTTTCCAAAAAGGGTGAGGTGCCACTTGGGCCATTTCTTTAACCCCGAATGTGTATTTAGGGGATTCTTTTGACTTAAAACATTAAGTCTTGATATTACCTCTTATTGTCAGCCTTATTATCCCTAGGTGCTAGTAAAAATCACATACGTCTTATATAACGTCACACTATTTATATAATGAAAGACAAGAAACACAAGGTCTCACAATGTATGATTAATCTCACAACTTACGTGAGTATGGGATTCAAGCCTTTTCTGTCCTGGTATGCACTGGTGTAATGGGGGATTCCTTTTTATTAGTGGGGGATCAGGTGTGGTGATTCTCTAGGATTGTGATAGTCAGACAAGTTGATATTGTCAGATAGGCTTAGGTTGATATTATCTGGGGTATGGATTTATTCTCTCCTTATCATGTATGGTAGATGATTAAGCCAGGTTGCAACCATGTTTATACTTGATACGTCTCTAGTAGCGTAGTAAAGGCTCATTGCTACGGTATTGGTCAGTATTCTTTCATATATACAGGTTCAGAGATTAGACCGATTAGATGTTTAGTATACTTTTCCATACTTGGGATACAACAGCTGGGACCCTATTGGGGACACGGTTCCCATAGATGTGAGCTTTTAGATATGTTCCTACTAATTGCTATATTATTTTCGAAGAGAGGGTGTGAGTGTGCTAAAAGGGAGGTTAGGTTTCCATTGATTGATGTTTTTGGGCAGAGGGTATTTCGGAGATCGTACCCAGACCCGTGGTGGCTATGATGAGTGAATGATTATGCTTGTTGGGCCGACTAATGCCCTATTGTAGCATGGATTTGATGACTTATATGTACTGGTTGTATTTGTTGTGATAACCCGTGGACGACCCTACTTGATAGGGGTTGATTTTTTAAGTTCTACGAGATGGTAACTAATTTGTTTAACATTGAGAACTGCTTGATCCTTTATAGTTGAGGTGACATGTGCTAGGTTGGGTTGTGGAGATCGGGTATGAACCATATACTATTAACCTGCGATAGTTTTGGTTATCTGGGTTGAGGCCAGTAGGTGGTAACTAAGAGTTCTTTACCTCCATTACTCGTTGTACTCCATATGTGACTGAATGATATAACACTTGAGAACCATGACTAGGCAGTGGTATATGTGTGGTTGGGTATGAAGGAAGGTACGAGAAGTCGTCTAGTGGATGGTATATTGAGTGTTTGCTGCATTGGCAAGAATTTGATGGTTGTTGAAAATATTGATGAATGGTATGTTGATTATTTATTCTACTCCTTAGTATCTGCTGTCATGATGGAACTACTTATAATTGATGTGTTAGTAACATGTTATATTAATATGGCGTCTTGATTACTTGTTACACTAGTGACTGTTCTGGTTGTTGGGCCCTGTGGATTGAGCAACATGGGAAAAAGGTTTAAGCCTTACGTGAGAGTAAGGGTATATTAGATATTTCTCACAGTTATTTGGTTATCGTGTGAGTCATTTGTGGTTGATTTGTGGGAATTGCTTGTATAATGGAACTAGGATGGAGTGAAAGCCATATACGTAAAACATGGTTACAGTTATGAACAACTATGATTATTGGGATATCTGATAATATGTTGAGGGCATGTATATCTAGCCTGTTGATTTCTTGTTACATGCAAGTTGACTGAGCTCATGGGGTGAGTGATTGATCATTGAGGATCCTTTAGAGATTGCAGCACTGATCTCTGTTATGGATAGATGGGTTATTGTACTTCTGATTAGTTGAGATTATGAGAGCGATTTTCGAACGCTAAGCATGTTTATGATCATTGTATTAACTGGTTACTGTGAGATCTAAGTAAGGATCCCCATGTAATTAGATTGAAGCCTCCAAGTACACCTGTATTCGTACTTTCGCAGACAAATGTCTTGTTAATGGGGGATGTTGTAATGACCCTCTAGGTCATTTCTATAGTTTTGTAGTTATTTTATTACCTTGAGCATGTATATAGGGACCTCAGGACATTGGTGATTTGTTAGAACTGTTAGGATGATTATTGGTTTGGTTATTATAGAGTTATATGAACTTTTGAGTTAACTGGGAAGTTATACCTGGGAATGGGTTTTTTGGGTAAAGTCTTAGAAAACGCCCTCGGAGTAAAATTCGAACAGTTCCATTAGCTTTGAAACAGTCAAATTAGGCTAGGAGCATGTCCGGTGGAGTTATTTCATGGTTTGCAAATTTAGTTGTCGAGACCAGTTGATACTTGACTCAGTCAAAACCCTCGTGAAATGTGCTCAGGATGAGAATTTTGATAGGATGGTTAGCTCTAGAACGTTGATTTTGGTCTAGAACAACCTTTCATTTTATATCGAAGACTTTCGGATGTGATTTGAACCCAGGGCTTTCCATTGGAAGTTGCATATACAGAAGTGGAACCCACATCAGATCATAAGAAGGTTCATCAAAAATTTTTGACCGTACAATTGGATTCATAACATCGAAATTCATATGGTTACATAGTTCGTTCCTAAAAATTGAAGTCCAAACGAGCCCGAAACAACGGAAAAAGGGATTAGAAGGTGGCTGAAAAGGGGTGGAGCGATGTGGCACTTAGAGATGCTACCACATGGCAGCATCAGACTGTGCCACATGGCAGTGACATGGCATATCAGCAGCTATATATATATATATATAATAAGGTATATAACTAGGAATGCTCCTACATATACAAGCTACTACACTGTACAAGGCCAATGTTTTTGGATCCAAAAGACAACCATCAAAAGGGAAGGTGACTGCCGAGTGTCTAAAGTTGTTTATGCTCCCATAATTCTCCTAAAACACTCATGAACTCCCACCTCAGCAATAGTGGCCAGTACCTGTACCTGTACCATGGGAAGATGCAGAAATGTAGGGGTGAGTACTAGTAATAGGCACACAGTAGGCATCATCGGTCGACTGAGTGAAATACTACACATATAGAAGGCTCAAATATAGAGAACTGCAACAAATTTAGTAAATCAAAACTCAGATCAAAGAGTAAACATGTCTGGAGAATTATTAAATCCCAACTGATCCAACCCACATGGTGTGCGAAATAACGACTGATGAAATCTGAGTAGGCCTATACCACAACTGCCATCAAACTGAGACATAGTACTGTACGCAGATGCAATGCCCTGGTATCTATACCAGTACGCCAACTGGGCGCCTATAAGCTCAGAAGGTACCACTACACACAATCTAAATGATAGCATCATGATGGAGCCCAACATAATCACCGTGGAAGCCAATTCTTAATATCACATGATCAAGAGGTTGCCGCATGTAGGTGGAAGGCCCTAGTGTCTATGCCTGTTTCTCCCTGAGCCCCCATAAGGCCAGAGGGTACATCCACACACAATCAGGGTGTGTATAGGTATGTGGATCCATAGGTAATCAATTGGGTCCCCGACCCAAAATATCATATATCAATCGAGTCCCAAACCCATAACATTATGACAGTGGGACGGATCGCCCATGGGATAAAGAATCCCCCTAATACAATCAACAGGGTCTTAGAGTCGAAACAATCGATAGGGCGAATCCCCCTGACAAGTGATAGGGTCTTAAACCCAAAATGTAGCTAATGAGGTCCCTGATCCAGAATATCAACAGGGTCTTGGACCTTGGCATCGGTACCCAGGTCTTGGATACTCGGATGTGGCCACCAAAGACTACAAACTACGGGAAGTGTTACTCGGGTCTCGAACACTTGGACATGGCTACCTGAGACTATGGACCTGGGGGAGCGTTATCCAGGATTCGAAGCATAGGAATAGTCATCCACTCTCTAGTCTATCCAGATATCCAACAACATCATATCCCAAGGCAAGAATCACACAACCCAACTAAGCATAACCATTACCTCTCTCAGACGGTAACAAGCAACCCAACATCAGGTAAGAATAACCAATGCACAACGAGTAACAACATTATACAATAGACAAATGTAGGCTCATGCCAACCCAAGGCCAAATACACCACAATCCAGTCAATCTCAAGTACTCAGAGTAAACATGGACAATCACATGTATACTATAAGTATCCAGAACAAATTGGCCTATCGAAATAATCTCTATAATAGAGTTAGCCCATAGTACGACATGTAATCAACAAACAGCCTCCGAGCCAGCATATCTCAGTAGCACCAGGACACATATTCATACGAAGTTAAGCCAGAATACATACCTGTCATAGGGTTAGCTTATATCCAGCCTTGACCAAGCCTTTCGTAGTTCAACAGTGCCAAAACTCAGTTACTAAAACATATCTATAACAGAGTTAGCCCATAGTATGACATGTAATCAACAAACAACCTCATAGCCAGCATATCTCAGTAGCACCAGGACACATATTCATACACAGTTAAGCCAGAATACATACCTATCACAAGGTTAGCCCATATCCAGCCTTGACCAAGCCTTTTTGTCGTTCAACAGTGCCAGAACTCAGCTATTACAGTATTACAGCTAGTACAGTCATCAATACAGTGATTACCGTCTCACATCATCATATACGACATATATTTAGTACAGCCAGCCACATATAACACATACTCAGCAACCCAACCTCTCAACTACAATATAACATCAGCACAAAACTACTCACACAAGTAAACAAGGGTCAAGATAGGTATATGTGTTAATCACGTGGCATAAGTTACATTTAACCCCCAATAAATTGACTCACAGCTTAATAGGGCTAACAACCAGCTAGTATGACATATATATAACTATTATAGATCCCAACCAGTGATTACAATCTCCGAAGATCAAGTATAGCTTTTAACAAAATTTAATCAGAACATATAACTTACGGATAATTAGAATCACGATGACATGATATAGGTTTCTACATTAGAGAGCCCAGTAGGTCAACCCAACATTTAAACAGTCAAGTATGTGTACACAAGTAGCATCATTGCTTACCTTACCTATATCTTGCACTCGCTCACCCTTACATTCCTTATCAGACGCATACTCAACCCAAAGAGTATTAAAACCAGCTAACAGAACAGATGCAGGTATCAAAGAGTTTAAACGATAGTCATAGTCTCGACATCATATATATATATATATATATATATATATATATATATATATATATATATATATATATATATATATATATATATATATATATAGAGAGAGAGAGAGAGAGAGAGAGAGAGAGAGAGAGAGAGAGAGAGAGACACACACACACACACACACTTTACTTAAGGACCTCCAACAACAAACATGCCCTCATTGCACATTTCAACTCAGTCTAGAGGTAATGAAAGCCTAGGCTACCTAGAAGGCGGTCCTTCGTGCTCCTAATCGGTCCACTCGATCTTTTTCCTTCCTTGTCATCTCCAATGCTGCTTAGCTATTAAAACGTAAGTCACAAAGTCATTACAGCTGATTTGGCTGTAAAATCTCATTAAATGAGTGAAATTACATCAATTACAACTAAAATGGGAAAAAATGGGGCCTATGCTCATAATACCAAACTAACCCTCGTAAAATGATCCCTATATCACCCTGAGTCCACAACAAAAAATTGAGCCCGAAAGGATCCTAAAAGACAGCGGAATGACTCAAAAATAAAGTTTCATTTCTTATCTAAAAACATTTCTTACATAACTTCTCAGTCAAATTTTGCAAAAATACAGCCAAATCAACAAGATCCAAGTATACCACAATGTTCCTCTCAAAACATAGAACAATTTAGGTACAAATTTTACTTAGTTCCATTGAGAAATGACCGAGGTATCGCAATGTGAACTTTTTGCTCATTTTCGACATATAACCAACAAAAATATGGAGATTTTACCTGAAAATCTGCACCAAAACCAAATTCTGATACCTCCATGGTGTTCCTCGCAAAATTCGTACAACTTAGCCTTTTGAATCACTCAAATAGGATGAAAAATGAGCTCGAAAATGACATGTAAACTTAGTATGTACATGTATATGGCTACCTGGAAAGAAAGCCCCATATATATATATATATATAAGCGTATGCGTGTGTTTATCGTAGCTCTGTACAATTTACTTTCAAGTTCTGGGGTATATCTAGTATTGTTGTGACTAGTGATTAAGGATAGGTACCCTGAGGTAGGAAATTGGCTTGCTTGTAGGTGAGATCTCACAAGCGCCATTATGACCGAGACCAGGTCATGACACATGAATAGCTAAATCCATAACTAAGGTTGTGGGAACATGAACTAACAAAGTAAAGAACAAATAATTTGTAATCCTTGGAAAATGTGCATGCATGTAGTATTTATCTCTTCATTTTGATTGCTTTTTAATAGTTGCAAACGTTAGAACTCGTCTTATTCTCATTTGCCAGCCTAAGGGGGTGATGAATGGAATAAGGAATAGATAACAAGATTTGATGTGAGTATCCTCGTTTAATCAACCTGAACAGCCCAAGGGATTGTTGTACTCGAACCAAGGTAAGGGTTAGTAATGAGACACCCTAGACGGTCGAAGTTGTGTGGTGAAATTTTCCTAGTTGTCGGCCCAAGGAATTAGGTGAACATAACTTACCAGTTCTACATACTATACACTAGAAAAGGTCATAATTATTAGATATTCATGGAAAACTCAATACCCTAGTTACTTCTCTCACAAAATTAGTAATACTTGCATTCAAATTGTTCTTAGTATAGGTTTTAATAATTGCTTCTTTTACACCAAAACCCCCCTAGGGAATAAGTTGATTGATTCCTCGAAATTTCTTTAATCATTCCAAGTTTAGATCATATTCCTTGTGGATCGAACCTAACCATTTTTAGGCTCTATATTTGAAACAATGACTGCTTATACCTTAATTGGGAGGTGTAATTTGAGCGTGATCAACCTCCGTTAGAAATTTTGACTGCGCCATAAAGGCCGAAATGCCAAATTCATTGGGGTAGCACATGAGATGACATTAAATTTCATAATTTGACGATGTTCTTTTATGCATTATGGCTTTTTGATACAAGAATCTCTGATTGTCTTAAGAGGGACAATATAGCTTTAACAAAGGGTTTCATCCGCAGTTTGAGGTCCGAACTCTGTACCTTTTCCTTTTAATTGTTCATCCTCCTATAATGGAGTTGACATATATGGACCATCTATTTAATTATATCATCATTATCTACACGTAGTCAACATCTGCAGTTTGAGGTCCGAGCTATGCGCTACCTCTTGCAGAGTTTGACTTTGTTGACATATCTATGGTAGGGAGACTCATTCACAGTTTAAGGTCTGGACTCTTTACTTTCTCCCACTCAGAGCCCGAGAATTTGACCCCTTGGTTCTATGGTGTTGCATGGGTCCTACCTTGCCAGCTGGCTAGGATTAATCGTAGGACACTTGTGGAGAAGCGCTTCAAAGAGATTTCATGCATTGTACTATGCATCGCCATCTCCAGTATATGATTTATTACTTGGTCTTTCGATAGTTTTAGATGTCGATTAGGTTTTATTTTTTTATTTTGCTATTAGTAATATGGAGGTTGATTGGTTATTCATTGCCTATACCTACACTTGCCTATGTTACTTTGTTAGTTAACCTTATTCTTTCATTGTTGAATAAGTACCTTGTAGGGCTGAGTTAAATTAGTACCTAGGTTGCTAGGTTGTTATTAGACTCTTGATGTTTTCGACCGTTTCCCTTTGTCGAGTTGACTTTATAGCCTATCTTTCATTTTAATAAATAGTATACTTGATACTTCTAGGTACACCTCTCTCCTCCCCCTTCTTCATCTTGTACATCATGTTTATTGCTTATTATGTTCATTATCCTATTATTTGTGCTATACTTATCTTATTTTCATGTTATATATACTTGTTTGAAGCTCAGTCGGTCCTTGATTACTGAGTACCATTTTTCTTTTATACTCATACTACACTTCTTCTCCTACAGATCGTAGTGCGAGTCCCCATTGTTGACTTTCTTTACTGTAGAATAGGCTGAGGATTTTGAAGATTGAGGTTTCCTGGCTTTTGAAATTGCCGATTTCCATTCTATAGCATTTATACTAGTCTTTAATTTGTATTAAGAGATTATCTGTATTAAGATTGCATTTTGTAGAAGCTTTGTACTCTATTTTGTCTATTAGATACTCGATTACTAACTGATTCCAAGTCTTGGGGTGGATTTATGTATGTTATTTCTTCAATTTTGTAGTTCTCCTTCTTATTATGATAACCTTAACTTTTTATGATTGTTTTTCACGGAATAGTTTGTTGCTTAAGGTTCTGGGCTATGGGTTCGGCTTATCTACTGGTGGGTTGGGGTAAGTGTCATCACAGTCTGAGAAGTCGAGTTGTGTGACATATTTATAATTATTTTCGAATATAATATATTTACTATATTAATTCTAACTTTGTATTAATTTATAAATTTTATTAATGAGGTTCCATATAAAAATATTTGAGATATAAGTTATTTTTGTTATAATTTATAATTATATTAAAAAAATATCGATCACAAAAATGAAAAGTGCATATGTTAAATGAGCAATTAAATGAAAAATATCTTAAAGAAAACATATGAATATACTATTTTCATTCCAAAATTCAACAATTTCTCTAAAAGAAAATTTTAATTTTCATCACTTTAAATATGTATTTAAAATTATAATTATTTTTCACTATGAAAAATGCACAAAAGTTAAATGATAATTCAAACAATCTATTTTTACATCACACTGATAAATTATTAAACTACACTGTTTAATGAGTATAGAAATAGTTGATACAATAGTTAATATGGAATAGGAAAAGTAAATTAGTACACAAAATAATGAGATACAAGCTGAATAAAATAAAAACAATAGTAATATAATATTTAGGAGGGAGAAGAAGATCTTTTTTTAGATTGTAAAATAGAGAACTAGATTAGAATAGATTGTCTCAAAATATAGAGATTCTCTATATTTTTAATAGTAAAATAAATGAGTGGGAGATGCCACCATCTCTAATACACCTCTATTTTGCTCTGTGAACTCTATAAATAGAGGACAAAAATAGAGATTATCTACTCCAACTTCACTCTAAAAAATCTCTTTAACTCTAGAGAGCTGAATAATATTTCCACAAATTTGTAGAACTACTATTCATATTCTTTATTTCACATTTTAAATATTTAATACAATTACATAATATAACATTTATAATTAACATATTATAAAGGGAAAAGGGTTAAAAATATCTCCAAACTATGTTTTATTATTTGACTTTATCCTCGCTGTTAAAATAAATTTTTTATACCTTCGTCGTTACAAAACTTACCAATTATGTCCCTCGATGGATGGAAAGCCCCAAATAAATCCATTTTAACCCATTTTTTAATTTTACCCAATCCCACCCCAATCCAAACCCCGACCCATCCTAAATAATACCAAACTTAACCTAACCCGATTCTTTAAACATTGCCTCAACAAAACAGCTAAAATTCTTTAAACTAATTGAAGTGTGGAATGCCTCAACAATTTTCTAGCTACTCTTAGGTGCTCTATTTCTTGCCATTTATTTTTCTTGATTTTTTTCTCATGGAAGATTATCTTGTTATGAAAAAACTAGTACCTATATGGTCCTTTAGCTTGTTGTCTTATAAATTTATTTATACTATATAGAAATGCCAATGGAGGACGACCAATGGCAATTTTGAAAATATCACTACATTCAAGGGTAAAAAGATAGTTGAATGATTTAATATTACAAATAAAAATCTCGAAGCATTTTTCTTTTTCCATATTTCTTTTCTATCTATTATTATATATTATTTCTATTTTATAAAAAAACATGAGAATGACGACCAACGACATTTTAGTAATTTCAACTTTATTGAAGGACAAAAATAATAATTGTATAATTAATTGTCAAAATAAAAATCTAGAAGAAACTATACATATCCTTACTTTTGTTATGAGCCCATAAGAATATGTTTGTAATTGTACTAAAATGAAGAGTTTCTATTGGTCAAGTTCTAGCAAATAATAATAAAGAAAAATAATAATATGTTACTATTCAAATTTAAGGAAAATTAAATTACAAAATAAAGAAAAATGAAGAGTTAAAAAATAAAGAAGAATAACAAAAGAAAATATCAATAGAAAAGGACCATGTTGAGAAATATAAAGAAAAAAAACTAAACAAAAAAACAACCTACAAAAGAAAAAACAAGTCTATTGGTTATCTTGTGGGGCTAAGATTCAAAATTTTCTTTTACAACATGATATTTAGAGTTCAATATTATTTTTTCTTTAATAATTTAATTTAGAATTTGACATTAAGGTAATTGTTAGTATTATATATAGAAATAAAGTTGCTTTCATGATTCTTTTATTTTTGTGAAATTAGAAATTAACTTTGTTAATAAATACTTTCAATATTGTCATCAACATAAATAGAGCTATTTCTACTTATTGAAGACAATAATAAAATGAATCACAATTTAATGACAAAGCTAACCACAAATAAATTATACTTGAGTTGATCAAAGATTTGTATATATTATCACATATGCAAAACTTTTGGTGCAAATATTACAAATAGAAGATAACAGTTGTGGAAAATAAATACCACTTGCGAAAATATATGAAGATTAATTATTTTTTTCAAAGATATCAATATTTTATATATTCCTCGAATATGAAATATGCTAATTCATAATCTAAACACTTTCCTATTTCCTCTATGCATAGAATTAGTTTACCTATGTTTGATTGTAAATGATGCATTTATATCGTATTAATATTTGAAACAATGATTAAGTAGTATATTAAAGTTTACTAAAAAAATATGCGAACTTATATTGGGCCCGTATTACGGGCCTTAAATTATCTAATAAGAGAATATATTTATATATACCTTATTTTTAACCCAGTTAGGAGACATATCTATTAGTGGAATTTTCAAAGACAACCACCTAGTGAAACATAATAGGCTAAAATAGCCACAGTTTTGAAAATTACATTCTATAGCCTTTTGAACGTGTACTCTGCTTTGTATAAAACAGGTATGCACTGATATTTATACAAAAAAGAATAGCTGGCATTTAATGGTTATTAATTACTTATTAGATACAATAAAGGAAACGTTCCCTTAAATAATGGATGGTCAATGTAATCAATATTTATTACCTAATATGAATCCGTAAACATAGATCTGGAAAAAACACTGAAGCGACGAGTAAGGCTGGAAAAAAATAATAAAAGAAAAAAAAACCGCGCTAATCTATATGAATTCTACTAAGGTAAGATTGATTTTTAATTTTGTTTTTTATACGTTTGATCGTGTGATTTCATGGTATTATACGAACTACCAAAATCATGATGAATCAATACATGTGCCAGAGAAATGAACCCCAGATAGGATCTGCATACATTTTTGCAGTGTGTAACAAATAGCAAAGAAAATGTATAATGTGCACATGCAGATGTATAAATTTTGGGCAATAACCATGCTTTAATTGTATAATTGCTCAGACAACAGGGGTGCATATATACCTGTAGTGTATAAAAATTGTTTGAATTGTATAAATTATTTATGCAATTGTATACTGTGTTGGCAACAACTATGTTGTAATTGTATAATTAATCTAACAGGTGTGCATATATACTTTGCAGTGTATAAAATCACATCTTAAATGTATCCAGGTATGCATATGTATACTTGTGGTGTATAAAAAATTTCTTGAACTGTATATGTGCTTATGCAGTTGTATAATGTGTTGGCAAAACTGTGTTGTAATTGTATAATTATTCAGACAGTGTGCATGTATAACTTATACATAAATAAGCTAATTTGTTGAGACAATAATGTTATACTATAACTTATATATAATAACTGGTATATATATAAAAAGTGTATAATAATACCATTTACATAAATGAGAATAAGTTTTTTTATACAAACAAAATAAATTTTTATACAAACATGAGTAAATAATTTCATATTTATATGCTTACCTATGTGTCTAACAATTTTTTTTTCTAACAATTTTTTTTAAAAAAAAAATTGAACATGATTGTCCTCTTCGATTTCGTTTGGTTTGTCAAAATCAGAGTCGTCCCCATTTTTCTTTGCTTCACCACTGCTGGAATCCAGATCCACTGCTTTCCTCTTTTTTTGGGAAGTGTTTGGCCGATGAACATTGTCATTCCGTTTCTTGGATCTAATTTCTACACTAGCCCTATCTCTTGCAATGCTTCCTGCAATAGGCTCATCCTCTTGAGTTATACCCAACGAAAAAGATGAGCAAATCATCCATAAACTTATCATGCAAGTTTATACCTCTAGTTATCCTCTTAGATGATGATTCGTCGGCCATAATATGTATTGTATGCTTGTGATTTTTCCGACTGTTGAAAGATTTAGGGCAAGCGGTGTATGTAAAAACTGGGAGAAAGTGAAATTTTCAAAAAAAATTAAATTAAAAAACTGCCAAAAATTAGAATGAACTCTGGAAGAATGGAGAGAGAAGATTAAGGAAAATTTTTTGAAAATCTTATATGTGTAACTGTTGAGAGATTGAAGGAGAAAAATATGGAAAGAAGATATTTGAATCCTTGTATATAAGAGAGAGAATAAGAACGTTGGAAATTTTTTGGTTTTATACAAAATGTGCTGGGACCCACGAATTTGGTAGCCACTTTTTTAAAAGGTTGGTTACTTTGTGTAATTTTTAAAAACTGTAGTTAATTTATGTGATTTTGTATTGAATGTTTGCTCAAATTATGAAATTTAAGGTATCTATTATTCTAGTAGTTTTGTACATGTGACTTTCTAATTCTGGGAGTTTTATTTTGTGCGTTATCTATTGTTGCTAGTTTCTTTGTTATTATTGTTAGTTTCCTTAAATTGTGATTTCTACTTAGTTTTTTGACCTCGTGTCCATTACTAGTAGTTATAGGTTACGGGCTGACTTACCTATAAATGGAACATGATAGGTACCATCATAACTCAATCTATCAAATCGTGACATTAAATAAAAATATCTAAATCTACTATTGAAAAGTATACTACTTTTATTTCGAATTAACAATTTTTCCACTTTAATTTATTTTTTTAAAAATATTTATTACTTTATATATATAATTTTAAATTATAATTGTTTCACCATAAACAATGGACAAAACTTAAATAAGTCAAACAATCTAAATTTAAAATTTGTACACTGAAAACTTGATACAAGATGAAATTGTCAATTTAAAAATATAACACGTGACATAATAATTTAAAGAAGAAAGAATTCATTTTATGAAATAAGAAAATAAAAATGAAATAAAAATAATATTATAATATTGAGAAGAGAGATGGATATGTTTTTCTCTTTTTATTGGAATGTAAAATACATAATTGAATTGGAATTGGTTAATTGGTTGTCTTCAAATATAGAGATTCTTTATATTTGAAGAGAATTTCTCTGTGTGAAAGTAAAATAGAGAATGGATTGAAAATCATTATCCTAAAATTACAAAATTTGTCCCTTAACTATGATTAAAGATAATTGTTTCCTTATAACAAAAGAAGAAGTAAATTTACAAATCTGTCCCTTAACTATGGTTAAAGTTAGTCATTTCCTTGCCAAAAAAAAAGAACAAATTTACAAAATGTATCCCCTAAGGATAGTTAATCATTTCATTACCAAAATTGAAAATGACTCCCGTGACTCATTTTGTGTGTCACACTTTTCTTTTTTGTTTGTCCTTAAAAAAATATCAAGTTATTCTAATTGAAACAATTTAATTTTAAAATTTACTTTTTATCCTTAAAATGATTCACAGCTACACAAATATTTAAGAATTGTTTTACAGCACATGTTTTAAAAGACTTTTTTTTCAAAAAATAACATAATTAGATAAACATATGATATGTATTCATATTATACAACTATAGTTTGAAAATTTACAATTTATAGGTATAGTTAGGGTTTGTTGTTATAATTAGAGTTTTATTGTTATTTTCTCCCTCCTCTCTTCCTCTCTCTCTGCAATTTCTTGTAGATGTACAATTTTTACAAATGTATACCAACTGCATATATACAATTATTATATATATATATTAATTACACATTGTACAATTATTTGGCATATATTCACATCTCTTTTCCCTCTCTCAATCTCGCTCGCCTCTCTCCTCCCTCCAGGTAACATGAATTACTTCAACAGAATAGTCTATTTCTTGATAGACTTACCATAACTTGCTTTAGTGAAACTCCTTTACACATAACAGCAATGCGAGGACATGTTGAGTTTGTGAAATTCCTTCTTACTCGAAATCCCCTTCTTGCTGCTGAACTTGATTTCTGGAAATCCTCTGCCCTTCACGTTGCTTCAATCAAAGGGTATGTAGAAATTGTTAAGGAGTTGTGGGTAGTGAATTCTGATATGTGTCTGCCTCGTGATGGCGAGGGTAGAAATCCTCTTCATCTTGCAGTAATCAAAGGTCGAGTTGAGGTTATTAAAGAGCTGGTTAAAGCGAGCTATCTTGCTGCTCTGCAGGTGAAAATGTTCTGCATTTGTGTGTGAAACATAATAATCAGTTGGAGGCTCTGAATCTGCTGATGGAAATCATATTAGATGATAAACTCTTGAATGCGAGAGATGGAGATGGATATAGCATTCTACATTTGGCTGTTGCTGACAAAGCAAATTGAGGTAACTTCTTGCCCTTTGCTGTACAAATTTAGTAATTAATCTAGTATTCCATCTCCAAAGTTGAGAAGAAGAAAACTCAGATGGTTTAAATTTGATAGGGTCGTGATCCAGTTTACTTGGGTTAAAATGGCTTTGAAAAATCAGGTCATAACTCAAGCCTTTCAAAAATGACTATACTTACCCTCTTTAGTCATTTGCTTTTCTAGCAAAAAAGAATCATTAGGTTAAGTTCATCTAATATACATCTCAATCTCAAATTTTGATTTGTTTTGTTTTTCTGGATTGCTAGTTGATCCGTCAGATTACACTCTTTTGACCCAGTAATTTGATGGGTCATAACGGGTTAAACTTGCTGGATAAAGTGAACAAACAAGTCATAATCCACCCCCTCTAAACTTAGATGTGTTACTTGAAACTGTGTTGATTTTGTTAAAAGAAAGACTATTTCTGTTCATAACTTTATCCGTTTAAAGATCAGACAGCTAGATGGGTAGCCATTTGATAATAGAGTTAATATTTCATGCTGACATTTGTAGACTGTTAATATCTGCTAAGGAACAACAAGATTGAGGTGAACCTAAAGGATGACAACGGGAACACAACACTAGACATTTTAGCACAAAGCCGGAGAGACCTGAATGATGTGCAAATTGGAGACAGTCTCCGCGAAGCTGGAGGTTTAAGAGCCAAGGACATGATTTCATCATCCAACACCCAAAATGATGCCAAATTTTCCAGCTCTCAAGTTACTTTAGCCCAGAAGCATGACATGTCGGGTGATTGGCTATCGAGGAAACGTGATGTAATAATGGTGGTGGCATCGCTTATTGCAACTATGGCATTTCAAGCAGGAATGAACCATCCAGGAGGTGTCTGGCAAGACGATAAGGAAGCAAATTCTCAAGGAAATAACTCCCTACAAGTGCAACACAAAGCAAGGGAAGCAGTAATAGCATATAGTCATCCAAAATCGTATCGATACTTTATCCGTGTTAACACCACAGCCTTTGTGGCTTCTCTTAGCACAATACTGCTGCTGATAAGTGGATTGCCCTTCAGGAGAAAGCTATTCATGTAGGCTTTGATGGTTATCATGTGGTTGACAGTCACCTCTGTAGCACTCACGTATGGGCATATCAATATACATCGTCCCGCCTAAGAAGGATAGAGAACAGCTTGGTCATGTTATTGAAGTTGCTGTTTCAGTGTGGTGCTCTGTTATGGCATTTCTTTTGCTTGGAAACACTATTCATTTGGTCTATAAATGGATGATGAGAAAGAAGCAACAATCAGGAAAATTTGCAAATTTGGTTCATGTCAATGTTTGAGAAATTGCATTTAAAATGTGATGAAGGAATTTCAAGTAGCTAGGCCGTGCAAAGACCAAAGCTAGACAAAATAGTCTATATGATTATTATTTTAATGAAACTAATTAGATCCGTTTTGGTTGAAGTAATTATGATGCACCCATATCTATCTAATTAACCCACTTCTATACTCTTTTTTGTCCATCAGTTGAGGTGTATCAGACAAAACATAAGAAACAACGGGTTCAATATGTCTTTCAATGCCACTTCAACTCGTCATTCAAGAATGTCTCTGTTCGAAGTTCAAGTCGTACTTTGCATACATACCTTCCTATATACCTTGGGTTGAGTTTAACTAATATTTACCAATGGATAAGTTATTTTCTACATGGTCGATAATTTAAAGCCTACTCTCCAAATATATTTGCACTTTTGAGTTATAAATAAGAAAGGGAGATCCTCTCTATTTTCCTCAACCTGTTTGTATAAAAGATATATGTCATGGTTAAAAGGAAATGATTGAAATTTGATTAATTAAAGTAAGTTCTAACCATGCATAGTCAGAAGAATTCTACGATTTATTTTTATTATCCCAGAATAACCAGTGGATACTTTTTTTACGCTGTCATGCCTAATTCTAAGGCTCACTGAAGGTTTAAGGTGTTTGAGAGGCAGTTAGAGGTATAGTTTTATAGGGTCTTGAAAAATGGTTTAGATTACAGTTGAATTATACTTAAAATCATTCATGAGTGTTTGCTTTGCAGTGCAGTATTACATGTAATTGTGATCGTTCATGATATGTTAATGGTTGAAAAGTGAATTTCATTGTTGGGAAGTCGAGAGAAGTTGTTCATAATGGAGAAATTGACATTTGTTTTACTGAGGCTTGTCAAGGCGAGAAAACAAAAAGGGAACTGCTTGTTATGCATCTCTAAATAGCTTTTATCATATTTTGCTAAAAAGAATCAACAAAAATCAAACTTCTTTGGTTTAAATAAATAAAATCACATTCACAATCTTTCTTCCTCCTTGCTACAAATGATCCATAAATCTTAATTGAATCCCAACATCAGTTATTTGCCTACGGAAGAGTGTACAACCATCTAACATAACTTTTCAGAGTTCAAAGAAATTCCTTAGATGGTTTAAATGGAGCTGACATGATCAATGAAAATTTATGTAGCCAATCTCAATTTGATTGAAATTACGGCATTGTAGTTCTTATTGCTAGTCTAGATTTCAATTCCGTAATTCCGTTAAGATCAATTCCATACTAAAGACTAACTGACAAAGATCAATTCTGTTAAGTTTTTTGCCTTTGTAAGTTATAAGAATTGTAAGCAAAATTAACGGGGCAAAATGGGTCGTACCTTTTTTGTCAATGTCGCGAGCGTTGTTATGCCACCAATAAATTCAGCCCCAGATCTCGTTCCGTTTCTCTAAGAATAATATAGATCGTGGTTCACAAACCAAGTGTCTTTAGTGTGTTTTGATGAATTAAGAATTCTCAATCCTTCCCTGATTTTTTTGCAATTCAATCTTACGGTCTTGAAGTAAGATTGTTTTTAAAACAATTTACTTACTTTTTCTCAGCAGTTTCTTTCTTTTCTCTCTCTTCTTTCTTACTCCCTTATCCATTAGGAGTCAACCACCTTCCCTTAAAATAGAGAAGTGGTTGGATGATTACGACTACCTCCTTAATGGATAATAATCCGTCCATTCTTATCTTTTAGGATAGGTTGGACAGTTATTTAAATAATTGCACCACCGTAAAGAAAAACCAGATACTCGGATCGGGTTAAGATTAGATCGGTCGATTCACATGTGCGACCCACGATCTTACAAAGGCATTAGTAGTAATTTTAGCGGCACCAAGCCGCTCATCTTCATGTTCAACATGTCGCGCAACATCAAAAAACGTTTTTATGCTTTCATTGTGGGTTAGGTTAACCTTCAAATGTTTCCAACTATTGGGAAGGGACCGGATCATTGCTTAAACCTGTTGCTCATCAGACAGAACGTGATCAATACTCTTAAGTTGCATTATCATATTTGACATCACCCTAAGATGTTGCTTGATACTTTGATTATGACGCTTTTTCAAAGTGTCAAACTTGATAGTTAGTTGTCTCAGGTGGGTCACAGAAGTGTCTCTATACGTTCCTCGCAAGTGCGTCCAAATCGCATGAGCATTGGGAAATTTTTCACATTCAGGTTTCATTTCATCAACCATAGAGCTTACAATAATTCCACGTGCAATGGAATCTTCCTTTTTCCAGGCTTTGTAAGTTTTAAATTCTCTCTTGTGTTGAACAATGTTACCCTCTTCTGATTGGCTACGTACACGGTTTATGCCTTCGAGTGCGATTTGCTCGTCTAGGACATACCATATCTTATGACTCTTGATGTCGTAAATGTCACCATTTAGTTTTTCGCATTTGTTTAAGTAAGCAATAATGCTATTTTATGTCATGTCTGAAGCTTAGAGACATTAATGCAAGTACACTCATCTATTAGGCATGTAACAAGCAAATTAATTCTAATAATAGTTTCACATATGGTGTAAAATCGAAAGGATATTCAAAATATCCAATCATCATTTACACTCCAAATGCTTAACTAAAATCAGAAAATAATTTATCAATGTATATTAATAAAGACTTATTCACAAAGGTCATTAAGTCTTAGATCATTATCATATTTCAATGTACAATGAAACATCAAAGATTTCAAAATATGATAATATTCACATATTCATATTTAAAGAGAGAAACAACATTTTACATATGTTTGAATAAGCAAACTAAATGAGTTTACAAGTCATTTGTAATAAAGTCCTCCCCACTTAAATTTGAGACAGCGTATATACACACTAAAAGGTTCGCTAGGCGAAACCTCGTGATGTACTTTAACCAATCTCTCTCTTCGTGGTTCACGAAGGGAATCTACTAAAATAGCCAAATATTCCCAATCTGAGAGATCCATATAATTTTTCAGTTCTATATGTTTTAATTAAAAAAGTTGAATAAGGCTAGCAACTAAAGTCGTTGGGGGCATCTTAAAAGAATTGAATTCTTTTAGTTTCTTCTCTCTTTCCCTTCGAATAGCTTTTTCATTCCTTAACAAGTCTTGTGTCGTTCTTGAGACACCACTTTTTATGATCTCTCTTCCTCGAACACTTGTTCTTCGACGATATGCACTTCCACTGTTTCCTTTAACTTGACATCTAGAACTCCCATTTGGAATGATTCGAGTTTGAACCTGTTCAGCCATGTCTGAAATAGGAACTAGGAGTCAAAAACACACTTTAATGCGACAATACATGCTAAAAATTTCTAATAGAAGGCAAATAGATCATAAAGTGCTTGAAGGTATGAATATTACGTCAATTGGATAACATCATTACCCAAAATATTCAAACAACCACAATTTATCCATTTTAAATCCATTTGGTTATTAAAATACTTTTTCGAAAAGCCCAAAATGAATAGATAATGAAAATATGACATTCAAGCCAAGAATATCAACTAAGACAGCCCAAAATTACAAAACAACAACTGATTTTTTAAAAAAACAATTGTCAAAAACTGTTGTTTCTTCAAAAACAATCATCTCACTCGTTTTCTATCCGATTTCCTATTACAATATAGTTTCAAAAAGTTTGGAACGAGTAGATCATGAAAATAAAAAATTTGGGCTATTATATTGACTTGAAATTTTCGAAAAAGAGGCAAAATAGTGGCAGATTCGGCAAAAATGCAGTAAAAAAACTGCCAAACTTCCCAAGATCATAACTCACTCGTTTTTAATCCGATTCGCTATTATAATATAGTTTCGAAAATGGCAAAACGAGCCGATTAGGTTTATACAAAAATCAGGCCCAAAAAATAATCAGTCATCAAAAAGGATCTAAATAGAATCTGTCTTTTTGAAAAAACGTTAAAAACACCAATCATAAAGAATTCGACGAAAATAAATGCATTTAAACACGGAATCAACAATCAACTAGTCATGCTTTGATACCATTTGTAAGCAAATTTACTAGGCAAGAACAACGAGTCATACCTTTTTCGTCAATGTCGCAAGTGTTGTTATGCCACCAACAAATTCAGCCTTAGATCTCGTCCTAGGAATATGGATCGTGGTTCACAATTCAAGTGTCTTTTGTGTATTTTGATGAATTAAGGATTCCCAATCCTTCACTAGTTTTTTGCAATTCAATCTTACGGTCTTGAAGTCAGATTGTTTTCAGAAATAGTTTACTGACTTTTTCTCAACAGTTTCTTTCTCTTCTCTCTCTTCTTTCTTACTCCCTTATCCATTAGGAGTCAACCACATTCCCTTAAAATAGAAAAGTGGTTGGGCGGTTACAATCACCTCCTTAATGGATAATAACCGTCAATTCTTATTCTTTAGGATAAGGTTGGATAGTTATTTAAATAACTGCATCACCATAAACAAAAATCAAATACTCGGGTCGGGTTAAGATTTGATCGGGTCGTTCCATATGTGCGACCCACATTTCTAAAAATCTTACAAGAATCTTTAAAACTAACCACTTACAACGACTTAAGATCAATTCCATCAAACAGAGTACTTTTCAAATTTCACTATTTGGGGGTCACGTTGTAAAGTTCTGAAAAATAATTATATTAAGTCTTCGATCTTTTCTGAAATTGGAGTATATCAAGTATAATGAATGATGTTGAATGATACTTTTGTAAGTTTCATCATGTTTCCTATATAGATTTTTTTATAGAATAAAAATAATAAATGAAATTTCCATGAATTATATATGATGATATTTTCTCTTCAAATTGCTTCAATATGGATATTGGTAATTTGCTTCATGGTATTTATGAACAAACAATGATACAGTCAAAAATGAAACAAGAATGGTAAATATTCTTATTTTTGGTAAGTAGAGAAATAGAATTCTAAACTAGCATGATGAAATAAATTTAGAATTCTATTTTTTTATACGACTATATTTAATATTTATGTTTTATAAATAAAGATAAAAATAATTGAATAACTTATTGTCGTGAGCTATAGCTGTCACGACCCGGGGTAGGGCCTAGATGTGACACGGTGAATGGGGACCCGAAAGTCCCCAAACAAGCCTCAAGTTTTTTTTTTCAGAATCCACATCAGTGGTTCAAAGAGCATTTAAACACATGTAACTAAATAGCAAAAAATCAAAGTCTCAGAGATTCGTTGATAGATAAGCAAAACGAGAAAGTTTACAAGTACCCAACGTATACCTCTAGTCAAGGAATGGAGCTAGGACAAGTTCCGGGCTCACCCTCAACAAAAGAATATACACAATGATCACAAGAAACAAAAGCTCATCTTTGGAAAATGGGGCTCACCGCCAAATATCTTCAAGGAAAGACTATTCGTCCTGCGGCTGGTACTCAAACTGCTCGGTCTCTACATGGTAAAATCATGTAGCCATAGAGTATGCATTAGTACATTTGAATGTACTAAGTATGCGGGCATGAATGCATATGACTTACCGAACCTGCATATTAATGTTAGATGACAAGGGCACATAATATACAAAGATCATATAAGCAAGGGATTTAGTATACAAGATGCCATGGAATGTGTGATGCGTGCAATGCGATAATGCTCCTATATAACGGGGATGGACTATAACCAACAAACCAAATCCATGCGAGCTATTACATGAACTGGACCGATTGGGACCTCCCACTGGTAGGGAGAAGATTACTTGCCAAGGGTAATCTACACCACACCTTACGGCTACGGTTTTTGGTGGGTGGTCACCTTCCTTACGACCACGCTTTTCAGAAGGATTTGCAGAATCAAAGCAAGACATGTCATAATATAAACAGATAGGCGAATAACATCCATCCCTATTGGCACATAGTTCAAGGAAAGGGAGAGGGACCTTAGGGATATCCCTAACGCCCCCAATGCATATTGTAGGAATGGCACGGATAATATAGAGTATATATAAAACATAGCAATATAATGTAAAAACTAGGAAATCCATAACAAAATTAACATAAAAATTGTAGTAGATATCACCCATGCATAATAGCATTTTTAAAAAACATGCATGTTAATAATTTGCATAATTTTAAGTACAAAAGCTTAACACCACTTAAAATCAGAATAAGGTACAACACATGCATTGTTCAAAGTTACCAAGATCAAGTAGTAAAAATTTACACTTTAAGTAGACAATTTCATAAAGTAGTTTGAAAGGAACTTTGGGTCTTCTTGGTTGAAAGGGACCAAGAATCAAAACCCACATACCTGACTTGAAGACAACTTGAGGAGAATGGACTAAATGTGAAGGCCTTGGCTTGATAAATCCTAGGGAGATTGGAGAGCTTGAAGGAGCAATTCTTTAGAGAGAGTGATAGTGAAATGAGGGAAAGAATGGCTGAAATGTGATGAAGTTCAGCTGATATAGGGACTTAGGAGGAGGGAAAAAGACCAAATTCGCATTCAAAACAACTAAAGTTTCAAAAATGTCATTAATGAAACGGACCTGAAATTGGCCCGTCTGGGTCACACGGTATGGTACACGGTCCGTTTAGTGTCACAGGACCGTATATAATACCGTGGTCTTGGACTTAAAATTCTCGGAGGAAAATTTTTTCGGGCTAAGCAGCCCCACATGGACAAGCACACGAACCATCTGGGGTAACACGGACCGTGACCTTGTTCGTGTACATGAGACCTCCCACACAGTACATCAAACGAAAGGTTATATGGACCATCTACAGTCGTACGGGCCGTGACTTGGTCCGTGTAAAGGTGACCACACAGTCAACCAAACAGAGGGCCACACGGACCGTGTGGCGTCACACGGACTGTGTGAAGGCCTGTACACCTTCCCCCTTACTAGGTGTCACTCCACAGGAGGCCACACAGACCGTGTGGCTTCACACGGGCTGTGTAGGCCCTTCCATGAAGTGGTGCCTGGCAGATTCCTGGGGAAAATTCTAAACATCAAGGAAATGCTAGTGAGATAAAAATCTGGGTCTTTACATCATCTCCCCCTTGGGAACATTCATCCCCGAATGTGCAAGAACAAGGCTCGAAAGGTTAGAGTTAAGGCAAGATACAT
Organism: Solanum rostratum; assembly: GCA_029948455.1. Lineage (NCBI taxonomy): Eukaryota > Viridiplantae > Streptophyta > Magnoliopsida > Solanales > Solanaceae > Solanum > Solanum rostratum. The sequence goes on along the minus strand of CM057052.1, from coordinate 29,433,281 downwards.
CCGACACAACATACAATGCATAATCAAATCGAAACAAAAAGGTTTATACCAAAAAGTAGTATGCAAAACTGTACTTCAAGTTTAAAGCCCCTATCAAGATTACATTTAAATGACTTGAAAAAAGAAAAAGGTGTTTAAAGCCCCTAAGATTACATCCAAATGACTTGAAAAAAGAAAAAGGTCTTTTAGTGCACACACATGCATGTTATTCATGAGACTCAAGAAGGCAAGAAATGGAACAATGAGATAGGGAAGATTCCTAGTACCTTAGGCTTGAGTAGATTGGAAAAGATGGGGGTATTGTTTCATCATGTCTAGCTCCGCCTCCCAAGTAGCACTCTCCACTTGTTGATTCCTCCAAAGTACCTTCACCGAAGCCACATCTTTGTTATGGAGTCGCTTTACTTGCCTATCCAAGATTGCACTGGCACTTCCTCATAAGATAAATTTTCTTCAACCTCAATACCTTCCAAAGGCACAATGGTGCTAGGATCACCAATTAGCTTCCTCAACATAGATACATGGAAGACCGGATTAATGGAACTCAAATCCGGAGGTAACTCTAACTTGTAAGCTACATCTCCAATCCGTTCAACGATTTCGTAAGGACCAACATACCGGGGACTTAGCTTGACCTTCTTACCGAAACGCATTACACCCTTCATAGGAGAAACTTTGACATAAACCCAATCCCCGACATGAAATTCAAGGTCCCTTCTCCTACTATCCAATAGGACTTTTGATGACTTTAAGCCGCTTTCAATCTTTCCCGGATCACCTTTACCTTCTCCATAGCATCCAATACCAAATCTGGGCCAACTAAAGCCATCTCACCCAACTCGAACCATCCCACCGGTGACCTACACCTTCTCCCATGCAATGCTTCAAACGGCGCCATAACAATGCTAGCATGGAAGCTATTATTATAAGAAAACTCGATGAGTGGAAGGTGGTCATCCCAATTCCCTTTAAACTCCAACATACATGCCCTCAACATATCCTCCAAAGTTTGAATAGTTCTCTCCCCTTGACCATTGGTTTGAGGGTGAAATGCGGAGCTCAACTTAATCTTGGTCCCGAGGCCTTTTGGAAAGACTTCTAAAAGTGGGAAGTGCATTGAGCACCACGATCCGATATGATGGATCTAGGTACCCCATGCAACCTCACCAACTCCTGGATATACAACCTCGCATAGTCCTCGGTGCTGAAAGTAGCCTTGGACGGTAGAAAGTGAGCCGATTTCATCATTCGATCCACAATAACCCAAATGGAGTCGAATTGCCTTCGGGTCCGAGGCAATCCAACCACAAAATCCATATTTACATCCTCCCATTTCCAGGTGGGAATTTCAATGTCTTGGGCCAAACCACCGGGCCTTTGGTGTTCTACCTTCACCTGCTGACAACTCGGGTATTCGGCCATGAACTTAGCAATATCTCTCTTCATACCATGCCACCAATATACCTCCCTCAGATCCTGGTACATCTTGATAGACCCCGGGTGAATAGAGTAGTGAGAGTTGTGAGCCTCACTCATAATCACTCTTCTGATGTCATCCACATCAGGAACACAAAGCCGGTCTTGGTACCGGAGTACACCATCTCCCCCTTGGGAGAATACCTCAATCTCCTTGGCAGCGACCAGCCTTTTCAACTCAAGTAACAATGGGTCTTGGTCTTGCTTAGCTCTTACCTCGCTTACCATGGAAGATTCTGCCCAATTCTGAACCCGAACACCACCCTTGCTAGAATCAGTCCACCTGACACCCAACCTAGCCAACCGATGGGCATCCCTTGCTAACTCTTTCCTTTCATCACCAACATGAGCCACACTTCCCATAGACAATCTACTGAGAGTGTCGGCCACAACATTGGCGTTGCCCGGATGATACAGAACACTCATATCGTAATCCTTCAGAAGCTCCAACCACCTCCTTTGTCTTAGGTTGAGATCCCTTTGGGTGAAAACATATTACAAACTCTTGTGATCGGTGAACACATCAACATGAACCCCGTACAAATAATGTCTCCAAATCTTCAAAGCAAAGACCACCACTGCCAGTTCAAGGTCATGTGTGGGATAGTTTCATTCATGCACCTTCAATTGTCTTGATGCATACGCTATCACCTTACCATTCTGGATAAGCACACAACCCAGTCCGATCCGTGAGGCATCACAATACACTACGAACCCCTCTGAACCATTTGGCAAGGTCAAGATGGGAGCCGATGTAAGCCAATCTTTCAAGGTTTGGAAACTTCTCTCGCATTCATCCGACTATACAAACTTAGCCTGCTTTTGGGTCAACTTGGTTAGTGGAGATGCAATAGATGAGAAACCTTCCACAAACCTTCTGTAGTACCCAGCCAACCCAAGGAAACTGTGGATATCCGAAGGGGTCAACGGTCTAGGCCAATTCTTCACGGCCTCTGTTTTCCGCGGATCCACCTTGATACTGTCTCTGAACACCACATGACCGAGGAAAGCCACTTTGCCCAACCACACTTGTTAAACTTGGCATACAATTTCTTTTCCCTTAGAGTTTGGAGGGCTATCCTCAAATGGTTCCCGTGCTCCTGTTCACTTCGGGAGTAAATGAGAATATCATCGATGAAGACCACCACAAAGCTGTCCAGGAATGGTGTAAACACTTGGTTCATCAAGTCCATGAATACGGCGTGGAGCATTAGTTAGGCCAAACGACATCACCACAAATTCGAGATGCACATACCTTGTTTGAAAAGCTATTTTAGGGATGTCACATTCCCTAACCTTCAATTGATAATACCCAGAACAGAGATCAATCTTTGAGAAGTGAGTGGCACCATTGAAGCTGATCAAACAGATCATCAATCCTTGGCAACGGGTACTTGTTTTTACCGATCACCTTATTCAGTTGCCTGTAGTCAATAGACATACGGAGAGACCTATCCTTCTTCCTTACAAACAACACGGGAGCACCCCACGGTGATGTACTAGGCCGAATAAAACCCTTCTCTAATAGGTCCTTTAACTGCTCCTTTAACTCTTTTAATTCTACCGGTGCCATCCGATACGGAGGGATAGAAATAGGCTGAGTATCTAGGAGAAGATCTATGCTGAATTTTATCTCTGTCCGGAGGAATGCCCGATAAGTCTTCGGGAAACACATCTGGAAATTCATTCACCACAGGGATCGACTCGAGGGTAGGCTCTTCAGAATCCTTATCCTTGACCCTCACAATATGGTAGATGCACCTCTTAGAAATCATTTTTCGTTCCTTGAGGTAGGAAATAAACCTACCTTTAATAGAGGAATCATTACCCTTCCATTCGAGAACTGGCTCACCGAGAGGTTGGAACTGGACTTTCCGGGTTCTACAATCTATGGAAGCATAAGATGCATGCAGCCAATCCATTCCAAGAATCACATCAAAATCAAACATCTCAAGTTCCACAAGATCACATGGAAATAGTTTATGCAACATAGCAACAAGGCACCCGTGATAAACTCTATGAGCAACAGCAGATTCACCCACGGGGGTGTAGACCGAGAAAGGTTCTCTTAAGATCTGGGGTTTCAAACCGAACTTAACAGCCAATAGTGGAGTCACAAAAGACAAGTTTGCACCTGGGTCAAGCAAAACATAAGCATCAAAATCAAAGACTTTCAACATAACAATCACGAAATTTGGAGCTTCTTCGACATCCTGGCGGGAATGGAGTGCATAGAACCTGTTGTTCCTTGGGGAAACACCTTGGGGACCCTTATGCTGACCCTGCCCGCCTTGGGCCACCTGACCTCGGACTCCGCGCGCACTCCTTGGGCAATCAACAACCTTATGGTCCTTACTTCCACATCCGAAGCAAAGTCCCAAATCCCTTTGGTAGGCACCTGTGTGGGGTCTCCCACACTTGTCACACATGATATACCCTGGTCCACTACCCGCTTGTACTTGGGAGGGGGTGCCTGAGCATTAGCCACCCGAGCTCTCGAGCCTTGGCCTGCTGGAAGCGTCCAAAACCAACATTTTTAGCACCAGAGAACCTACCGCCAAAGCGGGCCCTCTTGGGATCATGTGCCCTTTTCTCTTTGAGTTTCTCCCCTTCAATCTGCTCAGCATACACCATGAGTTTGGAAATATCCATGTCCCCAATCAGCATAGCAGTTCGACATTCTTTCACCAGCAAGTTAGAACTACACGAAACAAATTTGTGCATCTTTGCACGGGGATCGGCCACCAAGGACGGAGCATATTTGGAAAGCTTGGTAAACTTGAGGGCATAACCCCTCACACTCATATTTCCCTGCTTGAGGTTAATAAACTCGGTCATTTTGGCCTCCCTCAGCTCAAGTGGGAAGAAGCGATCAAGGAAGGCGGATTTGAACTCTCCCCATTTAACATTACCATCACAGACCCTCTCCATAGCCCACTGTGCATACCATACCTGGGCTACATCCTTCAGCTGGTAAGCAGCAAGTCCAGCTTTTTCCTCAGAAGAGACGCCCATAATATCAATATCTTTGAGAGCTCATCAATGAATTCCCGAGCATACTCATTAGCCCTTGACCCGTAGGACTCCGGAGGATTCATCCGGGTGAAATCCCTCACAATATATGCAGGTGTAGGGTCCCGTGGCAAGTTAGCTTGCCTTGCCTGAGCAGTCATCACCTGTGCAAGCATGGCGAAAGCAGTGCGAAATTCACCGTTAGAGATAGGCTCCTTCATAGGCTCGTGAGGGTCCTGATCTTCCATAGCCGGAGCCGACCTAGGTAGCGGGGGTCTTCCTCGAGGCATTTACTAAAATGGATTAATGACATTAGTAAGTACGGGATTTGCGCAAACCGGTCACAACACGATATAAGATATGAAGAAGGGAGGAATTTCCTAATTCGTCTTCGTAGCCTCCCACTCATAGGTATGGTGCACTTCACACCCATGAATAGGACTCAACTCAATGTGGCACGTTGGGCTTCAAGGACCATTATAACCTAGGGCACTGATACCACCTTTTGTCACGACACGAGGTAGGGGCCTAGATGTGACACGGCGAATGGGGACCCGAAAGTCCCCAAACAAGCCTCAAGTTTTTTTTTTCAGAATCCACATCAGTGGTTCGAAGAGAATTTAAACACATGTAACTAAATAGCGAAAAATCAAAGTCTCAGAGAGTCATTCGTTGATAGATAAGCAAAATGAGAAAGTTTACAAGTACCCAACGTATGCCTCTAGACAAGGAACGGGGGTTAGGACAAGTTTCGTACTCACCCTCAACAAAAGAATATACACAATGATCATAAGAAACAAAAGCTTGCCCTTGAAAGATGGGGCTCACCGCCAAATATCATCAAGGAAAGACTATTTGTCCTGCGGCTGGTACTCAAACTGCTCGGTCCCTACATGGTAAAATCACGTAGCCATAGAGTATGCGTTAGTACGTTTGAATGTACTAAATATGAAGTACGTTTGAATGTACTAAATATGCGGGCATGAAATGCATATGACTTATCAAACCTGCACATTTATGTTAGATGACAAGGGCATATAATATACAAAAATCATATAAGAAAGGGATTTAGTATACAAGATGTCATGGAATGTGTGATGCGTGCAATGTGATAATGATCCTATATAACGGGGATGGACTATAACCGATAAACCAAATCCATGCGAGCTATTACATGAACTGCACCGATTAGGACCTCCCACCAGTAGGGAGAAGATTACTTGCCAAGGGTAATCTACACCACACCTTACGACCACGTTTTTCGGTAGGTGATCACCTTCCTTACGACCATGCTTTTCGGAAGAGTTTGCAGAATCAAAGCAAGACATGTCATAACATAAACAGATAGATGAATAACATCCCTCCCTATGTTGGCACATAGTTCAAGGAAAGGAAGAGGGACCTTGGGGATATCTCTAACGCCCCCAATCCATCGGTGCTAAGTTTTACACATCCCACAAGAATACTTATATATATATATATATATATATATATACACATATGCTTTCAAGAGAGTCAAATATTCATTTCAAAACGCCAAATGCACATGTAGGCTCAAATTCCAAAACACAAGATCAAGATCACATGGTTTGTGCAAGGAATAGCTCATCTACATATACGAAATGGCGCAAGCACACAAGATGCTTAAAGAGCCAAGATACAAGATGGTAAAAGCACCCAAAATGCTCTAAGAGCCATAATCATAGACATACCGGTAGTCACCTTCTTGTCATATCCCATGTCTTACCAAAAATCTTATCATAATTCCCTTTTTAAAACAAAATTGGGCTTAATCCCACATTTCCAAAATTTCCATGTATCAATGTCATGAGTATGATGCAATGCATAATGTAGGGATGGCATGGGTAATATAGAGTATTCTAAAACATAGCAATATAATGTAAAAACTATAATAAAATTAACATAAAAATTGTAGTAGATATCACCCATGCATAATAACATTTTTAAAACACATGCATGTTCATAATTTGCATAATTTCAAGTACAAGAGCTTAACACCACTTAAAATCGGAATAAGGTACAGCACATGCATTGTTCAAAGTTACCAAGATCAAGTAGTAAAACTTCACGCTTTAAGTAGACAATTTCATAAAGTAGTTTGAAAGGAACTTTGGGTCTTCTTGGTTGATAGGGACCAAGAATCAAAACCCACATACCTGACTTGAAGACAACTTGAGGAGAATGGACTAAATGTGAAGGCCTTGGCTTGATAAATCCTAGGGAGATTGGAGAGCTTGAAGGAGCAATTCTTTGGAGAGAGTGAGAGTGAAATGAGGGGAAAAAATGGCTGAAATGTGATGAAGTTCAGCTGATATAGGGACTTAGAAGGAGGGGAAAAGACCAAATTCACGTTCAAAACAGCTAAATTTTAAAAATGCCATTAATGAAACGGACCTGAAATTGGCCCGTCTGGGTCACACGGTATGGTACGGTCCGTGTAGTGTCACACGGACCATATACTGTACCGTGGTCCTGGACTTAAAATTTTCGGAGGCAAAATTTTCCGCGCTAAGTAGCCCCACACGGATAAGTACACAAACCGTCTGGGGTCACACGGACCCTGACCCCGTCCGTATACATGAGATCTCCCACACAGTACATCAAACAAAAGGTTATACGGACCATCTACAGTCGTACGGGCCGTGACTTGGTCCGTGTAAAGGTGACCACACAGCCAACCAAACGGAGGGCCACACGGACCGTATGGCGTCACACGGACCATGTGAAGGCCTGTACACCTTCCCTTTTCCAAGGTGTCACTCCACGGGAGGCCACACGGACCGTGTGGCTTCACACGGGCCGTGTAGGCCCTTCCGTGAAGTGGTGCCTGGCAGATTCCTGGGGAAAATTCTGAACATCAAGGAAATGCTAGTGAGATAAAAATCTGGGTCTTTACATTAGCATTAGGCATCAAAGTGTAAAAAAGAAAAGAAGTATCCACTGATAGTGGATTCTCTTTATTATTCTACCCAAATCTGGAGCTTGCATACCAAAAATACAAAACATTCCCCTTTTTTGATTTTCCGTTCCTTATTTATGCATATTTTAGTTTTTTAACATTATTGAAGCAATGAACAACTTCATAAATATATACTAGGGAAACGCCCGTGTCATCATGGGCTCAATATTATGAAAATTATTTTCACTATCATATGATATATGATGGACAATAGTTTAGATGCATCACTAAAATAAGTAGAATATTTGCCTACATCTGAAGATATAATCTATATCATATCTATCATCATATATTATTAAAAGTGGGAACCTCCTATCTTCAAAGTTGAATTACCATTTTGCCCCTCTAGTAAATCAAAATCTAATTAAATATTAATATTTTAATTACATAATGATAAAGTTTGAAGGAATAGCTGCAGTTAATATTTTCAGTTATGGCATTCAATAAGTTATGTTAGTTGAAGCAAATGAAAAGATTAATGTTACAAACTAATCATGTTTTTGAAGGAGTGACAGTAACAAAAAGTCATACACCATTTCTTTTATGTGAAAAATGAAGTGCTAATCTTTTGAAATGGATTATTTATTGCTGCTTTTTTCTCATGATATGATCTCTCTTAATTGTTGTGTTTTCACATCAAGCTCAAGTGTGTATATATATATAATGTAAAGTTGAATGACCATTTTACCATATTGAGTTAAATATTATTAGCAAACATCTAATAATATTAAAATAGTAAAATTTTTATAATATTCTTATTTAAAACATAGAAAAAATATATCATAATAAATTTAGTCGTTTCAACTACTGATCAATTTGTTTAACTACTTAATTATTCCAATTGAAAGATCTTAGTGGACTACTTAATTGCATAGTCATTCACTATACCAAATGGATCGGAAAACCAAGTACTTGAACTTCTCTATTTACAATTACTGCATCATTTTTCCTTCATTTTCAACCATAATCAATATAATCTTATCAAAATTATCTAATTGATAGTAAGAAAATATATAATATTTTTATAAAATATCTCATAATAAATTGAGTCTTTTCTATTATTCTTAAAGTCTCATAAAAATTGAGTCTTTTCAAATATTTCTAATATTTCATAATAAATTGAGTCTTTTCAAATACTCCTAACATCTCACAATAAATTAATAATCACTTTGGTGACTTTTCTACTCCTTTATTAAATTAGATACTGATGAAAAATCAGCATATTAGTAAGCATTGAAATTTATTTATTTCTTTTGAATATTCATCTTCATGACTCATATTTAATAACTTATTCAATTGTTATTCTTAATATCTCTAACTCTTGTGCCTTTTATATCTGTGAGAAATATTGAAAAAGAATATTATTGAATTATTATCTTTACATTGCTACATTGATACACTATTTATAGATACTATATTAAATTCTTTTTCCAACTAGGATACTATAATACACTCCTTTTCCAAATAGGATTCTGTATACTATTGTTATTCCTATTTCTATTCTCATTCTAAGTATGATTGTAGATATTATTCCTGTTCCTATTTCTATTCTAACACTCCCCCTCAAGTTGGTGCATACAAATCATATGTACCTAATTTGTTACACATGTAATTAATATGACGACTAATGAAGAGCTTGGTTAGATATCTGTAAGTTGATCATTTGACTTCACAAAATTGACAATCAATCTCAATGCGTTTAGTTTTTTCTCATGAAATACTGAATTTGATGCATAATGCTAGTCAATCTCAATATACTTGGTCTTCTCATGAAATACTGAATTTGATGCATAATGTCGATAAAACATAGAGTGATCCAAGCCAGACTTGAGAAGACTGTTTCAGATCATAGAATGACCTACACAATTGAAACAAGTCTACTTGACTCCCCCTTAGCAACAAAACCAAGTGATTGCTCTATATAGACTTCTTCTTTGAGACCATCATGAAAAAATATTTTTAATGTCCAATTGATTAAAAAAATAAAGAAGCCATGCTTTGGATTATTAGATTTGATGACAAAAGTGATCATAATTCAAGAAATAAAATTATATGGATAGGTCGAATGAACACGTCCCTACTGAGAAAGAGAATTATATGGGTGGGGTCAGAATGATGGCACAACAAACACAAATAAGAAAGTAGTCACCGGAAAAATGGCACGGTGCTATGCAAATTGAATATGAAAAGTAGTCACTAGAAAGATGCACGGTGCTACGTAAATTAAATATGAGAAAATAGTCATCAGAAAAATACACGATGACCTAATTTCTTTGCTAATATAATCATTGGTCAGATGGACGACACATGTGGGTCATAGCTGCCCACCAGCAACAGAAGCTCTTTGATTTTCTACCAAGACTTTAGAAGCTCTGACACCATGTGAGAAATCTTGAAGAAGAGTGTTATTTAATTGTTGTCTCTAGGGCTGGGCATAATTTGGTTCAAACCAAAAAAACCGACCGAGCTAATTTTTTTTAATTTCAATTTTGGTTTTTTGATTATTTCGATCTGTTTCGGTTTGAAATTTTAAAAATTTAATAATTCGGTTTGGTTTTTGATTTTAAAATATATTTTTTCGGTTAACCAAAAAATCGAATTAATTTATACTATTATAATATAAATTATAATTTATATCAAATTATCTTTTATGACTCAAAGCCCCAAACCCAAATTTAAATACCATGGCCCAATCTCAAATCCAAATATCAAACCCAAAATTAAATGTCCAATTTGGCAATTTCCCAATGCGCAAATTCAAAATCAGATGATTAATCTCATTTGACTATTTGAGTTTTTTCACTTTTCCATTTTCATTTTCCCAACTGAAAAAAGAAAAACACCAACTCCAACTCCAAGGGGCTAGCCGGCTAGGGTTTCTGCACCTTCTGCTGCTGCCTGCTGCCGCTGCTACTGCCACTACTGCCATGTTGCGCGCTGCTGCCTGCTACCGCTGCTGCCTGCTGCACGCTGTTGCCGCTGCGTGCTAGTCGATTCACCAGTCTGCTGGTTGGTTTGAAATTTTAAAAATTTAATAATTCGATTTGATTTTTTATTTTTAAATATATTTTTTTGGTTAACCGAAAATTCGAATTAATTTATACCATTATAATATAAATTATAATTTATATCAAATTATCTTTTATGGATCAAAGCCCCAAACTCAAATTTAAATACCATGACCCAATCTCAAACCCAAATATCAAACCCAAAATTAAATGTCCAATTTGGCAATTTCCCAATGCCCAAATTCAAAATCAGATAATTAATCTCATTTAACTATTTGAGTTTTGTCACTTTTCCATTTTCATTTTCCCAACTAAAAAAAGAAAAACACCAACTCCAACTCCAAGGGGCTAGCCGACTAGGGTTTCTGCACCTTCTGCTGCTGCCTGCTGCCTGTTGCCGCTGTCGCTGCCACTGCTGCCGTGCTGTGCGCTGCTGCTGCCTGCTGCCGCTGCTGCCTACTGCACGCTGTTGCCGCTGCGTGCTAGTCGATTCACCAGTCTGCTGGTCGATTAACCGGTAAGATTTTATTTTTTACTCTTTCGATCTTTTGTATGTTTTTGTATGGATAATGAAAGAATTAGAAAGATCTGAGGATGGAGAATTGGAGATTACAATTTTCTAATTTTAAATTTATTTTCAATTTCACAAATCACAGATGACTGAATTTAAAAGTAGGGTAAGTGAAAGATGGGGCTTCAAATGAAATACCTAATATTTCTTCTCCAAACGAGGTTGAAGCTCCAAAGAAAAGAAAAGTCATGGAACCTAGGGCTTCTTGTTGGAAGCATTTTGAGAAGTTCATCGATGAAAATGGAATTTCTAAAGTAAGGTGTAACTACTGTGGAAAAACTTATGCGGCTGCTACGAAGAGTAATGGTACGTCATCTATGAATAACCATTTGAATAATAAGTGTCCTAATTTTCCTTGTACGGATGGTCAAAAACTAATAAATTTTCTACCATCTTCAACGGGAGGAAAGGAAGGAGTGATTAGCACTTGGAAATTTGAACAAGAACAAAGTAGAAGAGCTTTAGCTCAAATAGTAATTGTTGATGAGTTGCCGTTTAGTTTTGTTGAGAAGGAAGGTTTTAAAAATTTCATGAAAATCATGGTGCCACAATTTCAGATTCCTTCTCGTAGAACTTTGACAAGAGATCGTTATCAACTTTATAGTGAACATAGACAACTCTTGAAGAAGACTTTCAAAGAAGCACGTACAAAAGTTTGTCTTACGATAGATACTTGGACATATATTCAAAGAATCAACTATATGTGTCTAACAACCCACTTTATAAATAAAAATTGGATTTTGCATAAAGGAATTATAATTTTTTGTCCTATTTCTAGTCATAGAGGTGATGATATGGCTGCTTCCATTACTAGTTGTTTGCTTGATTGGGGCTTAGACAATGTGTTTTCTATCACAGTTGATAATGCTAGTTCCAACAGTGTTACTGTGAAAGAAATATCTAAACAGTTGAGTAATTGGGGAACTAACATATTGGAGGGTCAACACCTTCATGTGAGGTGTATGGCACATATTCTCAATCTTATTGTGCAAGATGGATTAAAAGAAGTTGGTCAATCAGTCAAGCGAGTAAGACAAGCCGAGAAATACATCAAACAATCTCCCGCAAGACTTAAAAAGTTTAAAGAATGTTGTGAATCTTAATTTATAACTTGTAAGAAATCATTATGTTTAGATGTTCCTACTGATCAGTGGAACTCTACATACTTGATGCTTGATACGGCACAACACTTTGAACTTGCATTTGAAAGATATAGTTTTTATGATATTGGATTCCTTGGTTATCTCCGTACCATCCTTGTGAAGATGGAACTAGTGTAGGAGTCCTCACTAGTGATGATTGGGAAAAAGTGAGGGTAATGGTTAGGTTTCTTGAAACTTTGTATATACTTACTTTGAAGGTCTCTGGTTTAAAATATGTCACAAATAATGTGCACTTTGTGGAAATTGCTGAGCTTGATCTTATTTTGAAAGAGATGATGGAAAATGAGCAGAAAGTATGAGAAAAAAAGTTCAGAAAATATTGGGGTAATCCACACAAAATGAACAAGATGATCTTTATATCATCTGTGTCGGATCCTCGTAACAAGCTTGAGTATGTTCCATTTGTAATTGTGGATATGTTTGGGAAAGAAATTGGGGGCTCTCTTATTGATGTCGTGGATAAATATATGAAAGATTTATCTGAACATTATGTTAAGAGATCATCAAAAGTCCCTTCATCATCTTCGCCTACTTTATCTGGGAACTCATTGAGTGCATCTACTGTGAGTAGTGATGGCAACTTTCAAAAAAGAGAATCAATGAGAACGAAACAACAATTTGTTAGGCATAAAGAAGAAAGTGAAAGTTCAGGCAGTAAATCAGAGTTGGGTAGATATCTTGCTGAAGATATTGAGCCAGAATCAGATGATTTTGATATATTAAAGTGGTGGAAACTTAATGAGCCAAGATTTCCTATTCTTACGGAGATAGCTCGTGATGTGTTAGCCATTTCCATTTCAAGCGTTGCATCTGAATGCTAGCACATGAGGTCGCATTCTTGATCCCTTTAGGAGCTCATTGACTCCTAAATTAGTGTAATTACTTATTTGTCTTCAAGATTGGCTTAGAAGTGAACCTATCCCAATTAATGTTGAAGAAGATTTAGAGTATCTTGAGCAACTTGAACTTGGTAAGAATTTTACATTTTGTATTCATTATATCAAAGATAATTTCTTATTTATATTGTTTATAAGTTATATCTAACAAGTTCTTTTAAATTCTTTTAAGATATGGCTCATAGTGGAAGTGAATATAGAATTGTGGATGTATAGTTGCGTGATGCATGGATGTGGTAATTGGTAAATAAAAACTTCTATCTTTTCACAATAAATTGTAATATCTATGTTGTTGTTAATTGTTACTTTTCTTCTTAATGCAGCTATGGTAAGCTTAGAGGTCCAGCAAGAAATTGACAGAGAAAAGTCATGAAACAGATTTTTCTTCTTTCTATTAATCTCAGCATCTACTCTCCAAATGTCAGCTTTTTTGTCAAAACTGGAAGCTTGAATTGTTGATTCTTAGGACTATTGCTTTTTATTCTAATTGTCGATGCTTGTTCTTATTTTATATTGTTGGATGTTGGTTCTTGTTTTGAATTGTTGTTGCCTGCTGATGAGAATGTAGATTTAAGGCTTGTTTTGGCTAACATGAAATGTTGGTGCCTGCTCAAAAATTTAATTGGTTGGGCTAACACCAAATGGTAAGACTTGGGGTTCACATTTTTAAATAATGGCCTCATTAATTGGTTACTAATATAAAGTAACTTATTTTTATAGAGTTGTAGTAGTGTTTTCTTGTATGTAATCAATTACTTTTCAATAAAAAAAAAGGTCAGAAATAATATTCAAATCGAAAAATTAAACCGAAATAAACCAAATCGAAATTACAAAAACCGAACTGAACCGAATTTATTTCAATTCAGTTTCGATTTATATTTTTCTTAAATCGAAAACCAAAAAATTAAACCGAATTAACCAAATCGAACTGAACCGACCGAATGCCCAGTCCTAAAAATATTATTTGAACTTTTTGTCCTTCATTAAAAGAGTCATTTTTTGACAAAATCGTCTTTTCCTCATTTTTCTTCAAATATTATATCATTATTTTAATGATATTATATATTGACTATCATAAACATAATATAAATTAAATATAGAAGATTTTCTTATCATAGTTAAATTCCTATAAGGAGAATTTTTTCCACCTAAAATAGATTTGATTAAAAAAAACTTCCAAAATAATGGGTAAAAAAAAAGTTTAGTAAAAGGTACTAAAAAAGATAAAATGGTCCCAAAAAAAAGGAATTTTTTTTTTTTAAAAAAAGGTCCAAAAATATAGGGGAAATTCTTTCAAAAAAACGTCCAAAAAAGAAACCCTTAAAAATAGGGAAAAAAAGTTGAGGAAAAAAAAAAACTGTTCCCAAAAGACAAATAAGACCAGAAAAAATAGGACCAAAAAAAAAAAAGATAGTCCAAAAAAATAGCCCCAAAAATAGGCAAAAAAAAAAAAAAAGATGTCAAAAATAAAAAACTTTACTCCCAATTTTTTTATAAAACAGATTTGTTTAAAAAGACTACTCTGCATAATCAAGAAAATAAATAATATCCTACTTAAAATAAAAAAGTACATACATAAAAAAAAAACCTATGTAGCACTCCATAGACCATATATAGAAGATGAACTCATAGTTTCTTCTTCAAGTTTTTCAGTTGTAACAATTGTCTTTAATTCAAGTTTGGAATAAGATTTTCTCAATTCAATAATTCAATTCAATTTTTTTTTCATTTTTTATTTGTATAGAAAATAAAAGAATAATCATATTTATTCTTCTTCATCTTTCTCTATTTTAACATCAATAATATATGTTTTTTTTCTCTTTTTTTTTTTCTATTTCTCGAAAAACTAATAATAAATGATCAAAAGATGAATCTTTTGGGGGTCATTATTCTTACTATTAGTCATCAAATGTCTCTTTTGTTTCTTTCTTTTTTCCTTTTGCGATAATTTTTTTAATAATCTAATATAATTCTTATAATAGAATATCATATATTCCTACATTGTCTGATTATTTTAACTTGATTTACCAAATATGGATCAACCTTCAGGCCTTATTTTAACGATTCGGCAAGAATACTATATTTAAATTATTTTAGAGATATAACTTTTTTCAGGTTAATTGTTCCATTGATATAGGATCGTTTTCTATGTGAATGAAGTATAGTTCTGCTGTCTATGATTGCGTAGGGCAGTGGAGTAATCTGAATGCTCTGTTAATATTATGTCTATTTTAACGTAGATCAAATTTATCTTTTAAAATAATTATTATTTTAATATTTACAAATTTTAAATTAATTAAAATTAAAGATATTAAAAATCTTAAATATTTTTTTATTTGAAATTTATTAAAATTATTGACATTTAAGACTTTAAAATCAATTATGATTTTGTTTAGTAATAGCAATCTTATGAAAATATCACATAAGGTGATAAGTCCCGGAGCAATTTGAGCTCCTTTACAAAAATATAAGACAATTTTGAATTTTTAGACCACTTTAAAGTTTGAATTCCTAAATATTATTTAATAATTTTAAATTTATTAAAGATTAAATAAAGTCCTTATTTAGAGTCCGTTTAGATTGACATTGTCTGAAGGACTTTTAAGCTAAAATAGCTTTTCAAAACTTTTGGAGTGTTTTTTTATGTTTAAAAAATAGTTATAAGTAGTTGATTTTAAGCTGAAATGCTAAAATTAAGTCAAAAGTTATAAGTTAGAATTTCTAACTAATACTAAATTATGACTTTTAACTTATAAGTTAAAAATGAAAAGTCAATCCAAATAAGCTATTAATCTAGGTAAGAAATAATAATATTTAGAGTTTATAAAGTAGCCGGACAAAATAAAAGTTAATCGCTTTCCTCTCTTTCTTTCTTTTTTTTGTTTAAATAAAGAAAAATCTATCCGTTTTATAATCTATTAAGGAAAAATAATAATGAAGGAGTGTTGATTGAGTAAGAAAGGAATTTATATAAAGTAAAATTTAAACATTTATATAAGTAAAATTTAAAACCCCGATAACAACCACTAAGTATGTACACTAAATTCATTATATTAAAATTACAAATGTTGATTCAACCTTTTTTTATTTTATTATTTTATCTTTTACTTATTTAGTTTCAAGATTCACTTTTGGATCAGAAATTCTTTATATTTAGAATTCACTTTTGATTTATGACTATTCTATATAAATAATTATCTAGGTTAAGAAAGAAATGAAAGAAAAAAATATTATTATTATTATTCTAAGATTTAAGATTTTAAAATTAATTAAAATTTTGGTTATCAAATATTTTGTTACAAAAATATGTAAAATAACAAATTTAAAAAGAAAACAATTCAGTAAAATTACGTTGGAAACATTAAACTACCCCTTTTATGTTTAAGAGTCCTTTTTCACATTAAATTTTAATCAATTAATTATTTAACTTCTAACTATTCAACTCCAAATTATTACTTTATGTATTCATAAACCATTAAGATATCTATATTATAAGTAATTAAATTAATTTTCTCATCCTTAACGGTATACAATAGATTAAACTATTGCATCAAACTAATAATATTTATTTAATTTTTTTTTTACATAAATATTGTATTTATTTCGGCAAGTACTATTTACATATAAATTTTAAATTCACACGGCACATACGTGCAAAGCACATGAAGGTCCTTAAAAATATTGTTTAAACTTTTTGCCCTACATTAAATACTTTAGTTTAGACAAAATCATTTTTTAACTAGTTTTCTTAATTTATTATTTACTTTTTTATTTATTTAATTTCAAATTTCACTTCTGAATTAGATTTTTTTTATATTTAGAATTCTCTCTTAAGTTAGGACTATTCTATATAAATAATTGTCTAGGCTACGAAGGAAAGATAAGGGAAAGAAAAATATTACTATTTCTTTTTAATGTTTAAGACTTTGGAATTAACTAAAATTTAGATTATTAAATATTTTTTAATAAAAATATGCAACATAACAAATTTAAAAAAGAAAAAAATAATTAAAATTATGTTGGAAACATTAAACTATTCCTTTTATATTTAGAAGTCTTTTTTAAAATTAAATTTTAACCAATTAATTATTTAACTCCTAACTATTCAACTCCAAATTATTACTATATGTATCCATAAACTATTAATATATCTATATTATAAGTAATTGAATTGATTTTTCTCATTTTTGCTGATATATAAAAAATTAAACTATTGCATTAACTTAATAGTAATTATTTAATTTTGTTTATATGAATATTGTATTTATTTTAATGACAAGTAATATTTATAATGTAATTTCTAAATTAACACAACGCGCATGTACACTAAACTAGTTTTAAAATTTTTAATAAAATTGGACAAGTGAATAAATGATAAATACAAACGAATAAAAGATAACAATGGCAATTGGAGTGCGGAGAAAAATACTAATCATAAACAAAGCAAGAGTGACATTTTAAAAATGTTGAATTCTGCTTTTTTGTTACAAGGCAATTAAGTGCACACTCTCTTCACTATCCTTTTTTCATTCACAATTAATCCACCATGAAAGTCGAATCTACTTGAATAAATTCAATAATATGTAGTCCACTTCCTAGTTCTCAAAATTGGCTGATCTGTTTGCTTCAATATCTCTAAATATCAAAAAATTAACCTACAATTTTTGTGAAAGGCATTCATGTATGGATAGAGGAAGAAGGATCATTTATTTCTTTGGGATTGATGTTATTAGTTAGGAATGTTCTCTCCTAAGTTATTAATTCAAGAATGTAACACCAATGCCTTTTTAAGATGATGTGCATTTTTATTATGTGACCATGTTCTAATAAATGACTAAGAAAAAATAGCGGTGATGAATTCGTATTTTTTAAGTATCCAAGATTGCCACATTATTCAAATTTTAAAATAAAGAAGAAATGATCATCACTGCAATAATAATCTGGTTAAGTTGTTGAATGACAACATAGAAATACCACACCCTACCTATTTTCATCTGACATAACATCAATCTTGAATTCTGTTTGCAGCCTCATGCTAGACCATACACAAACCCCTGCCCCAGGACGAAGAAAACCAACTACATAGAATTATGAATTGCATATGTTGAGTACCACAGGAAATCAGATAAAATTGAAAATTTCGAGTTCAGTGGCAGTGCTCTGTTTCAATAACAACATTTAATTGAAAAATTAAGCCACTTCACTAACAACACAACAATAAAAGATGATTATTGATTAAATAGTCGCAATTGAAATCACATGTAAACCAGGAATATGAAATAAAAAGGTACCAAGAAAAACATGGAATAGAATAGAAATAGGAGAAAACTAACATGAATTGGAAGTATTATTCTTAGGCGAAATCAAACTAAATTAATGTTCATCTTCTATAAAAGAATTAAAACAACAAATTGATAGATATGAGAAAAAAGAAAACAAAAATAAATTATATGTAAAAAAAATGAGAAGGAGAGACGCTAGGAAGAGTGAATTATTGGAGATAATAAATAAATAATCAGTTTGTAATTAGTTAGCTAATTAATGAAGTTAGTTACGCAGTAGTTACTGATTAGTTAGCTATTAATCCTTGTATATAAATATCCCTAACTGCTCTTTCTTTTCCTCTCGATTCATTCTAATACACATAATTTTACCCCCAAATTCTCTCTAGAATCCCTTTCTTTACATGGTATCAGAGCACCATGGATCAATAATTGTTTGATCCGATTCGTCATCCATGTCAAATTCAAATGCTTCGTGAGCTGCGATTTGTTACTGTCCAGCTCAAAGTGTACCGATTTCAGTTCAATCGGTTGACAGAGGCATCAATTTCAGCTCGAATAGTGTAGATTTTAGCACAAGGAGTGTCAATTTCAGTTCAAATTGATACTCAGGAAGTTGATTTCAGTTATCTTACCTCAAGTTGATACTTAGGGCAGAGACTTGAGCGCCAATGGCTGGTGACAGTGATGCACATACGACGCGAGAGACGACAACTCGAGATACACTTGAGATCGTTGAAACGAAGAGAATCCATCCCTTATATTTATATTCATCTGATACACCGGCAAGCGTACTTACTTCAATCCATCTTACAGGGTCAGATAATTACTCCTTATGGAGTAGATCGATGTTAATCAACCTTAGAGCAAAGAGCAAGCTGGGATTCATGCTAGGAACATGTCGAAAAGAAGATTATGAATCAGATCTGGAAGAACAGTGGGAGAAATGTAACACATTTGTGTGTTGGCATGGATCATGAATACAGTTTCGAAGGAATTATTGAGTGGAATTGTATATGCATCGGATGCTACGACAGTGTGGGCAGATTTAAAGGAACGTTTTGACAAAATAGATGGATCAAGGATCTATCAGCTTCACAGAGAAATCTATACAATTCGCCAAGGTAATCAAAGTGTCTCGGCCTATTTCACCAAATTGAGATTGTTGTGGGATGAGTTTGATGCTGTAGTCCCTCCTCCAACATGTAATTGTGATAAATCAAAGACATATCTTGATCATATGCAATATATTCGATTGTTTGCTTTTCTGATGGGACTAAGTGAGGTATATAGTCATGCGCACAGTCAAATTTTGATGATGAATCCCTTGCCAAGTGTTAGCAAAGCATACACCATGATAATTTCAGATGAGAGTCAAAGGATCACCTCAGGAAGTCATGTCGCTGGAGATGTGTCTGAATTGGCAGCACTGTTTACTGGGAGAGGAAATTTCAGATATCAAAATGCAGAAGGAAAGGAGAATTATGGAAGAAGTGGACATAATAGCTTTGGAAAGAAAAGGGTGAACTGGAATCCATATTGTGATTATTGTAAGTTGCATGGACACACAAAGAACATTTGCTACAGGCTTGTAGGATATCCTGAGGATTGGAAGTTTAGGAAGAAATCAGGACAGGGCATTGATCAAGGTCCAACTAGAGGCATTTGAGGCAAAGGGAAAGGTATTGCAAACAATGTTCAGGGCTAACATGTTTTTGGCAAAGGGAAAGGTATTGCAAACAATGTTTCAGGTTGAAAGAGGAGATAATGAGTTGATGAATGATGATGTTTTTGGCCAGATCAGTAATAGAGGCAAACAATCTGCACAGGGCTAACATAGTACAAAATCCTCATATGATGTCAATTCTATAAGTACTAACCTGCAGGGATTGGCTATACAACCAAACTACACACAAGATCAATACCAAAGGATTCTAAAGATCTTGAATGAAGAAGACAAGGCTGAGGAAGTAGTGAACATGGCAGGTACTTTCAATCATTATGAGAATGCTACTAATTGTATAGGTGATATCAGTCATGATAGAGTAATGAGTGCAAGCAATAATACACCTGAAAATGAGGAAACCTGGTGTAGACATTGAAGTTTTGTAGGACTCTAAAAAAAACTAGTCCTATTTTAGTCAGGTTTCTTGGAGGCTACCCTAAACCCTAATTCATGCCTATATAAAGGGTATTATATTCCCTTGAAAAGGCATCTCAAATATCCCATAAACCCTAGGGATATTTATCAAAAGATCAAAATATGGCTTAAAGAGGTCAAAATCATCCTCCATTCGAGAAATACGCCACTAACGGCCCTCGAATCATGGAGAAATCTAATGAGAGAAGAATCAAGGGAGAGACAGATTTGTACCCATTTATCAATAATATTCTTGTTTCTTCATATTTTATTTGTGATTGTAATTTATTTTCTATCACTTTAAAATTTGTTGCAAACACCTGGATAGTTGACTCAGGAGCAACTTCTCATATGACTTCAAAGGTTGAGATACTAAATGAAGTCAGTAATTCTAGTAGCAGTATTGGCAGAAAAGTGTATCTACCTAATGGTCAAACCACAGTTGTGACTCATTCAGGAAATTGTTCAATGTCTGGTGCAGTACTGAAGAATATCTTAGTAGTCCTTGATTTCAAATATAACCTGCTAGCAGTGTCACAGTTGACTAGGCAATTAAGTTGTTCAGTTAGACTTTTTCCTGAATTCTGTATTTTCCAGGACCTCTTCAATGGAGAGGTGAGAGGGATTGGTAGAGAAGTGGAAGGATTGTACTATTTTCCAAAAGAATTCTCATGTGAAGCAAAGAAGATTGAGAGTATGAAGATATAAATGACACAAGATGTTGAACCAGATCATTTTTTATGGCACAAAAGAATGGGCCACCCCTCCTTCAAGGTGTTGAAGCAGCTATCCTTAGTAGATAGTTCATCAAATGCAGTGGCTTGTGATACTTGTCCAATCTGTCCATTGGCAAAGCAAACTAGACTGCCTTTTCCTGATAGTGTGAATAAATCTAATGTTGTATTTGACCTAATTCATATTGATGTTTAAGGACTATATAGATTTCCTACATATAATGGTTTTAGATTCTTTTTAACAATTGTGGATGACAGATCAAGAATGGTATGGATTTTCTTGTTGAAATTTAAAAGTGATGTCTTTGCTACACTAAAATCCTTCTTTGCATTAGTACAAAATCAGTTTGCTACACAAGTCAAGAGAGTAAGGTCAGACAATGGGTCTGAGTTTTGTAGTAGAGAATGCAAAATTATGTTTGCATCTTTGGGCATAGTTCATGAAAGAAATTGTCCTCATACTCCACAGCAAAATGGAGTAGTGGAAAGGAAGCATAGACACATATATTTGGCTGTCTATGTTATGCAACTAAGCCCATCAAGGATGACAAGTTCTCTTCAAGGGTTGATATTTGTGTCATGATGGGCTATTCTCCAACTCAGAAAGGTTATCTTCTGTACAATTTGCATTCAAAGAAGTTTCTAGTGAACAGGGATGTTGTTTTCAAGGAGCACATCTTTCCTTTTAATACTTCCACAACCAAACATGTTCCATTATTTGTTGCACCTCCATTATCTGATTATGATGATGTTCCAATAAGCTATCCTCCAGCAGCACCTGACTTTGCAGTAACTGAAGTTCCAGCTGACGAAATTGATTCAGATGATGGCATTCAGAATAATATGGAAGATGTGGTGAACCAGACACCTGTGATTAGCACTCAACAGGGTGATACAAGAATCAGTACCTCTACTAGAAGATCACATCCACCTGTGTGGATGAAGGATTATGTAACTAATGTGAGTAAGTTTGCTCATCCCTACTCTCTAGCTAATCATGTCCTATGATCATTTGTCTCCTAGATATCAAGCCTACTTGAGCCAAATATCAGTCAACACAGAGTCTAGAAGTTATGAACAAGCAGTGAAGAATCCAAAATGGATAGAAGCTATGCAACATGAAATAACTGCACTGGAGGACAATGAAACATGGACTGTTGTACCATTACCACCAGGTAAGAAGGCCATTGGATGTAGGTGGGTATACAAAATCAAATACAAAGCAGATGGGGAGATTGAGAGATTCAAAGCCAGACTAGTTGCCAAGTGTTATAGCCAGACTGAGGGGATAGACTATCAAGAAACATTTTCACCTGTGGTGAAAATGGTGACTGTGAGAACAGTCATTGCAATTGCAGCAGCAAAGAATTGGATGATATACCAGATGGATGTGTTTAATGCCTTTCTACAGGGAGATTTATTTGAAGGGGTATACATGGAACTACCTAAACGTTTTGTATGTACAAAAAAAAATCAGGTGTGCAAGCTGGTCAAATCATTATATGGTCTTAAACAAGCATTCAGGCAATGGAATGCTAAGTTGACTGAAGCTCTATCAACTTCAGGATATATGCAAAGCCATCTAGATTACTCCTTATTCACCAGGAAAAAAGGGTCAACACTATTTATCATATTGGTGTATATGGATGACTTACTGATTACAGGAAATGATCATGAACTGATACAGGAGACTAAGCAGATTTTGCATCATCATTTCAAGATTAAAGACTTGGGGGAACTAAGGTACTTCCTTGGTATTGAATTTTGCAGATCAGCTGAGGGCATTGTGATGAATCAGAGAAAATATGCCCTGGAATTAGTTTTTGAAATGGGATTAATAGGTGCAAAACCATCAACAACCCCCATGGATGCCAACATGAAATTCTTTGATGCTAACAGTTCTCAGATGCAGGATGATGAATTGTTTACTGATGTTGGGAGATATCAAAAACTAATTGGCAAACTTCTTTATCTTACAAATACTAGACCTGACATAACATTCTCAGTCCAGAGTTTAAGTCGGTTTATGCAGAAACCAACAGTTTCACAGTGGAATGCTGCTCTAAAGATAGTAAGATACATTAAGGGCACACCAAGTATGGGGTTGATTATGAGGTCAAAAGAAGACACACGACTTGTTGGCTATTGTGATGCAGATTGGGCCACTTGCCCTAACACAAGAAGGTATATAACTGGCTACTTATTGAAGTATGGAGAGTCATTGATTTCTTGGAAGTCAAAGAAGCAGAATACAGTCTCAAGGAGTTCTGCGGAGGCTGAATATAGAAGTCTTGCCACATTGACAGCTGAAATAGTTTGGGTCTCAAACCTGTTCAAGGAAATTGGCCTAGATTTACAGGTCCCTACCAGTGTTCATTGTGATAGTAAAGCTGCCATACAGATAGCAGCAAATCCAATTTTCCGTGAAAGGACGAAGCATATTGAGATAGATTGTCACTTCATTCGAGAGAAGATACAGCAAAGACTGATACACACAAGATACGTCAACGCAAAGGATCAACAGGCTGATTTGCTGACAAAGGCACTAGGAAGGACTCAACATGATTTTCTATTATCCAAGCTTGGTGTCCTGAATGTGTTCAGTACATCCAGCTTGAGGGGGAGTATTGGAGATAATAAATAAATAATCAGTTTGTAATTAGTTAGCTACTTAATGAAGTTAATTAGTTAGTTAAGCAGTAGTTAGTGGTTAGTTAGATATTAATCCTTATATATAAATATCCCTAACTGCTCCTTCTTTTCCTCTCGATTCATTCTAATACACAGAATTTCACCCCCAAGTTCTCTCTAGAATCCCGTTCTTTACATGAATCCAAAATCAAAGCTAGAATGTTGAAGAATAATATGGAAGATCTGAATTTCACAAACTTGGCAATTCAGAGTCAAAGTAAAACATAGGTAACATGATATAAGCAATAACCTTCCATTTATATTTTATTGATGACACTAAGCACCAAACTATATATCCTTTCTATAATATATACCAGAACGCGGTAGCCCATGCGAATAGTTTACGACGGGACATTTTATATATGCTGTGCACCAAGGAATACTTTATATTTACATTTGCATATTTGTAAATAAGAAACGAAATAGATGAGCAAGAATAATTAATAATGTTACGCAACTGCTTTTGGATGAGGCCTTAGCTTCTTCTTCCCACATATGAAACAACCATATCTATTCACTGCATTTAATCAAACCTTTAGCACTCAACTTATCTCCAAACGAATTTTTATTGTTTCCCACTAATGCTTTTAATGAAGCTTTCACAGTAAAATCATCTCCAAAATAACAATTTTAACAATAGATTCACGCCAATCAAGAAAACAGAATAAATTTATTAAAAAGTGAATTTGAAAATTACTTAAACCTCTTTCTTTAGTTCTTTTATTTAGTTATTATTATAATTCAAATTGTTTTTTATTACAAAAATCAGAAAGTTTATGATCTTCAATATAGCTCAAATAAAAAAAAATAAGAAGAAAAATTTATGTCAATTTTAATATTAAAAATTCTTACCTATTACAAATTCTTAAAAAAATTTGACACAGGCATTCTACAGATCTTAAATGAGAAGATGTTTAATCAAAAAATTTTAAAATTCAACACTAAAAAATAGTTGTTGATCCATTAAAGAGTCCATACCTTCATTTTTAAAATTCTAATCTGAAATTTCTATCTAAGGATAAAACAATTTC
This sequence comes from Solanum rostratum, assembly GCA_029948455.1. Classification (NCBI taxonomy): domain Eukaryota; kingdom Viridiplantae; phylum Streptophyta; class Magnoliopsida; order Solanales; family Solanaceae; genus Solanum; species Solanum rostratum. Next base: position 29,408,297 of record CM057052.1, on the reverse strand, counting down.
AAGTATTGTGTCATAACTTTTCATAAGTTAAAAAAATTAGGTGTGAATGAAATATTGGTTTCATGAATTCCCAGTAGCTTAAACAACTAAAGCATGGCCACCCAAATGACAAAATATAGATCCGCATGATAAATCCATGGACAGGTATTCATGTTTACCAATTACTCTTGCCTCATTTAAGTTCCACCACCTATATGTCCCTCTAACAACTGTAATGACCCTGAAGATAATTTTTTTTTATTTTCGATAAAATTATTATTTTGCCTTTTTCAAAAGTTGCCTTGAGTCATTATTGATTAAGTCTAAAAATCAGATTTTTAAAAACATTGTGATAAGCTTGAGTTTTGCAAACTAAAGAGTTTTCAAAGTTTTAAATTGAAAAATTTGAGTTTTTTTTTACCGTTTTGAGTTTTGAATGTCGGATTGCGATTCTGTTGATTCTATCAGTTATGCCGAATCTGGTCTAGAAGAACTTGCAGAACTGAATTTGGAGTTAAAATAGAGATTTTAAGCCCAAAGTTACATTTTAAGTTCATTTTGGATCATAAGTTTGACTTTGGTCAACATTCGGAGTTCGGAGGCTCGGATCGAAATTCCGTTAGTTCCAATAATTCCAAATGGTAAACTAATGTTAGAAATGGCTTCATTGCAATTTTTAGAGCTTCTGAGAATATTTTGAGTTTTTGAGCCCGAAACTAGTTTAAATGAGCTTTCTTGGGTTTTGAGCCAAGGAGACCTCAAATTCAAATTCTGATAATTCCATTGGATCCGGAACATCAATTTCGGTCAAGAAGGACCCTTCGTTCAGTTTTCGAAGCTTCCGAGTGAGTTTTGGTCCTTTCGATTGTTTTCGATATTGGGAAATGGGACCCACATTGGAATAAAACGACCTTCGGTGGGAATTTCGACTACACCTTTGAGTCCGAAATATCATTTAGGATCAGATTTCATATATGGAATGTATTTTTCCGACTCCGGATGAGGTCGGAGCATTGAACTTAAGTTTGAGAGTTTGCTGAAAATGCTGAAGCGGGGATGACGTGGCCTAATTAGGCGCTGCCACGTAGAAGAGGCAGTAAATAAAATCTGCAAATTCCTTCTCAGATTTTCTAGACTTCTCACAAACTTCCATCACCGATTTCTCTCTTGATTTTGGTCCGATTTGGGCTTCAAAAGACTAAATTGTGTATTTTTCCGAAAGGAACACCATGAGAGTTTCAGAACTTAATTTTGGCGTGCCGTTCGAGTTCGGCTGGTTTGAATTTTTTTTTAGAAACTTTAAACATGAGATTTCTGCCTCGTTTTAGCTCCATTTTTTAAATGGTTTTCGCTATTGAATTCCTTATTACTTGGAGAACATTTTCATGTATAAATTTTCAGATTTTCTATGACTTTTTCCGATAACGAAATTTTTGGACCATTTTGCCCTTTTCACCCGAATTAATTGATTTTAGTGTCATTAGCTTCGTTGTGTGATTGTGATATTATATTTGAACAGATTTTGGTGATTTGGAGTATCGTAGAGAGGGAAATGCTTCGGAATTGACGTGATTCGAGACTTTATATAAGGCAAGTGGATTTCTAATCTTTTGTCAAATATGTTGAACCTCATATGCTCTAATGTGTATAGAATTGAGTATTTTGGGATAGAGATGGATTAATGTAGGCTTTGATCGAAAGATTTTGAATTGAGTAATTATTCCTATGGTGATATTTGACTTGTGAATTAATTGTGGAAGTGAATTTTAGGTGAAATAGTGAATTATTTTATATTGACATCGAATTGGTACTTATTTTGAGATGTGACTGTTATTGAGGTTGTGATGGTATTGAGATATTAAGGATATTGCAACATTTATGGTATTGGATGTACCCGTATTCTTGTAATTTCTTCTATGTGTGATTCATGAAATATTTTAATATTATAAAAAATGAGGCAATTAAATATAACGTGAGTTGGTGTGGTGTTGTGACACTTGAATTGAAAATGTGGCTAAGTGATGAGAATTCTACTTTTGAGATATATTGTTGTGGTTGGTGATTATGAGTTGATTTATTTGTGGCCTTCATCTCATGCTCATTCATTCTATGTCACACATAATTTGCCTTGGTTCTGGATATTGATATGAGTGAGATGGTAAAAAAAAATTGGGGCTGAGGTCTTTACCGGTCGAGATGTGATGCCGAGGTCTTTACCGGCGATATTGTGATACTAAAATTTGTGATAGTGAAATTGTGATGCCGATTTGCCGGCGATATTGTGATACTAAAAATCTGTGATAGTGAGATTGTGATGCTGAGGTCTTTGCGGCGATATTACGATGCTAAAATATGTGATAGTGATATTGTGATGCCGAGGTCTTTGCCGACGATATTGTAATACTTAGATCTTTGCTAATGATATTGTGATGCCGAGGTCACTGCCGACAATTATTGCATAAGTATTACATCTCATCTTTGCATATTGATATTTTGATGCCGAGGTCATTGCCGACAATTATTGCATAAGCATTGCATCTCATCCTTGCATACTATTATGTGGCATGATGCTATTCATGTGTTTGATTATATTATCACTTGTGAGTTATGGCTTGTGATTTGATAATTGTGATATAGTGAAAAACTGTCTTTGTTGTGTATTATGTGTTGCTGGGCTGAGATTTTTCTGAGTGCAGATTTTTAGTTCGGCGGTATGTGGTTGGATGTGAAGGAGTTACTTGGTTCTTCATTGTTTTACTCTAGGTTAGTTCCATTTGCTGAATACCGTGTTGTTTTTGGTACTCACCCCTTGCTACATTTTTGTAGGCTGCGATCCCGGTCCCTCTAGTTAGAATTTTCTCATTGCAGGACCGAGCTTCCGGATTATCCTTACAACTTGTTTGGATAGTGGTTTACCATGATTTCATAATGTATGGTACGGTACGGTATGGTATGGTATCGTACAGTACCGTACCATACAATGTTTGGATAGACTGGACGAGTTCCTATTGTTTAATAATAATTTATTATTTGATTTGATTGTATGGTACTGTATCACAACTTATAAATTTACAAAATTATCCTTATTATAAATATTAAATTTATCAATAGTTTTTAAATAACTCTTTTTTAAAAAGAATTTCATAAAATCGAGTAGGGAAACGTACAAGCTAATATATCTTTCATTCTATACAAACAACACAAGAAAGTAAAAGAAAGTAACAACTTTTAAAAAAATGAACCTAAAAAATAGACTAAAACGTAAAAGAAAAGACGGGACATGGAAAAGAAGTTTCAAAAGTTGATGCGGAGGAAAAAAAGTAATAAAAAAATACATATATTAGGGTAAAGTTTAATAAAGAATAAAATATAAATTAGAATTATTTAAATTTAAATAAGGGTATAATTGAAAAAAAAGCAAGAGAAAGATGAGATACCACCAAATTGGTGGTTTCAAAAAGTGGGGGTTTTCATGGTTACGAAACCATGAAACAAAATCATACCATACTATATAATTAATGAAACAATCAAAACAAATGTCATTCTCTTAATAACCATACCATACCATACTACGAAAAACCACCATCCAAACAAGCTGTTAAGGTTGCTGCTTATGTCACCAGTGGACCTTCAAGGAATCCATTATTATGTTACGTTCTATTTGAGGACTAGACATTTGAGACCTTTATTTTATTTGATTATTATGTATTTAGAGGCTTATACATGTGACACCAGTTCTGGGATGAATATAGTTTGGTCTTCCTATGATTATTTGTCATATTAGACTATTTTATCTTCCGCTATTATTATTTTATTTGGATCAGTAAGTATTGAGCTGACTCGCCTTGGTGGGTTAGGTGAGTGCCATCACGTCCGAATTTTGGGTCATGACAACAACTTTCCCTACATCACATTTATTAAATCTTAACTCTTCCACAAAACTATCATTGTTGCCGGAAATTTTCACCAATATAATTACCTTATTATTATACCCAAAATATTGTGAAGAAAATTTGGATACTTAGCATCAAGTCTAGGTAGAACAAACCAACTAACAGTCCTGCAATTAGGACTTAGAAGTAGCAACAAAGTAAAACAGGGAGTTTCCTTGTCAGTCAAAAAATTACCACACCTATTCACTAATTTTCTAATTTTGGTATCAGATGGGGGGAGGGGCTGATAAGTGATGAATTAAAGAGCAACCCCAGCAAATAGATCCACAAACTCAAATAAAAAAAGAGAAAAGAAGAAACAATAAAAGGAAAGGGCAACAAAAAAATACCGGGCAAAAAAGAAGAGAGAATAAAGAAGAAGTAATATAGTTTGAAGGAATTGAGGCCAGATATCCCAACATTAAGAAATGGAGACACCCAACGATGACTCTCAGTGTCACGTTAACATACGAACTGCTGCTAAAGCATGAGCTGTACATTTAAGAGAAAGTGTGAACACCCAGCGTGCGTTGCTAAGATAAATGACTTGTGTTATAAATTGTCCAAATTATCCTTGACTATGTGCTAAATTACACTAAGCAGGCATGCCAATATAATAAAATAATAATAATAATATAAATAGAATAGAAAATAGAAAAAGAAATATTCACCCTTGAAGTAATCCAAAGTTATATTACATACGGGAATTCTTTATATATTTTAAATTTCCCCCCCCCCCCCAAATTTTAGAGACGAAGAAGTTTTATAGTGGATCCATTGTTCATTTGGAGAACAGGAAACTTCTTTTAAACACCTAATATAACATGGTAACATTATGAACAATGAAATCTCTTTTAAGCATATACTGTTGGAATATTACTTAAAAAATTAACTTAATAATAACTATTTTAAATGAAGAGATGTCTTTTAAATGAACAATTCTACTTTAATCGAATTTCTGCATTATAGTGCAATTTTTATAGTTTATCTTTCTTCATATCATTCTTTTAAGAATGTTTTTCTTTTCCAAAAAGATAAAAAGATAAAATTCAAGTTCTTGCTTTCTAAAAGGATTCTTCACTATTTGCTTAGTACAGAAATAAGCTCGTCATTCTGACAAAAATTATTTGTGTATAATCCCATAGCGATCTCACAGAGCAAGCAAATATTATTTTTAAGAAACCATGTGGACATATTTCAAGCCTTCAATATGTGTCCTTTTTCATGATTCTAAATATGCCGTGACGCACGCACGTGGACCTTTGGTGGGTGAATCACCACTACAACTCAACTAAGCAACTAAATAAATAACCATTTAAGATGTGAAACTAGGTTAAATCAATATGTCAAACATTGAGTTCCCATAAACTCAAACAAAACTAATTAGTGCAGAAAATAAATCCTAAAACCTGAAAGTCAGTGTATCAAAACTTTATCGCAGTACTAACATAAAGGGATGCAACCCTAAAAAATCATAATGATAAATAAGTAAATGTCAGAGTTCGAATATAAATAAACTAAGGTAATGGATGAATCCATGATAGTCTAAATGTGCTAGCTCACCCTTGAATTCGATAGTTCACTGGTCTCCTAGTTGGGGTGTGTTAAAAGTAGTATGAAGATGCCATGTACTCAACAAAAAAGAGCAAGCGCAATATTAGTATACATAATAATAGTGTACTAGTAGAATAACACAACTATTCAAATAAGTGAAATATACACAAGCAACTACAACATCGTAATCCAGACATATGCAAAAAAAAAATAACAGTTTACAATTCATACTCAATATACTAATTCCATAATTATCATTCTCAAACTAACAATCAATAGCAACCCTCTCATGGGACCCACATCCAAAATAAGTTGAGTGTTGAACTGTGACACCCAATCAAATGATGTGTCAAAATGTGAAACCCAATTTAATAATGTGTCAGAACGTGATATCCGATCCAAAGATGTGTCAGAACATGACACTAGATTTAATAATGTGATGGAACCTGACACCCAGTCCAACAATGTGTCAGAATTTAACACCTCGTTCAATAATATATCAAAATGTGACACTCAATCCACAATCATAATCAAAACCACAATGAATGTATCATAATTTTTTCAATTTAATTAATAGATTCATTGTATGCATTTGATCATGAATAATTATTTATTTGTTTTATTTCATTATTTCATACTCGCATGCATGCAGGTAATATTAATGACGTAGTTAATAAATATATATAACACAAATAAAAATTCAAACCATCACCTACCTCGAAACAAGCCTCGAAAACTCTTAATAACCAGAGCTTTCTCTTTTTCCATAGTCTTGGCTCATTCTTGGTTTAAAACAAGCAAGAAATACAATGGATCAACAAATAATGGCCTAAAATACCCAAATTATATTAAAATGCTAGCTCTTGATAATTTTTATGATCATCTCCCTCAACTAGGGCTTTTTACCACCTTTAATTAAAGGCCATAACCTTCCCCTAAGAGAAATACCCTAGATTCTAAGGTTTAGGTATAGAATTACAAGTTAGAGGAACAATTAACTTACCTATAATAATGAAATATGTGAAAAACTGAAGAGAAATTATTTTAGATCACTTCTAGTCTCTCAAGAATGAGGCGGGAGAAATAAAAATATTTTTGGGATATTTCTGACTTAAAACTCGTGACTGTCCTGCCATGATGACATTTCATTCCGTCATGGAAACACCATCCTAATGGAAACCATTCCATCATGGCAGGTTGCACGGAGTCAAAAACTCAGATTTGCATCTCAAACCTCCATTTCGCAATACATCCTCAAACTATGGCTTACTTAAATCAATCCTTTGTGCCAAGATCAATTTCGAGAGTTTTACTCACTCGAATTTGATTATATAAAGCCGTATTAACTTGAAAGTTCAATCTGATAAATTAACCCTCAATCCATTATTGATTTGTCCAAGATTTAAGTATACTCAAATTTTATCCAAGTCTAGCTTGGGCTAAATTTTTTTAAGTTATTACTTGAGTGTTTTTTTGACCTAAATGCTTTTTTCATTAATCTAGTCATAACGATGGAAATATGTAGTTACATCGTTATTCATATTATAAGATTTTTATCACTGTATTCTGAATTTTTGATCAAATTAGTTCATTATTTAAATCAAATCAACAAAAATAATACAAATTTTAGAAAAATTTTCGAAGTAGAATAACGAACTTCTTAGTACTCCTCTTGGGATCGTCCCATTTTATGTGGCACCATTTGACTTGATACGATATTTAAGAAAAAAGTAAGAATTTTAAAACCTGTGGTCTAAAATAACCCTTCGATATTGATGTGGTTTAAAATCATTTCATTAAGGGTAAAAAGAGAATTTTAAAGATAAATTATCATTTCATTAATGGTAAAGGAGAATTTCAAAATTAAATTATTTTTGGTTATAGTAAGGTAACATTCTTTTGAGACAAACTAAAATTGAAAGAGAGCCACATAAAATGAGATGGATGGAGTACCATTTTAACTATTATATTTTTTTTTAAATTTAGTAAATAAAAGGTAATGGAGAATGGAGTAAATAAAAGTTAAAAACATTAATAGCAGTTGTTAGTTTGAAAACAATGGGCTATTTTTGAAAAATCAATTTAATACTTATTTAATTTAAGTAAAATCAATTTTTGGAAAACGTAGAGTCATCACTTAATTTTTTAAGAAGAAATTAAGAAAACTTTTTAATTTTAAGAATTAAACAGAAAAAAATCTTAGAATTAGAGAAACAGGCAAGTGCCCAATTTTCGCTTTAAAAAAAAATAATCACTTAAAGTGGCCGCTATCGTGTGGTTGATTAACGATTAAAAATGTTTGACTAACTTTTTTGAAAAATAATTTTTAAAATAGAACTTGAAAAAATTTAAGTAAAGAATATTTGAACTATTTAAGAACTTTTCTAAAGAAATTTAAAATCTAGCCATATTTTTGCTTACTCTTGACAAAATTGAGAAGATTTGAGAGATTAAGGCGGCGCCAAAATTTTAAACTGATGAATTGGCTAGTATAAAAAAGAGGAAAAGAAATTACGAATTATTTTCAAGAAAAAAACACACACTTGGACCATTTTAAAATTAAAGCCTTTTAAAAGACTACTTGGAACAAAGGAAAAGCACTAAAATACTTTTTTTTTTTTGGAAAAAAAAGCAGCAATTTAACTACTTCGAAGAAATCCGCAAATTAAAGTTTTTGCCAAATGACTAACACTAAAACTCATGAAATCATTTAAATGAGAATTAACATAAAAGGATTGACTTTGGGGAAATCAAATTAGATTAAAATAAATAAAAGTTAGAGTTAGAATTAATCAACAACAAATATCACAACTAAATACAATAAGCATAAAATAAAGGGTGATTTCCTTAAGTACACAATTTTTTTTATCAAATTACAAGGGCCTACCAACTTTTTAATATTTACACTAATATACCAATTATAATTACAAAATAGGTAAAAGTTGATGATTTATAGTAATTAAAGTTAATGAAAAGTTGATTTGATTAGTGTTGAGAAAAAAAAATTAGAATAAATAAATAAACATTGTTAAGTACAACATTGAGCCGTGTAGATCCATAGTAACACCAAAAAAATTACTTTTGGTGCTATAATAAGTGTTAGCTATGGTAGGAAAATCCATTTTTTTTGAATTTTTTTAAAGGCCTTTTCTTTTACCAAAAGCAATCAAATCAATTTATTTGATTTGATTGCATAGTAATAACCTTTTTGGCAGGCTTGTCAAGATAGATGGAGGCACCAACTTTTGTACATTATACATATAAGAAAAAGTTTTCATTGTTGCATGTACACATATATAATAATTAAGGGGAAAAGATAAGTATAGTTACCAAAGCTTATGTCTAAATTCTTTGAGTAACACATTAAGAAAGTTAGTGAGGGAAAAAAAAACAGAAAGAGTTGGGGAGTGTAACGAAGGCGTTCGTCCAGATTAACTCCATGGATAACAATAAATTTGTGTCGATTTTGGTTTAATATGATGGAAGATGGGACGCAACAGGCATGTAATAGTAGAATTTTTTTTTCAAATATTAGAGATTGGTGATGAATCTCTATTTTCATCTTTGTTATATCTAGTCTAATCCGCCTATGGGTTGAGACGATGGTTCCTAGGAAACAACCTCTCTACTTCTATGAGGGTAAGGTCTGCGTACATTCTACCTTCCTCAGACCCCACTTGTGGAATTCTACTGGGTATGTTGTTGTTGTTGTTGTTGGTGATGAATCTCTATTTAATTAGTTTCAACCTTATTTTTGTAGTTGGTTTATTTTTATTTATCGATAAAAAAAATGGTTGCACATCTTTCTTTAATGCTGGTAAAAAATTTTAATTCATGATTATTGATGTTTAAATATGAAGTTTTGTTTTACTGAATATTAGATGAAATTACTTATTATGCTTATTAACATTTAGGCTTAACTCATAAACAGACGCCTAAACTTGTCCTCATTTTTCACTTAGACACCTAAACTAAGACAAGTTTCTAATAGACACCTCAACTGCTAAGATTTGATCCCATTAAACACTTTTATCCTACTTGGCACTCTCTTCATTCCTTTTTATGTTAATTGTACTATTTTTTTTATTTTTCAGCCAAAAATAAATAGTTGCGGTCCAAAAAAAAGTTTTATTTCATAAAAGTAGGTTCTCGAAATTCTCAATTATAGTAGGTTCTCAAAATTCTCAAACGCAAAAAAAAATTATTGCAATTTTAAATAATTTTTTTTTTCACATGGTTAACTGAGAATTTTGAGAACCTACTTTTATGAAATTCTTTTTTTTGGACCGCAACTATTTACTTTTGGCTGAAAAGTTAAATAACAGTACAATTAACATAAAAAGGACCGTAGAGAGTGACAAGTAGGATAAAAGTGTTTAATGAGATCAAATCTTAGCAGTTGAGGTGTCTATTAGGAACTTGTCTTAGTTTAGGTGTCTAAGTGAAAAATAAGGACAAGTTTAGGTGTCTATTTATGAGTTAAGCCTAACATTTAACTGGTAATATGTTGGTGTTAAAATGATGTGAAACATGCATGAGTGCGGACAACCAATGGTCAGTTAAACAGTGCATATGTTGGTATAGAAAAATTAAATTCACGGAATTAATTCAACAGTGGTGAGCCTGTTTGGTGTGTATAATGGTGGCAATAAGAATTGTTGCCTGTTTGGTATTTTGCATGGTATTGTAACTGTGAGAAAACATTGGAATGTTGAATGTGCAAGATATGATGCTGATTGTGGTGTATATTGGTGTCTTACATAGGTAACTACTTAGATTATAAGATGGAAGGAGTGTTATATGATACGTCATCAAATTATGATGGTTTGTTGAGAGTCATTGCTTCTCAAATAGGATTGGACATGATAAGTGTCGAGTTGGTAATACAATATGTTGTGAATGTGCATTTGCCGCAATTGAAAATACACAATGACATGGGGTTAAAAGTCTATTTAGATCAGAAAAGGTTCAACCTAGATTTCTTTTCGAAATATCCAATATGTGTGACGTATATTGATAGAGATGTCGAGAAAATAACACACAAACCAACTAATCAAATAGTGTTGCCACAAGCAATAACATCAACGGAGATGGGGTTAGCAGTGAGTGACGTAGTATTGGTGGATTTTGATGATGAAAAATGAAGAACCATATGTAATCAACAACGCTATAATTGATGTAGTTGTGGAAGGCCAAATTTACTTAAACAAACATACATTGGTTGAGGTTATGCAGAGATATGTATTGTTGTGAGAGTTTTGATTCAAAGTTGTCAGATCGTGTACTGCCAGGTGAAAGAAACAATAATGCTTATTTTTTTGGTATTGTAGAAGATTGTAACGATCATTAAGTTGATTTCTTTGTAGTTTTACGTTGAAATGTCCAGATAATCATTGTCAATGGATCTTTAAGTCATCATTGCTGGGGAAGTCTAGATTATTCAAAGTGCGAGTTTTCAATGATGAACACAGTTGCTCAGGAAATATTATAGGTTGAACACAAAACGTCAATCATCTAGTTTTGTGCTCGGTACCATGTTGCTGCCAAAGTATAGTGACACCGAAACAATTTATACACCAAGCGACATACGAGCAGACATGAAGAGGAAACATGGTATTTTCTTAACGTACATGTAGACATGGAGGGGTAAACAAAAAGCAATGAAGATATTGCGGGGAGACCAGAAGAATCATATTCTAAAGTTCCAATGTATCTTTATATATTGGAACAAACATATCCTGGGACCATTGTAAATCTTAAAAAAACTGAAGAAGATAAGTTTCTATATTTATTTATTGCACTTGATGCAAGCATACGAGGATGGGAATATTGCTGTCCAATAGTTGTAGTTGATGGAATACATATACGGTCATCATTCGAAAGAACCATGTTGATAGCTAGCACATTGGATCCTAGAGGTTAGTATTTGTAGTAAAATTAACTTGAGTTTATTCTAATAGCAAAAGGAAATGATTATTAAACTATTGTGGTTATATCTTATTTACGGTATACATTTGATAATTGCATAGGACATATTTTGCCGTTGACGAATGGTATTGCTAATTTTGAAAATGACAATGCATGGTGTTGGTTATTTGAAAATTTCAAACAAGCATTTGGTGATAGAGATGATATGTGTTTTATTTCTGACAGAAATAAAAGCAATGGTGTCACGCCCTGAGAGGGTTTCCGAGATGTGGCCGACACCCAGAGACTATTGCTAGTGCCCAAGCAAACCACTTGGCCTCATCATATCCATTCAATCGAACAACTCTACAGATCAGCGGAAGTAAAAGAAAGTAAAATGGGCTCGTCTCATCTAATGTCTCAAATAATAATAGATTAATAATAAAGGCTAGTAGGAAGGACTAGATCACAATCTCAACATCAACGTCCGAATATCATCTATGAAGCCTCTATAACTAATCAAGTGGTGCCAATGACAGACCCATGGCTACCGAAATCAAAATATAAGACTAGTCTAGTCTAACGCAAAAGCATGATGAGATAAATAATAGTGGATCCTCCGGAGTTGGGGAGACTTACCAATAAGCTGAACGTCCTGGATCTTTAACGATGCACCTGTTGACGATCCCTAATTTCTGTATCTGCATCACGAAATGATGCAGCGCCGAGTGGCGTCAGTACGTGAGATGTACAATATGTAAAATAGCTGAATGAAACAGAAACATGTAGAATAATATGATACAACATCGACTCAGAATAGTAAACAATCAACATGTCAAGTGTCTATTCTAGAGCAAGAATAAAGAGTAGACAAGTGACCCATCAACACCTCAACCTCATCAATCAAATCAGACTCATCTCAAGGGAACTCAACTCAACTCAATTCGGAGTACTCAAGGTGGTAACTTTTGGGAGTTTCTCTTATCCGACAATAATCACTTATGAGCCAGTGATTGTACAACATCCCGCTAGTGTTTCCATAACCATTTCGTACTTGCCAGGTAGGGAATGAATCGAATCCCCTAAGGGAAACAACCTTAACAAGTCCTTTATTGTTTCAGGGACATAAACTCAACTTAAGAGGGAACCACAATGTAATGTGATGGTTCTAATCCTCACCTACGTAGTTTGACAAGTTTAAGTTGGACTAACTCTCACTCTTTCAGTGCTCGATACTCCTCCCAAGACTTAGTTCTCATAAGACCTCTATCTCAACCAATCTCATAGGGACTCTAACCCTATCATCAATCAACTCACAGGGACTTTAACTCTTTCATCAATCAGTCTCAATCAATAGCTCAAGGCTTGGAACAATCGTTAGGAAAAAATTGAATAAACCATCATTAGAATTCATTTATGGAGACTCATAGGACTATCAAGCTCTATTAACTCATCATCATCCTCTCACCACAATCACAATCACGATCAACAATCTCACGTCAAGACTCTAGACTCAACCCCTAGATCCATTCATGCATGCTTTCAAAGGTTAACATGTAAGGTTATGCAATTTCTCATGAAAATATCCAATTCAAGAAATAGGTTTATGATGATCATCAACATACAGAATTACATGTAATTAGATATAATTTGTGAGAAAACATTCAAGAATCAATTTAAGAAACATGCGTGGGTTCTCATGGATACTCAACTCCTCTATGACCATCTATGAGGCACATGAGAGGAAAATCTCATGCTTCTAGTTTAGCCTTACATACCTGAGATGAAGCTTTCAACAATCACTTCAAAGATTTCCTCAATCTTAAGCTCTTCTCCTCTTTCCTGAAGTCCTAGTCTTTTTAGATTGTTAGAAAATAACTTAGAATGGGGTTTTAGGTTTATTTTACGTCAAAATGACCTAATTAGATCATGTATTGAGTTTAGGAGGGGTTAGGAATTGACCGAAATGGTCCTCAAAAAATTTAGAAATTTTTCAGCTTCGGAATAACCCAGTCCACGACGCGAATTGGTCACGTACAGTGTATTTTTTTCTGAAAATTTTCTGAACGAGTTTTTCAATCCCCTCGAAAAATTTTGAAAAAAATATAAGTGTGGGTCTGTCGCTCTAAAAATCGACCGAGACCATTCTCCCGGTCAATTTTTCATGTTGATCACAAATCTGGTCTTGAATTTTCCATTCGAGCATTGGAAGATGCGTTACACACATACCCCTCCTCTAGGGGTATTTTGGTAATTTTACCCGGCGTTACCTATGGAATGCCACAACAACTGTTTATCTAGACATCAAACATTATGCTTGTATCTACCATTTGTGGTCTAATTTATTGAAGAAAACACACAAGAATGTCGATGAAGTCAGAAAATTATTCTTCAGCTTGATAAAGGCCTATACTGTCCAATAGTTTAATGAGTTGATGGATCGAATGAATGACATAAATCTAAAGATTCGATCATATCTAATGAAGGCTTATTTTGAGAGGTGGTCTCGCTGTCATACAACAGTAAAGAGAACTTGGACTTTGACAAGTAACAAAGCTGAGTCTATAAATAAAGCAATCTTACTTGGGAGAAGGCTATCAATGATTCCTATGTTGGAGTATGTAAGGCAAACAATAGAATGTTGGAATGAAAAATGCAACGAGGGGTAGGAAAACAACAATTGTTTTGACAAAGAAGTACAACAAATGTTGGTGGAAAATAAGCAATTGTCCAATAATATGACAGTTAGTACATTAATTTAATACTTTTTAATGTAATATTCGTGAAAAAATGCATAGATATTATTATTTTTATTGAAGGTACGGGCTTCAACAGAACATCTTCATACTATTACAGATGGTGCAAAGAGATTCACGGTTTGTCTGAACACACATATGTGTAGCTGTGGAAGGTTCAGCATGACGAAATTCCATGTAGTCATGCAATAGCTGCTATTGAATATAGGACCAAGCATGTTGAGAGATTTTGCTCAATCTACTATAGTAACAGGAATTTCAAGGATACTTATGCAATACCAATCGAACCACTGTCCTGCGAAAGCATATGGGTGATTCCAACTCATGTTTTGGAGGAATTGGTACTACCATCCACCACAAGAGGGAGACCAGGAAGGCCATCAAACAAAGACAGGAAGAAGGGATTCAATGAAATGAATTGCAAGAAAATTAAAGGTACCTGCAGTTTATGTGGGGTGGAAGGGCACAACAAGAAGAATTGCACCAAAAAAACATGTTTCGAGTGACAACGAATTTCTACTTTTTGTGGTCTCATTTGACATTGCTATTGTTTGTATTTTGAATCATGGGTATGTGTATTTGTTGAATTTTATGGTATAACATGTTGTAAGTTATTTTGCGTAATTGTGTCATTAATTATAAATTAAATGACTTAACTAAAATTTTCACATTAATTATTAATTATTACCGGTGAATTAATTTAATCTTATGATAAATGTTTCTTATTTATTTGAGTTTATGTATTTTAAAGTGTGGGTTAAATGCGCACACTGGTTTGGTAGTAGGTTTGGTATTTTTGACGGTTACCATAATGGTGGAAGCTAATTTTGTACAGGGTTAAAAAATCAGGGACTAGCTAAGTTGGAAACAACTTGGCTGTTTTGTGTAAGTTTTGTGACAATGATATTAACAATTTGTGTTAGTAAACATGAAAATATTTTTTGTGGTATAAAATTAGATTATGATATTTTTTTTGTTTATTTGTGACTTTTAGTTGGTGAGAGGTAAAGGGAAGATTTAAAAGTAGAAACAACATGAAGATTGGTGTAAGTTCCATTTGGAGATATATTTTATGTTTATGCAACTATAGAACATTCAATTTCTTGTCCTATATGTATTGGTATAAAAACAAACTGTAGTATAAAGAAACTGTTGACTGAATTTTGTTTCTTATGGTGGTTGTTGGTACATCAAAAATTAATCAAACTAGTTCATGTATGGGTTATGCTTATTTTAGGATGATACCAACATGACAATGAAAAAACATAAATAACATTTTTTAAACACCAAAACTGGGCATGACAAAATTATAAAGTAAATTATAAATTAAGAAAAAAGCATACTAAAACCCATGAAACCCAAAAAAAATGTTGAACATGAAGCACCCAACAACATAAAAAACAGTATGTATACCATATAAAATATCTTGTACAACATTCCAATAAGTACTAGAACTTCCTTCTAGGAACATTCTTAGATGCCGACACTCTTTCACTTTCCCTGACGTGCTCAACTTGCCTCGTAGGACCACTTAATTTGCTGACCACCTTTCCAGTCACCTCGCTTTGACTAATTGCATCGGAATCAATCTTCTTGTTTCCATAGTCCAATAGTAAAGTCTCACAACTCAGTCGACGGAAAGCAGGGTGTCAAGACGCGGGGTTAGGGCCTAGATGTGACACGGTGAATGGGGACTCGAGAGTCCCCGAACAAGCCTCGTTTATCAAATCCACATAATTAAGTTCAAAGGTATTTAAACGCATGTAACAAAATGACCAAAAAGTGAAAGCTCAAAAATCCATGATCTATAAATAAGCAGAAGGAGAAAGGTTTACAAAGTGCCCAACATTTGCCTCTAGTCAAGGAACGGGGGCCAGGACAAGTTCCGGGCGCACCCTTAAAAAAAGAGCATACATAATACAGCGGAGAAAGTAACTAGCTCACCCTCGAAATACGGGGCTCACCGCAAAAGAAGATCTTCAAGAACGAACTAGTCATCCAGTGGCTGGTATCCAAACTGCTTGGTCCCTACATGGTAAAATCATGTAGGCATAGAGTATGCATTAGTACATTTGAACGTACTAAGTATGCGGGCATGCAATGCATATGACTTATCGGACTTGCATATCAATGTTAGATGACAAGGGCACATAATATACAAGGATCATATAAGCAATGGAATTTAATAAACGAGATGCCACGGAATTCATGATGCGTGCAATGCGATAATGCACCTGTATAACGGGGATGGACTATAACCGACAAACCAAATCCATGCGAGCTATTACATGAATTGGACCGATTGGGGCCTCCCACCGGTAGGGAGAAGATTACTTGCCAAGGGTAATCTACATCGTACCTTACGACCACGCTTTTCGGTGGATGGTCACCTTCCTTACGACCACGCTTTTCGGAAGGATTTACAAGAATCATATCAAAGTGTCAAGACATAAGCAAGATAGACGAATATCATCCGTCCCTATGTAGGCACATAGTTCAAGGAAAGGGAGAGGGCCCCCAATCCATCAGTGCTAAGTCAATCACATCCCACTAGAATACTTATATATATATATGCAAGTGCTTTCAAAAGAGACAAGTATCCATTTCAAATCGTTCAATGTATGTATAGACTCAAATGCCAAAATCACAAGATCAAAATCAAGATTCTCATGCAAGGATTAGCTCATCTACATGTTCAAGATGGTGCGAGCACCCAAGATGCTCAAAGAGCCAAAGTACAAGACATATATGTGATCACATTTTGTCATAACTCATATTTTACCAAAATCATATCACAAGACATAATTGGGTCTATCCCACTTCAAAATTTCCATGTAGTCCAATGATCATGAGTGCAATGCAAGGCATGATGTAGGTATGGGATTGATAATGTAGAGTAAATTCTAAAACTTGCAATATAATATGAAGTCTTGGAAACTCACAAGAAAATTCATATGAAAATTGTAGTAGAGATCACCCATGCATAATACCATCTTTAAAGGGACATGCATGTTCAAGATTTGCATAATTTCAAGTAATTCATCGTACTAGAGCTTAACAAAGCTTTAATTTTAGAATAATGTGCAGCCCATGCATTGTTCAAATTTGACAAGAGTAAATAGTAAAACTCACATTAAAGTAGGCAAATTCATAAACAACTTGGAAGGAATGTTGGGTCTTTTTGGTTGAAAGAAACTAAGAATCAATCCCACATACCTGATTTGAAGATGAACTTGAGGACAAAAGGGACTCCAAATTGAAAGCCTTGTCTTGAAAATCCTAGAGAGAAGTTGGAGAATCTTGTAGGAGTATTTTAGAGAGAAGGAGTGAAATGAAGAAAATGACTGAAAAACGAAGGAGTTCAGCTAGTTTAAAGGGCTTAGGAGGGGTGGGAATGAACAAAATTCACGTTTAAAATAATCCAAATTTTGAAAATGCCATTTATGAAATGGACCTAAATTTGGTTTGTCTGGGTCACACGGCTCAGTACACGGTTCGTGTAGAGTCGCACGGACCATAAATAGTACCGTGGCCCTAGACTTAGAATTTGCAGGAGTAAAATTCCACCAAACTAACTGAACTAAGTAGAACCACATGGACAAGTGCACGGACCATATGGAGTCACACGGACCGTGACCCGGTCTGTGTATAGGTGACTTCCACACAACAACTACACAGAAGGTCACATGGACCGTGTGGAGTCACATGGACCATGTGAAGGTCCGTGTACCGTTACTTGGAAATTTTTCCAACGGGGAGCTGATCAAGTGTCACTTCACGGAAGGCCATACAGACCATGTGGGGTCACACGGGCCGTGTGGGATCCTCCGTGAAGTGGTACCTGACAGCTTTCCTGGAGAAAAATTCTAGGCCTCAAGACGATGCCGGTGAGGGAAAAATCTGGGGCTTTACACAGGGTCAAATGGTTTTTTTCCAATCTCAGCATAACTCTATCCTTGACATATGAGCTCAACAAAAACACATGTATACAATCCACAATCACTACCCAGGTTTTAAAAAAAAAAAGAAGACATAAAAACATAAACAAAAATAATTTGGAAGATAAATAAAAAATTATTACTTACTTGGAATCGTCAAGTTGCTGTGGAGTGTTATCACAAGTAAAAAACGTGAGGCTATCCGAGAATACATAGTCAGCATAGTCTACTGAGTTTTTCCAATCAATATCATCCCTTTCTCCGTAAAACCCAGTAATAACAAAAAGAGAGGAATAGTTTTGGACAACTTCTTTACCAACTAAAGCACAACCATAGTGTGGTTGGACCCAACCTCGCGAAGTGAATCAAATATGAACAGACACATACTTTATTAAGAAAATGCTACCAATACCCAATGACATTTTGCGGGAACATGAATGGGGATACGAATGTAATCCACTTTATCCCACGACGTATTTGTCAATATCTTGTAACCCCTTATATATTGTGCAATATCATGGTTTTGGGTGATCAATGTATTGTCCCTGTTGTTGGTATCCCAAATGTCATGGATTTTTTCAACCCAATTAATGAAGAATGTGTTATTCATCGTGACTCTGTCTTGGGTTGCATCACCATACTTGCATTTCTTACCCAGGTAGTACATAAGGACATTCACTTTCTGTATTTTCATTAAAAAGGTGGAAAGAAACACTCATTAAGCAAAAATAATTAAGATCTGCACAATGTATGCACTAATATTTCACAAGTAATTCAAACATGTACTATCATAAATACAAATATGTAGATAAAAAAAATCGAACCATGACAAGACACCTATTATACTAAGTTGTTACACCAAACACCTAAACAATAAAGATGCAATAAGATTGGCCAACACACCAACAATTTGAGCACCGAATAACCATCTGAACAAAATTACTTATCCCCACCCAAAAATAAAGGAAAACACTCTTTGGTTATTTTAAAATGCACACAAAGGCCAAATAGAAAGAAACAAATACATATATCAAAATTGAAACAAAAAATTGAAAGCCATGCTTAACAAGTACAAACTGATAAAAAAAAAACAGCCATGATGTAAACTATCCTCGAAATCCAATAACACGACAACATAGAGACTATATTGATTACCATTATATTTTACACCTAACAACCATAGGGAAAAATTAATGTTACCCAGACAACAAATTTTATATCAATGAAAATACCCTCATGACCACAACAATTATGCACGAATATCTAAGAGACTTAAACTTGATAGAGTAGTACAAAAAAATAGGGTAACAAGCACACCAATATTTACATCACACCCAGGCGACCAATTGATTAAAAACACTTAATAAATAATGAAAACATAATAAATAAGATTAACGAGTCAGTCCAAGCCTTTCCGGTAGTGACCATGACGTAAAATCAATCCATCAACCCGATAGATTCAGCACCAAAATCAAACGGAGGATTTATCTTGTTCGATGTAACAGTAAAAGCGTTGACTTTCCTAAAAATGATAAATGGGTAAATAATTAATATAAGGAATTCAATTAAATCATAAATAAAAAAGGCACAAACCTGCCACATTTTTTCGATAATCTGTCTTTAATCCACTTCTTAAGGGAGTCAACCAACTCCGGATGAACTTCAAATTCATCATAGCCAACAAAAGGGAGCTTCAACTCAAATATGACCAACAAGTTATTTGATTTACCTGCAAAACTATTTAAGTAAGTATACGGTAATTGGACAAACTTTCCAGGAGCCTTTGTTCGTACCCGTTGCGTTGGTGTCACATATGAAATTTTATTTTCCAAAGAGACAATCTGAGACTCTCTAAAATCGGGTAATTCAAAGTTATCTAATGTAGGAGTCTTGTGTTCAGATGTTGTTAGTGCATCTGCGACTTTAAATTGGGTTAAGAAGGTTATTAAAATGTGATGAGTTTCACTTTTATTGATTGAGATTGATTGTTTTCATAAGTAAATACTAACCTTCAACTCTCACGCGAGGATATTTTTCATCATGATGTGCACCATGATCAATCGATGGAAAATCATGAATGGGATAGTCAAAATCGCTGATATCTACATCGACATCGACCGGAATGTCACCCGCACCAACCTATATACAAGAAATGATGATTAACAGATAAGATAACCAAAATAGACTCAAAGTGAAAACAAGTTACATTAAAAAACAGTGATGCTCCAACTTAAATAAAAAACATATCACCCACCATGTAAACAACTAATCTGAATACCAAAAAAAGGATGCATAATAGTCACCATGGACAATACCATCAGAAATACCATTATGCAGTATAATTAGATGCCATGAGAAAAGAGAAACAACACTAATACCCAAGGTTTGAAACATGGTGACAGAAAAATTGTACACCAATGGGGAAACTAACAAATACAACAATGTCTTTAGAAAAAAAAAAGGCATTGTGAATAAAAGATACACCATGATAACCAAAAACATTGTGCCCCCAATACGAACACTAACCGAAACATCAATATTTTAAACCATTAAAAAACAAAATGTTAACCATATTGAATACCCACCAATATTTTTTTACCAAACACACCAATCTTTTTTACCAATTAAACAAAAAGTAAAAGAATTAAGAATTTCAATTACGAATAAAAACTAAAAAATCCATCATGAAATGCACTAGCCTGAAAACAATAACAATTTCACCAACTAATGAGATTTCACTATAACCTAGAAAGGAATCACCATGATGAATACCAACAAGAATACCTTTAAATGGAGTTACTACCAACAGGGAACCTAACGAACACACCAATTTCTTTTTACCAATCAACAACCAATAGAAAAAACCACCATGAATATGCACCAGCATGAACACAATAACAATTTCCCAACTACCAATACCAACAAAAATACCTTTAAGTGGAGAAACTACCAATAGGAAACCTAACTAACACTCCAAATTCTTTGCCAAAAAAAATAAAGGCATTAGGAATTTCAACAACTAATAAAATTGAAAAAAGTTATCTAAAAGGCATTGTCATGAAAAAACCAAAATAATTTCACCACCTAATCAGTGGACCAGTGGATAATGTCAATCTGCACCATGTTGAATACCAACAAAAACACCAACATTTTAAACCAAAATATCAATTTTAAACCAAAATCTAACCATAACTATTACACTATATTTACCATTAAAAAACAAATTATTGACAATATTTTGCACAGGTAAGGGAACTAAGTAACACACCAATAGTTTTACCAGTTAAAAAAATAGAAGCATTAACAATTTCAACAACTAATAAAAACTAAAAATTCCACCATAAAATGCACTAGCCTGATAACAAATAACTATTTCACCAACATAATCACCATTATGAATACCAACAAGAATACCTATAAGTGCAACAAATACTTTTACGAACATAAACAAAAGCAACTTCATTTTCGCAAATACACAAAGTTCAATAGAATTTTACTCCACATTCTCCAAAATTTTACCAAATTTCTTCCAGTTAATAAGTGAGGCTAACGATGTCACGCCCCGGGAGGGTATCCAAGGCATGACTGGCACCCAGAGACTATTGCTAATCCCCAAGCGAACCGCTCGATCTCAGGACAGGCATTCAACATCAAGCATAGTAGAAATAATAGAATAAGGCAGTGAGCTACATCAATAATTCTACATCAATAAGAAGGGCCAATGGCTAATGAACTCAGTCTCAACATCAATGGTAAGCAAATCTGAATGCTAACTCAACTCAAAAGGGGAAAAGACCTCAACATCAAACCTTAACTCATGTCTATGAAGCCTCTAACTCAACTAGATAGTCTAAGAGGGTACCATGATAGGCCATGACTACCTAACCCAATAAATAAAATAACAGGTAAAGGAAAAAGGGCTCCTCCGGATAGCAAGGAGGGCTCACTAATGACTGAAATCAAAATCTCTAAACCTCAACGATGCGTCTGCTGAAGTCCTCTACCTCCTGTATCTGCATCATGAAATGATGCAGCCCCGAGTGGCGTCGAATGTACGGTATATAAGATGGATGAATATAACAGTACAAATAGAGCAGTATAGGGATAATATCAACTCAACATCATACTCCGTCAGAATGTCAAATATCTATCTAAAGCAAGAATAGAGAGTAGATAAATGTCCCATCAATGTTTCATCAGTACATCATCAATATATCAGACTCACCTCAAGGAAACTCGACTCATCTCAACTCACCTCGAAGGACTCATGCCCGTCTAGGACAAAGATAAAGAGTAGGTAGTAAAACATCAAGACCCATTAAGATTCATACCATTACATCAATATTAGAGTTTTATCAATATGGAACCTAGCTGGGAGTTTCTCTAATCGATAACTATCACCTATGAGCCGCTGATGGTACAATGAAGCAATGCCGTTACCACATCCATCCAATACCCTGCCCGGGTTAAAGGACATCACCATCAGTGAATCCACAAGAAATAACATCAGTCCTCTTTTGGGACAAAAGGAAACATCCACATTGCTGTTCGATCCTCTCCTACGCAGGCCACTTAGTTAATGAGTTCGAGTGGGACTCACTCTCACCTATTTTAGTGCTCAATACTCCTCCCAGAACTCGACATGCTCATAAAACATCATCGTCAAGATTTCTTATCATCGGTCCCATAGGGACATAGTACATCAACATCAACATCAACATCGGATCATCAACATCAACTTATCTCATCAGCATCAACATCAACATCATGGACTCGTAACATTCTTTTAGAATTTAGTTTCAGGTTTATAAGACTCATGAACATCATTCTCATCAACATCATCATCAAGACTCAAAATTTGGACCACAATCACAACATCATCATCGTCAAGGCTCTAGACTCATCCACCTAAGTTCATTCTTGCATTCTTTAGTAAAATAGACATAGAGTTTTGTAAAATCATTCATGAGAACAACTTATGTAGTAAATGAAGTTTATGATGATCATCAACTTAAAAAATACATGAATTATGAAGACTCTCAGTAGAATACTCAAGGATTTTCACATATAACTCATCATCTTCAATCATAGACTCAATTTACTCAAAAAGGGGCACATGGAAGAACAATCCCATGCTTTAGGTTAGCCTTACATACCTGGGGTGATTGCAAACAACAATTTCTTGGGAAACTTCTTCTTGACTCTTCAATCTCTACTCTTCCCAAGCCCTAACTTGATAATCTTGCCAGGAAGGGGATTTAGAATGGGTTTTGGAACCCTTTCTTTGTGAAAACGACATATATTAGTTATATATGGAGTTTAAGAAGGTGTTAGGAATGGACCAGAATGCCCCTCAAATTTTTTTGGAAAATTTTCAGCCGTGAAATAACCCAGTCCGCGACGCAGACTGATCGCGTATGGTTCATTTTTGGAAAAAATCTTCCTAGACGAGTTTTCCCTAGTCCCATAAAGAAATTACGGAAAGACATAAGTTATCCTCTGAGATAGGTCCGCGACGCAGCTTTGTCGCGGATCCTCACTATTTTGCATCTTTGAATGAAAAATTATCTTTTGATTTGATCGCTCTAAAAATCGACCAAGACCCTTGCCCACTCAATATTTCGCGCTGATCACAAATCTGGTCTCAGATTTGATATTCGAGCATTGGAAGATGCGTTATGCGTACCTCTCTCCTCTAGAGGTATTTTGGTAATATTTACCAGGCATTACATCATCTCCCCCTTGGGATCATTCGTCCTCGAATGATGAGTAGGAGCCGTATTATGGCATGAATAGACTCAAGACTCATCTCAATACTCACTCTACAACTCAACTTCTCAACTCTTCATCGACCTCGATAACTCTACTCAGAACGTCAAGAATAGACACATCAACTCAAGATAGAAACATCAATTTAAGTAAAGAGTAGAAGAATTACCTTCAATATTCTCGTCATCAAGCACAAATAGGTGTGGGTATTTGGCTCTCATCTCTTCCTTAGGTTCCTACGTGGCTTCCTCAACAAATTGATTCCTCCACAAAACTTTAACGGAGGCTATCCCTTTGTTTCTCAGTCTGCGAACCTGTCGATCAAGGATTTGGACTGAAAGTTCCTCGTAGGACAAGCTATCTTTCACTCCAGTGCTCTCAACAGGGATCACCAAGGCAGGACCTCCCAAACACTTCTTCAACATAGAAATGTGGAACAACGGATAAATTCCATCTAACTCAGAAAGTAACTCTAGCTCATAAGAAACCTTCCCAATTCTCCTCATAGTATGATAAGGGCCGATATAGCAAGGACTTAATTTCCCCTTCTTCCCAGACCTCATGACACCCTTCATGGGTGATACCTTCAAGTATACCCAATCGCTCATCTCGAACTCTAAGTCCCTTCTCCTCGCATCAGTGTAAGACTTCTGACGGCTTTGTGTAGTCTTTAACCTCTCTGTAATAATCTTCACTTTCTTTATGAACTGGTGGATAAGGTCAGGCCCAATCAACTCGGCTTCCCATCCTTAAACCACCCAATGGGTGATCTACATCTCCTCCCATACAAGGCCTCATAGGGGGCCATTTGAATACTCGCATGATAACTATTGTTATATGCGAATTCAATCAGTGGTAGATGGTTATCCCAATTACCTTTGAAGTTGAGGATGCAGGTTCTCAACATATCTTCTACCGTCTGAATGGTGGGCTCCGCCTAGCCATCCGTCTGTACCTTGGTACCCAATCCCTTCTAGAAAGACCTCCAAAAGTGAGAAGTAAATTGGGCTCCTCTGTCCAAAATGATGGACAAGGGAAGTCCATGCAACCTCACAATCTCTTGGATGTACATCCTAGCATACTCCTCCATAGTATTAGTTGTCGACTGCCAAGAAGTGTGCTGATTTAGTCATCCTGTCTACAATCACCTATATGGAATCATGCTGTCTCCAGGATCTCGGTAAGCCAGTGATGAAGTCCATGTTAACCATCTCTCACTTCCTCTCGAGAATCTTAAAGTTTTGAGCCAAGACACTTGGCCTTTGATGATCAACCTTCACTTGCTGGAAATTCGGACACTTTGAAACAAACTCAGCAATGTCCCTTTTCATTCCACTCCACCAATACACTTCTCTTAAGTCGTGCTACATCTTGGTGGATCCCGGATGAATGAAGTATCTAGTGCGTGGGATTCAACCACGATCCTCTATCGGACACCATCAACATCAGGAACACATAGCCTACTCTGGTACCTCAATACCTTATCTCCCTTTTTTGAGAATACCATCACTTTTTGTTTCTGGACAACCTCCTTCAATTGGAGTATGATAGGTACTCGATCTTGCTTCTCTTTTACTTCTACTCCTAGGGATGAGGCAGATATACTCTGAATATTGATTCCTACCTCATCATTCTCCTCAAGTTGGACTCTTAATCGAGCCACCCTATGCGCTTCCTTCATTAGCTCTTTCTTCTCTTCCACAACATAGGCTGTTCTACCCATTGACAACCTGCTAAAAGCATCAACAACAATGTTAGATTTACCTGGGTGGTATAGGATGCTCATGTAATAATCCTTGAGCAACTCCAACCATCTCCTTTGTCGCAGGTTGAGCTCTCTCTGACTGAAGACATATTGCAGGCTCTTGTGGTTAGTGAACACGTCTACATGCACTCCATACAAGTTTTGGCACTAGATTTTAAGTGCAAATACTACCGCCGCCAACGTAAGATCATGGGTCGGATAGTTCCACTCATGAACTTTAAGCCTCCTGGAAGCATAGGCTATCACCTTCCCTCTCTGCATCAATACACAACCCAACCCAACTCTTGATGCATCACAATATATCACAAACTCTTCTATCCCATCGGGCAACATCAAGACAAGTGCAGTGGTCAATCTAGTCTTCAACTCTTGGAAGCTCATCTGACATTCCTCAGACTACTGAAGCTTGACCTTTTTTTGAGTCAGCTTGTACAATGGTGCGGATAAGGAAGAAAATCCGTCAACGAATCTGCGGTAGTAGCCTGCCAATCCCAAAAAACTCCTTATGTTAGTTAGAGAGGTCGGACTTGGCTAGTTCTTAACTGCTTTAATCTTCTGGGCATCTACTCGATTCTATCACCCGAAACAACATGGCCTAGGAAAGCCACTAACTTGAGCCAAAACTCACACTTTGAGAACTTCGCGTACAATTCATGGTCCTTAAGAGTCTGAAGGACAATTCTAAGGTGTTTGGCATGCTCTTCCTCGTCCTTCGAATACACCAAATCATCAATGAACACGATTACAAACATGTCAAGGTAGGGGTCTGAACACCCTATTTATCAAGTCCATGAAAGCTACTGGTGCGTTCTTCAACCCAAAAGACATGACCAAGAACTCAAAGTAGCCATATCTAGTCCTGAAGGTTGTCTTTGGAATATCACATTTTCTCACCTTCAACTGGTGGTACCCTGATCTGACGTCTATATTTGAAAAGCATGAGACACCCTGAAGTTGGTCAAACAGATCATCTATCCTAGAGAGAGGATATTTATTCTTGATAGTGACCTTGTTCAGTTGCCTACAGTCTATGCGTATCATAAAAGACCCATCCTTCTTTCGTAGAAACAGAACGGGAGCACCCAAGGAGAAACACTCGGCCTAATAAAGCCCTTCTCTAACAAATCCTTTAAATGCTCTTTCAACTCCTTCAACTCAGCAAGGGCCATACTATATATGGGAATTGAAATAGGTTGCGTATCGGGAATAATATTAATCCCGAAGTCGATCTCCCTATCAGGAGGGACTCCAGGTAAATCCTCAGGGAACACCTTAGGGAACACATTCACAATCGGAACTAACTCAAGAGTAGGGGACTTGATATCCTCAAATTTAACTCGTATGAGGTGGTAAATACAACCTTTAGAAATTAGCTTCCTAGCCTTAACTTAGGAAATAAACTTACCCTTGGGTGCAACAGAACTTCCCTTCCACTCTAGGACCGGTTCATTCAGAAATTGGAATTTGACAACTCGGATCCTACAATCTATTGAGGCATAGCAAGCATGCAGCCAATTCATACCAAGGATTATATTAAAGTTAACCATCTCAAACTCTACCAAGTCATCCAAAGTATTCCTATGATAGATGGATACTACATAATCTTTATAGACCTTCTCAGCTAAGATAAACTCACCAGTAGGAGTAGAAACAGTATAAGACTTAAGCAAACACTCTGGAAAAATCTCAAATTTATTTGTCATATAGAGCGTCACAAAAGATAAAGTGGCACCCGAGTGAAGCAGTGCATAACAATTATAATAAAAGACTCGAAGCATACCCGTAATAACATCTGGTGCAACCTCTTGGTCATGCCAATTTCCCATCGCATATAGACGGTTCGTCTTGCCTCCTGCACCTACAGTCGTAGCTTTCTGCTGACTGCTCGTGGGGGGCACTGTAGAGGACTGAGCTTTGTTACTCCTATCACTCTATCTCCTCGTAGGACACTTACCCTGAATATGGTCAGTCTGTTCGCATGAATAACAAGCATTTGTGCCCTCATGGCATGCACCAAGGTGAAGTTTGCCAAATCTGCCATAAGGTGACTGTCCTCTTGGGCCTTGGGTCACCTAGCTTGGACTGAGGACCCTGAGCTCAAAAATTCTAGTGACTATAACATTTCTGATCATACCTGGTTTGCTGAACAGGTGCACTTGCCACTGAGGGTGCATAGCTAGAAGACTTCTTCTGAAGGTCAGTTCTATCACTCTTATTTTGCTTCCGTTGGCTAGGCTCATGCCCTGCCGATTTGGCCTTCTTACTCTGTTGCTCTTCCTTATCCTTCTTCTTGTCCTCCTCAGTTTTCTGGGCATAGACCATAAGTCTAGAGATGTCCATACCTGGAATATGCAATGCTTCCTTACACTCCCTCTTCACATGCCTGCCCAATCTAGGCACGAACTTTCTCATCCTCGCCCTCGTATCGAGAACTATCTTTGAGGCATATTGCGACAGCTGAATGAATTTGAGGCTGTACTCTTTG
Organism: Solanum rostratum; assembly: GCA_029948455.1. Lineage (NCBI taxonomy): Eukaryota > Viridiplantae > Streptophyta > Magnoliopsida > Solanales > Solanaceae > Solanum > Solanum rostratum. Next base: position 29,380,212 of record CM057052.1, on the reverse strand, counting down.
ACAATCAACCCCTCTTGTTTCTGGTTCACAAACTCCTTAACCTTCACCTCCCTAAACTCTTGGGGAAAGAAGTGGTCGAGGAAAGCACTCTCAAACTCCTCCTACTTAGCAGGTTCAACATCCTCACCTCTACCATCTTCCCATTGGTTATATCAGACATTAGCAACATCCTTAAGCTGATATGACACAAGCTCAACTCCCTCAACATCATTCACATACATAGCCCTCAAAATCTTGCACATCTCATCAATAAAAGTTTTGCGGGTCTTCCTCAACTTTATACCCCGTATAGACTGGCGGGTTCACCCTCAAGAAATCTCTGAGCCTGGCTGCAACTGTAGGCTCTTGGGAGCTGGAGCTAGGGCCCTGGGGACCTCGGCAATTACTCTGGGAGGACACTAACTGAGTGAGCATAGCAATGACTCCCTTGAAGTCTGCTTCCAAAGTGGGGGCTGACTGAGCAGGTGGTGCTTGTGGAACCTCAATAGTTCTGACCGATCGACACTGTCTCCTCGTCTCAGTCTTAGTAGGGGCCTCTGGTGGGGAATTCTTACATTTGGGGTTGAGGCAACTCTTTGGGCAACAATACGTTTAGGAGGCATGATATGTAAACGCGTAATGCACGAATTAGAAGGGAGTTTCATAGAGTCAAACTCTATCGCACAAACTCAGAATATCAAAGAAGTGTAACCATTCCTAATGTGCTATAGCCTCCTGTTTATGAAGTGTGGTGCACAACACATACATATTAAAAAGACTACTAGACACGGCTTCATAGACTCCTTAGGACTCTTGAACTTTGTGCTCTGATACCAAGTTTGTCACGCTCCGAGAGGGTACCCTAGGCATGGCTGGCACCTAGAGACTATTGCTAGTCCCCAAGCGAACCGCTTAATCTCAGGACAGTCATTTAACATCAAGCATAGAGGAAATAATAGAATAAGGCAGTGAGCTACAGCAGTCATTCTACATCAATAAGAAGGTCCAATGGCCAATGAAGTCAGTCTCAACATCAATGGTAAGCAAATGTGAATGCTAACTCAACTCAAAAGGGGAAAAGACCTCAACATCAAACCTTAACTCATGTCTATGAAGCCTCTAACTTAACTAGACAGTCTAAGAGCATACCATAATAGGCCATGACTACCTAACTCAATAAATAAAATAACAGGTAAAGGAAAAAGGGCTCCTCTAGATAGCAAGGAGGGCTCACCAATGACTGAAATCAGAATCTCCAAACCTTAATGATGCGTCTGCTGAAGTCCTATACCTCCTATATCTGCATCATGAAACGATGCAGTTCCAAGTGGCGTTAGTACATAGAATGTATAGTACGTAAGATGGCTGACTATAAAAGTACAAATAGAGTAGTATAGGGATAACATCAACTTAACATCATACTCCGTCTGAATGTCAAATGTCTATCTAAAGCAAGAGTAGAGAGTAGACAAATGACTCATCAATACATCGTCAATACATCAGACTCGCCTCAAGAAAACTCGACTCAACTTAGCTCAACTCGAAGGACTCATGTCCATCTAGGACAAAGATAAAGAGTAGGTAGTAAAACATTAACATCCATCAAGACTCATACCATCACATCAACATCAGAGTTCTATCAGTATGGAACCTAGCTAGGAGTTTCTCTAACTGATAACCATCACCTATGAGCCGGTGATTATATAGTGAAGTGATGCCGTAGTCACATCTATCCAATACCCTACTCGGGGTAAAGGACATCACATCAGTGGATCCAGAAGAAGTAACATCAGTCCTCTTTTGGGACAAAGGAAACATCCGCATTGCGGTTTGATCCTCTCCTACACGGGCCACGTAGTTAATGAGTTCGAGTGGGACTCACTCTCACCCATTTCGGTGCTCAATACTCACTCCTAAAACTCGACATGCTCATAAAACATCATCATCAAGATTTCTCATCATCGGTCCCATAGGGACATAGTACATCAACATCAACATCGGATCATCAACATCAACTCATCTCATCAATATCAACATCATGGACTCGAAATATTCTTTTAAAATTTAGTTTCAAGTTAGTAAGACTCATGAACATCATTCTCATCAACATCATCATCAAGACTCTCAAAATTTGGACAACAATCACAACATCATAAATATCATCATCGCGAAGGCTCTAGACTCATCCCCTAAGTTCATTCTTGCATTCTTTAGTAAAATAGACATAGAGCTTTGTAAAATCATTCATGAAAACAACTTATGCAGTAAATATCTTGGGTTGCCTCCCAAGTAGCGCCTGATTTATTGTTGCGGCATGACTTAGACAACTTGGTTACTCAGACTTCACTAAGTTCCCAAACTTCCATCTTTAAGTCATTGGGCTTTTTCATTGACTAATAGATGTTGAAGATGACTTTCATTATTCAATCGAAACTTGAGTTGTCTAGATTCCATATCCACTAGTGCTTGCCTAGTGGCTAGGAAGGGCCTTCCCAAGGTGATTGGAACTTCTAAGTTGACTTCGTAATCAAGGATCACAAAGTCTACGGGGAATATGAATTTCTCTACTTTGAAAAGGATGTCATATAGTATCCCCACATGCGTCTTCACTGTTCTGTCAGCCATCAACAATTGCATGCTCGTAGTAGTTGGGGCTTATAGTTTCTTGAACACCGTAAGGGGCATTAAATTTACGTTGGCACCTAGATCACATAATACCCTTGCGAACTCAACATCTCCAATAGTGCAAGGTATGGTGAATGCTCCAGGATCTTCTCACTTCTGCACTATGGACCTTGTTGCTATTGCACTGCAATGCTGAAGCTTTTTGGAGAACTCTTGGCTCGCAGTCTGCTTCTTTGTGACCAAGTTCTTCATGAACTTTGCAGACCCAGGCATCTTCTCCAATGTCTCAATGAGAGAGATGTTGATGGAGAGTTTCTTTAGCATGGAGATGAAGTGCTGGAATTTATCTTCCTCCTTCTTTTTGAGTCTTTGAGGGAAAGGAGGGGGAGGTCTAGGAATGGGTTTCAACCTCTGTGGTGTCACTGCAGCATTACTTACCCCATACGTGGCATGAACATATCTGGTCGTTGCAACTTTGCTCTCAACTATCTCCTCATGCGAATCATCCTCATCATCAACTGACATCAGAGGGTCAATGGTCTATTTGTCACCACGTGTAGCTACTGCAATACACTGTCCCTCATTCTTTGGGTTTTGAACTTTCTTGTTGGGCATTGTACCTTTCTACCACTGGTTCAAGTGAGTTGACTTCTGATCGAACTGTTGCTCCAGCTACTTGATTTTCATAGAATGAGACTCAATTTTCTGATTAATTCTAGAGATGTTAAATTTCATCCCCTTCAAGGTCTCATCCTGAGAGTCAGCCTTCTTCAATAGTCGATCAAACATCTTCTCAATTAGAGAACCACCAGCACTAGAATCTCGATTATGTGGTGGCACATACGAACCAATATTATAACCATCTCTGCATCCGCAATCAATATCTTTGTCCTAGCCCTTGCTTCTATCATAGTAGCCTCCTCGATTGTTGTCTCTGAAGGCACCATCCCTGTTACCCTTGACCTTGGTGCGAATAGTCCTAATTAGAACCTTGGGCATTGGTCCAAAACCCGCCATCTGATTAGTGACGTAGCAAGTTTCCTCCTCATAGTAAGGCTCCTCGTACATGGGATATCATGAAGGCTGATGAGCTATTGCATTCACACGTTCTAAGTTCTGCTTCATCAACAACTTCACATTGGTACTAATCAATGCAAGCTCTTGCATCATATCCTCATTTATGTTGCTTGCGTAAAATTAGTTCTGACTGTGAATGAGCTCTTAGTTGTTGACTTATCTCTCGTCCCCCATGCACGATTTGTTTTGACCACTTTCTCCAACCTTTCAGTAATCACCGGCTATGGACGATCTAGAAATGAGCCTTCCATGATAGTGTTAGCAACAACTCAGCTATTCTCGTGCAAGGCTTGATAAAAGATCTCCACTAAGGCGTCAACAATGCTCTTGTGGTTAGGGACACTCCTCAGGAACTTTGTGAACCTCTCCCACATAGTGCTGATCGAATCACCAAGTAGTTGCTCAAAGTTGTTGATTTAGTCCTTCAACTTCAGCTTCTTTGACCTTTGAAAGAACCTCTCCAAAAATGCCTTCTGCAGTTCTGCCCAGCTAGTGATCAAACTCAGTGGGAGCTCGGATAATCATAGTGTTGCATCACCTGTTAGAGATAATGGGAATACACGGAGCCCAACGACATCCATAGACAGGTTCTGGCTTTCCATCATTCTCTTACATACGAAGACAATGTTGTGTAGATGGTTATGTAGATCCTCTAATGGTAGGCCAGTGAACAACCCACGATTCTGCAGCATTTGGAGTAACCAACTTGAAACAACAAACTTTTTGTCATCTGGTATGGAGGTAACACAATAGCTGCAGTGACATCCATTTCCATACGATCAAGCTGATATTGATTCCATGTGTGAGGCATGACTTGAAGATCCTGTGGTGGTGGATTAATATCCTCAAGTGGAGGTTGGTTATCATTATTATTATTGTTCTGCTTCAGTGCTGCATTCACTGCCTCATTTGCAGCATTGTTTGCATTGTTCTGGGCCATTCTTCTCTGCGTCTTTTGGATCTTAGGGTCAAACAGAGTCAAGGGTATGCCTCGACATCAAGTGTTGTGCATACATTACACCTGCATGCTGAAAAAAAACAAAAACAGCAAAACACAAAATGAGGAAAATAAGGATTAATTCCCGAACTATTCAAATTAAATCAGTCTAGTTGTATTCCCTGGCAACGATGCCAAAATATTGATGTCACCCAAACTACACCTCTTTTATGAAGGTTAAAGTGGTCATTGTCAAGATATATAACCTAAACAAGGTTAGAATCAAATTCCACAAGAAATATTGTAGACTCAGAGTAATTTCAAGCAAGTTGAGTGAAATAACCTACTTATCTTAAGAAACGGGGGAGGGTTTTTTATTTGCAGAAAGTAAACCTAAACTAGAACAAGTTTTGTGAAACTAGTGAGAAGAGTAACTAGGGTAGTGTGTTCCCCATGATTCCCTAACTTGACATTACCAAATAACCATAATCTTTTCTAGTGTGTTGCATGCAGAATGGTAAGTTAAGTTAACCAAACCCTTTGATCCAGGACAGAGGTAAATTTCACTACGTGATTTAATCAATCCCTGCAGTGTGACATTACTAACCCTTACCTATTGTCCCAGTAAATCCTCTCCTTGATCTAGTTTGGTTGATTAGATGAGAAGAAATCAATCAAATCCTATTAATTAACCTCTTTTCAAATCATTACTACCTTGATCCAGCCAGTAACAACTAGGGTATTTCTAACGTTAGCCACTATTTAAAAGCAATTAAAACGAAGAGAATTAATTAATAAATGCATACAAACTTTTTAAAAATTACGAATTATCTAGTTTTACCTTGTTATTTCTTCAAGGCTCCCACAACCCTATTTATAGATTTAGCTATGCATAATCATTGTAGATGCAAGAATTGTGATATGGAATAACATAATTGAGCACTTACAAAGATGAATTTAAGAATGAGAAATCGCAAACTCTTCACGAGAAATCACAAAGTTTTGATTAAAATCACAAAGTTGTGTTCCAAGTGTTTCTAAGCACTTCTCTCTATGTTTCTAGCCATTCTCTACTGAAAATAAACTAAAAAAAACCTATTTATAGTACTTAAAATACAAGTCCAAAGCAAAATAGGAAAACTAGATTGGGAAGGCAATATGAGCAGGGTTAGGGGCCGTACTAAGTTTTACGGCCGGTGTCGGGGCTTTGTAAACTTCATTCTTCAAAACTGGGCTCAACTTCTACAAGACCTTTCTACATGCCATATTCAAACTCACGACCCATATAGGATTTTGTTTGATGACTTTCCAAAAAGTCTCAACTTCTGATCCTCAGGGTAAAGAACCTCATCCATGACTCGTACAAATTTCCACGACTCGTCTGACAGTTCATAGACACCACTTCAAAAAATTGGCCCTTCACTGGATCTCAATCACAAATCCGCTATATGGCTTGTGAAAATTTCCATGGGTCGTAAAGTGCTTCGTACATCAGCAAAAACACAGCAACTGCAACACTCGGCCCAAAATCTTGTCAAATCCTGTAATTCTGAAAAAACATAAAAACACATCAAACCTACTAATATTGCTTTGAGAACACAAAAAATTCCAAGTTTTAAGCATCAAAAGTGTTGTATTTTGACCGCGCATCAAGCTCCGGTCCATACATTGTTAGATCATCTAGGCAAAATGTATGCGTTAGTACTTAAAATGTACTAAGTATGTCTTGTGCAATGCAACAAAGAACATAAGCTATAATTGAACAATATGCATAATCATAACCAACGAATATAAGCTCAATACGTCATGAATGGCAAATGTTTAGTTGAACATGCATGGAGAATCATCAAATCACATGACACCATATACATAGTGAGAAGGAACCATAATCGACATGTAAGACCAAGCGAGCTACTACTTGGAATTCCAATGTTCACTCCACACTGAACAAGGAGTGGTGTACTTTGCTAAGGTAAATAAAAAACTCACCTTATGACATAGCCTTTTCAGTAAGTGCCCATATACCCTGTACCTTATGGTATGACCTTTTCAGTAGACGTCATCGATCATCTTTGCCTTACGTCATTGACTTTTCCATACATACAAGCCCATATAGGGAATCAATAGCACAGACCAATGGTGGCACATAGTTTAGGGACAATGGGAGACTACCAAGGTCCTCTCGGGGCTAGGTCACAATCCCACAAAATACTTGAAACATTGTCATAGTCATATTACTCATAGTCTCAAAACATCATAATTTAGTTCTTGGAGTATATCATTAAGACATAGCTTATAACATCAAAGATAGGGCTTTACATCATTTTTAACATTCATATCATGCTCATGAGCTCATAGCATACTTGTTATCCCTCTTATTAGTCTCAACATGAATGACATATATATCTTTCCATAAGATATTTCTTACATAAAGAACTTGACATGTAACTTTAATCAAATTATGGTGGACACATATACATAATTTTAAAACCATTCATCAGTAAATGACATGAGAGGAGTAAAATAGAATCACTTAAGCATTATTCAAAATAACCTACTAATGGAATAATGGGACTTGGCTTGGATATCATCAAACCCTCATAAGAATCCATCAAAATTCACATGGCATTTCAATACAATATAGTTTACAAAGGTAAAATACCATAAATTACATCATAAAAGCATCATATAAAAGAGTTCATACAACATCCATGAATTTTCATAACTTGAAATTAGATGAGGAAAAGTATGTTTGAGCTTTATGGAGGAAAGGTCTCCGAAAATCTAAACCCACATACCTTGGTGTGATTTTGTGAAGGAAAATCCAATTTCGAAGCGGAGAATTTGAAACCCTAGATTGGCCACTTCTCTTGGAAGCTTTGAAAGACTTGGGAGTGTTTGGGAGGGTTTTAGGACTTAGGGTACTTTGTGAAAAAAAAAGGAGATGGAGTGAAGGTGTTGAGGGTGTATAAGGCTGGAAAGGACAGAACTAGGGGCCTAAATGACATAGTATAACATTAGGATAATGGAAAAATATCGAAATTACTCTATTTAAAAACCTGCCGGAAAAGATCACGAGACCCCAATCTCGGGTCGTGGTTCGATTTATGGGTTGTGGAAAAGAGGTTTCGTCTGGTAACATTTTGAATCCTCAAAAGCTGTCTCTGATTCTAAACCTATGATAGGACTTACAATTCGTAAGTCAAGATACGGGCCGTTTGATATCTCGTATACTCAACTTTAGAAATCAATATCTTTACGAACTTTGGCCATCATTCCATGAGCCCAAGATATGGACTATGGGATCACTTACGACCCCTAGTCCCCTTCGTAACACCCACTGATACTTGAAAATTTTTCTGATTTTATTTCTTAGGCACTTTTAGACCTCTTTACAATATCCCCCCATTGGGAACATTCGTCCCCGAATGTGCTAAAGGTAAGCTCTAAGGAACAAAATACATGCATCATATGCAAAAATGCAACATGTACATCATGAAAAGTTTTCAAACCATACTTTAAATAATCAGTTGCAATGTAATCTCAAAATTACATAACCATGTAGAGGTGACAAATGGGTGGATTGAATTGGTTTTGAATGGATTAAATATGGATTGAGCAAAAGTGGATTGGATTACAATCCATCCATATAAAATATGGGTAAATATGGATTTAGACAAATATGGTTTGGGTAAATATGGTTCCAACCACTTTAATTTCTTAAAGCCAAAAAATAAAAATAAAAATTGAATCAAAGCTAGATTGTTAGTGCTTAACCCCTATCATCCTAATCCCACTTTCTCCAAAGCTTCCACAACCAAATTCGGACCTAACAAAGCCATCTCCCCCACTTCAAACCACCTAACCGGAGATCTACAATGCCTATCATATAAAGCTTCAAATGGAGCCATTCCGATGCTAGAGTGATAGCTATTATTATAAGAAAATTCTATAAGTGGAGGCTGCTCATTCCAACTACACTTAAATTCCAAGATATAAACCCTAAGCATATCCTCAAGAGTTTGAATGGTTCTTTTGGTTTGACCATCCTTTCGTTGGTGAAATGCCGTGCTAAGCTTGACTTTAGTACCAAGGCCCTTTTGGACTCCAAAAGTATGAAATGAATTGAGTATGTCGATCTGAAATAATAGCCAATGGAACCCCATGCAAATTAACCAACTCATAAATGTACAACTTGGTATAATTATCGGCCCCGTAAGTCGTCCTAACCGCTAGGAAATGGGCTAACTTTTTCATTCTATCTATGATAACCCAAATAGAATCAAAATGCCTCCTAGTCTTTGGTAAACCAATCACAAAATCCATGTTGGTTTCTTCCCACTTTCATATAGGAATCTCTATATCTTGGGCTAGGCCACTTGACCTTTGATGTTCGACTTTGACTTGTTGGCATTTATGGCAACCGGCTACGAACTTGGCAATATCCATCTTCATACCACCCCACTAATACACTGCCTTCAAATCTCTATACATCTTCCTAGAACTGAGGTGAATGGAATAAGATGAGTTATGATCCTAATATAAGATGAAGTCTCTCAAGCCATCAACATTGGGCACACATAACCTACCTTGGTACCCAAGGACACGATCTCCTCCTTTGGAGAAAATCTCCACCTTTCCATCCTTCACCAATGACTTCAATTCCAATAATACAGGGTCAAGGTCTTGTTTGGATTTGACCTCTTCCACCAAGGAAGACTTAGAACCATCTACCACCAAACCTCCATTTTTGGCCTCATCCAACGTAGCTACCAATCTAGCCAACCGGTGAACCTCTCTTGCCAATTCCTTATTGCCATCATCCATATGAGCTGTACTCTGTATGGACACTCTACTTAGAGCATCAACCACAACATTAGCATTGCCCGAATGATAATTCACACATGTCATAATCCTTAAAGAGTTTTAACCACCTCCTTTGCCTTAAGTTTAGATCCCTTTGGGTAAACACGCATTAGAGATTCTTATGGTTAATGAGCATATCTACATGAACCCCATATAAATAATGACGCCATATTTCAAGGGAAATACCGTGGTTCTAACTCAGGATCATGGGTGGGATAATTATGCTCATGTACCTTTAGTTTCCTAGAAGTATAGGTAATAATCTTGCCACTTTGCATTAATACACACCCCAAACCGATTCTTAAAACATCACAATATACCACAAACCCTTCTGGTAGGGACAAAATAGGAGCAAATGTAAGCTTATCTTTTAAAGTGTTGGAACTTCTTGCATATTCATTGGTCTACACAAATTTGTCTTTCTTTTGTGTCAACTTTATCAAGGGAGAAGAAATTGAAGAGAGACCCTCTACAAATATCTGGCAGTATCCCGCCAAGCCTACGAAACTCCTAATATTCGTCAGAGTCAAAGGCCTAGGCTAATTCCTTACCACTTTCATCTTTTTCGCATCAACTTTAATCCCTTAATCCGACTGTACATGCCCTAGAAATGCAACTTCGTTCAACTAAAATTCACATTTGTCAAACTTAGAAAACAACCTTTCTTCCCTCAACATTTGCAACACCACCCTCAAATGTTTCACATGTTTTTCTTCACTCCGGGAATAAATCAAAATATCGTGAATGAATACCACCACAAACATGTCGAGGTATGGTTTAAAGACCCTATCCATAGTTTCATAAATATTTCTGGAGCATCAGTTAGGCCAAAGGCATCACCACAAACTAAAGATGTTCATATCTTGTTCGAAAGGTCGTCTTAGGAATATCACATTCCCTTATCCTAAATTGATGATACCTGGACCGAAAGTCAATCTTTGAGAAGTGAATAGCTCCTTATAGTTGATCAAATAGGTCATCTATCCAAGGCAAGGGATACTTGTTTTTAACTGTGACCTTATTGAGTTGTTGGTAGTCAATGCATATTCTAAGTGAGCCATTTTTCTTCCTCGCAAACAACACCAGCACACCCCAAGGTGACTTGCTAGGCCTAATAAAACCCTTCTCTAATAGGTCTTTCAATTGATCCTTCAACTCCTTCAATTTTTCCGGGGCCATACAATAAGGAGAAATAGAAATGGGTTGTGTTCCCTTTTGGGGGGGGAGGGAGGGACATCGGGAAGTTCATCGGGAAATACATTGAAAAACTCATTTACCACCAGAACTGACTCAACAAGAGGGACTTTAAACTCAACATCTCTAACCCTTATAAGATGGTATATACAACTCTTAAAAATCAATTCCTGAGTCTAAGAGATGAACCTACCTTAACCATCAAATCATGACCTACCTATTCAAGGACGGGCTTATTAGGAAGTTGCAACCTAACCTTGTGGGTTCCACAATCAACAGAGGCATGATATGCATGTAACCAATCCATCCAAAGAATAATTTCAAAATCTACCTTGTCAAGTTCAACAAATCACAATGCAAGCTTAATGCAATATAGACACGGGACAACCCCTATCGACTCTTTTGGCAACAATAGACTCACCAACGGGGGTAGACACTTTAAAGGGTTCACATAGCAGCTCAGGACACATATAAAGTCTATTAGAAATAAAAGGAGTAATGAATAAGAGAGTGGCACCCAGATCCAATAAATCTTATACATCAAGATTTTAGATCTTTAACACACCAGCAACAACAACGAGCACCTCATCCACCCCTTGCCCCCTTGAAGAGCATAGAATAAATTGTGACATGGAGAACCTCCTTGGTGGCCACCTTGTGCCCTTTGGTCACCATGAGCACCTTATCCTTGAGTACGACCATATCTACCCTTATTTGGACAATTCATGATCTTGTGGCCCATGTTGCTATACTCAAAGCAAGCACCCGTGTTCCTCAAGCATGCCCTACTATGATTCCTTCCATATTTTGGGAACCTTGGAAGAGTCACCCCACCATTGCCACCTTGATCTCTAGGGTTGAAACCCTATCATTAACAAACCTTTGGCCTTGAGCATTGGAGGACCCTTGACCTTTGAATTTATGGCCTTGTTGGAATCGACCACTTTTGGCACTTTGGAATCCACCATCATAACAATTCCTCTTGGACTCATCACTCCTTCTCTTTTTAAGTTTTTCTCCTTCAAGTTGCTTGACATAAGCCATGAGACAAGACAAGTTCATTTCTCCTATAAGCATGGCGGTGTGGAATTTTACATTGATCAAGTCGCACACTCCCCACACAAACTTGTGCATCCTTGCCCTAGGATCAGCAACCAAGTGAAGAACATACTTTAAGAGGTTGTAGAACTTAAGGGAATACTCCTTAACACTCATACAACCTTGCTTGAGGTTTATACACTTTGTAATCTTTGCCTCTCTTAGCTCCATGGAAAAGAAATGGTTGAGGAAGGCAGCCTTGAACTCTTCCCAAGAAATGAGCTCTTCATTCACCCTCTCTCTCTTCCATTGAATAAACTATGATTGAGAAAGTCCCTTTAGTTGATAGGCCATAAGTTCTGCTTTCTCCTTCAAATTTACCTCAATGATTTCAAGAACTTTCTATATCTTATTGATGAATTCTTGGGGGTCTTCTTCAACTTTGGAGCCATCAAACTTCAGAGGATTCATCCTTATGAAATCCCTCACCTTTGAGGCAGGGGTAGGAGCATGAGGAGCTTAAATGCATAAGTTGGCCATGGAGCTTTCCAATAAGGTAACCACATTCCTATATTCGGCATGAGTGATCCGTTCTTCTCCTTGGGGACTTGTGGAGTTGGAGGGGCCGGTTCACTCTCGAGAGCCCTCTTGGACTCACCAAAAGTGATCTTCAACTAAGCCGTTTGGCCAAGTGGAGGAGGAGGATGGATAGGAGCTATAGTCCTTACATGGTTAGATCATGTAGACAAAAAGTATGTGTTAGTACTTGGAATGTACTTAGTATGTAGGGTGCAATTCAACAAAGAAGATAAGCCATAATTAAACAATATGCATAATCATTATCAACAAATAAGCTCAATATGTTATGAAAGGAAAATGTTTAGCTACACATGCATGTAGAATAATCAAATCACATGACACCATATACATAGTGGGAAGGGACCATAACCGACATGCAAGACCAAGAGAGCTACTACTTGAAATTCCCATGTTCACTCCGCACTAAATAAGGAGTGGTCTACTTTGCCAAGGTAAACCAAACACTAACCTTACGACATAGTCATTTTGGTAAGTGCCCATATACACCGTACCTTATGTCATAGCCTTTTTGGTAGGCATTATCAATCGTCTTTACCTTACAAGATAGACTTTTCGGTAGATACAAGCCCATATAGGGAATTAATAACATGAACCTATGGTGGCACATAATTTAGCGACAACGAAAGACTACCAAGGTCATCTCGGTGCTAGGTCACAATCCCACAGAATACTTAAAACACAGTCATAGTCATATTATACATAGTCACAAAACATCATAATTTAGTTCTTGGAGTATCTCATTAAGACATAGCTTATAGCATCAAAGATAGGGATTTACATCACTCTTAACATTCATATCATGCTCATAAGCTCATAGTATACTTGTTATCCTTCTTATTAGTCTCAACATGCGTGACAAAGATATCTTGTCATAAGGCATTCAACACATATGGAACTTGACATGTAACTTTAATCATATTATGGTGGGCACATGTGCATAATTTTAAAACCATGAAATTCATGAGTAAATGACATTAGAGGAGTCAAATAGAATCACTTAAGCATGATTAAAAATAACCTACCAATGGCATAATAAGACTTGGTTAGAGTATCATCAAACCCTTGTAGTAATCCATCAAATTTCACATGATATTTCAATGCAATATAGCGTACAAAGGTTAAATACCTAAATGTCTTCATAAAATTGTCATGTAAAAGAGTTCACAAAATATCCATGAATTTCCCTAACTTGAAAATAGATGAGAAAAAAGATTGATTGAGCTTTGTGGAGGAACGGTCTGCACAAATCAAAATCCACATACCTTGGTGTGATTGAGAAGGAAAATCTAATTTGAAAGTGGAGAATTTGAAACCCTATCTTGGCCTCTTCTCTTGGAACCTTTGAAAGATTTGGGAGGGGTTTAAGACTTAGGGTATTTTGTGAATGAGTTGGAATGAAGATGTTGAGGGGTATAAGGCTGGAAAAGGTAGATTTAGGGGTCTAAATGATGTAGTATAACCTTAGGATAATGGAAAACTGCCGAAATCACCCTCTTTAAAAACCTACCAAATAGGATAACGAGACTCTGATTATGAGCTGTGGTCCAGTCTATGGGTCATGGAAAAAAGGTTTTGTCTGGTAACATTTTGAATCCTCAGAAGCTATCTCTGATCCTCAACCTATGACAAGACTTACAACTTTTAAGTCTAGGAATGGGCCATCTCGTATCTCGTACAATAAACTTCAAAAATCAATATTTCTACCAACATTGGCCATCATTCCACAAGCCAAAGATACGGCTCGTGGGACCACTTATGGCCCGCTGTCCCATTCGTAACACCCACTGATACTTGGAAAATTTCTCAATTTTATATCTTAGGCACTTTTACACCTTTCTAACATGTGGGGACTTACAGGAATCAAGTGTTGTCAGTCACAAAACCGACTTGGTGAGACATCAGTACCTTGCTAAAATGTCCCCTTTAGAACCATTTGGGGTCTATAAAAAGGGTGAGCTTATCTCCATGATACACGATTCGCCAACCAATTTAGTAAATTTGAAGGAGCTCGCCAAGCAGATCTTTGAAAACCTTGTACGAACTCATCAGTTCAAAACCAATTTTACGCTACGAACTCCCAAACTTAGTTCAAAAATACCACTTTGATCATGCACATACCATACCCACTACCCAAGCTTCCCAATTACTCAAATTTTATCAGAAAACAAGGTTTGAGTATTTGATCGACAGTAAAATCCTTAAGAGAATTATCACTAATCCATTATCGGGAAAACTTATCCATCAAAGGCATTGGGTTACTCCGACTTCACCTACAAAGGTTCGATAATTAGCCTAAATATCAAATTTATACCATTTAAAATTAGCTCAACACACAAAACAAAGCATGCGTCTCCTAACATAATCCAAAACATCAAAGTATGATTTCAACCCATTTTCAACAAATTAAACAATCATGAATAGTATCCATAGCATCAATGTTACACAAGCTATCAGAATTCAAGTAAACTCAAAAGTCACTATAGCTAAGGTACCTATTAGATTCTAATTTACCACATAAGCACATATATAGCAATATAAGCTCAAAAAAAAAGCAAGAGCAAGTACCCACATAGCATTAATCACTACTTGCACCTAAAAACACATGAATAATGGCTTGAAAATTGAAAAACAAGAATACAACCTTTCAATGAAGCTTTAGAATAATAACCTGATTTGCAATCAATGTGGACATGCTCAAAACACATTAAAATCTTGAAAATAAATGTAAAGAAAGTGAAGGGATGATAGGGTAGTGAGGGAAAGTAGAGAGAGAAGTGGAATTTTAAAAAGATTATAGAATAACATCTTTATGAAGACTCTTCAATTTGGGGCAATATTTATTTTGCGAGTTTAATAATCTCGCTAAATGATTCGGCGAGTTGCAAAGGTCACCCCCATCACATAACTTGACCTAGGTTAAGAGGCAAGGGGGACTTTGCGAGGTCTACATACCTCATAGACTTGATTGGCGAATCACAAATTTATCTATGTTCTTACCCTTTTAATAGTATCCCTTGCGCAAACTTTGGCTTGTGATTTGGCGATCTCCTGTGCTCTCGCCAACCATGTTGGCGAATCACAAGATTTCATCCTAGCTTGCAAATTTATCCATCACTTCACATCTTTTCCTTTAACTCATAGACTTAACAACCAATACCTGTAAACTACAAACAAACACTAAAATACTAAAAAAAAGAAATTAAACTCGGGTTGCCTCCTCAGAAGCACCTTAGTTTACGTCGCGGCATGATATAGATAAGAATCTTTCAAATATCAACATGAGCACGGTCTTTCTTTGGATTTGCAATGGTATCACTCAAAAGACCTCCTTGTGGTCTTTGTTTGAGCTCAGATAAGATTTGACTCATTTAAGACTTAAGGTATTTAATAATGGCCGAATGTGATGTAGCCACTTGATTCATTATTGAGAATTCACCCTTCATCTCTTTGAGTACCTTGTCAGAACCTTCCACCTTGTTCAAAATTCGAGCCAACATGTCCTAAGTCTGATAATGTTCTAGATCGGCCTTAGGTTGTCCAATCTTCTACGCTCATGTGGAGGTACATTACGCTCTCTTTTTGCCTCTCACTCCCTCTAATTCAAACCACAACTCACTTCCTTGATTCCAACCTTAGTTGGAATTTACCTTTTAAAATTTGGAAATAAGCACCCATTTGACACAAGAATTAAATATCTTTGTCATACACTACATCCTCTTGGGATAATTTTCACTTGTTCCAATAGCGTTAACCACTTTAGGAAATCCTATAACATGCTTTGTCAAGAGGTCAAGTTGTGTCATCATTTTTGCCGTATTCTCATTTCATTTTTGATTCTTTTCTATTTGCTCTTTTGTCATCCCCAAGGAGAGAGGAGTAACCATATCATCCCTCGTATACCAAGCTCTATGAATTTTTGTCATTTCATCCAACAGCTCAGTTGCTCTAGCAAAAGTTTGCTTTATTAAACCACCAGGAACCAAATTATAAGCAAAGGTCTTATTAACCACATCAAGACTTCTATAGAAATATTGGAGAAGCAAATGATTAGGCACTTAATGGTTTGGGCATGGCAACAATAGTTTTTGGAAACAAATCCAAGTCTTATGAATTGGTTCTCCCTCTACTCTTTTGAAGTTTTGGATACTATACATCAACTTTAGCATCCTTGATAGAGGAAATAATCTCTCAATAAAAGCATTTTATATCTCATCCCAAAAAGTGATTGATTCAGTCAGAAGTTCCGCCAACCATTTTGAAGCTTAGCCCACTCAATGAGAATGAGAATAACCTAAGACAAAAAGACTCTTGAGATACATTCTTCAATGTGAATGTGCTGCAGACATCTAAAAAATTTCTTATGTCACCATGAGGGTCCTCATTCAATTTCCCAACATATAAAATTTTTTTGTGCAATAGTTGCAACATGGTTCTGGTGACTTGAAACACTGCATTTTCTTCAGCTGGTGGAAAACATATTGCACCAACATTTCTCACCACATTTAGTCTAAACTCATTTACATTTGCAACGTCATCACACTGCCCTGCATTCAAATCAGCCATACTTCCAACATTGCTCATGTCTTCACCCAAACATTAGCAAGAACAACAAAGAAAATAGTAAAAAACCTCAAACTACTAAAAACTAAATCACCAAAGTACTTTAAAAAAATCTAACGCCATTTCCATGGAAATAATACCATTTTCATGAACAACTAATGCGTTAACACACTTTTCACAATTTCAAGTGTTCGTGGTTGTCAAAAGTATATTACCCAACTTGAAGTTTGGGTCGAACCACAGAGAAATGCTCAAGTTAGAAGATACATTAGTCTTTCATAGTATGAGCAAACAACACAAAAAAATAAACAACAATCTGAAAGTAAATTCTAGCGGGAATCATCATTACGACTTAGTAATAACAACAAAAATTAAGAGTGTTCAAGTAACTTCTAGGGAAGATAAATAAATGCACAAGTAGTAATTGGCATGGATGTTTGAAAATACTCAAAAGATAATGAATCTACATCGGTAATGTAGGCGAATCTAACATTTGATCAAGGTTCTCTCAAACTCAAGATCAACTTTCCACAATACTTTCTCAAGCTACTATGGGTTCAATACACAACACCTCAACCTAAGCAAAAACTTCCAAATCTCTAAGAAAATTTCATTAGTGCAACACATTAATGACTATTCATCATTTAACCTCACTTCACGTAATCCTCTCAAGAATACATGAAAATCCTTAGCTTGGACTAAGTTTTCAACCTTAATCCATACATAAAAACATGACTAAACAACAAATGCCATAATAATTCATCAATAACTCAAGTAAAATCAAGCACCCAACCACCAATCGTCCACATTATCCCCCTAGAAGTATTGGGGTTTTCAACTAATCATCAAATTGAACATGGATAATTGACGAAATAGATTTCATTCTATTGAATTTTTCTTCAAGCACAAGAAATCCAAAAAAATTCCATACAGGATCAGCAAAACCCTTACTCTCTACCCAATAAAGGAAAAGTTTCTCCAATAGAATTGTACTCCTCACTCTATAAAAATGTACTACTCTTAAAAACTAAAACCGGAATTCTAAAAAATCTCTCCAAAACCCTTTTTCTTTTGCCAGCCACTGAGCTACTTATACACTTCAAAAAAGTACAGAATATCTTCCTAAAAATTCCAATCAGCGATGTTAGTTGAGCTCAGTTGGTGACTCGCATATCATTCCTTCAGCTCGGCGATTGCTCTTCTTGGCTAGACTTAAAGTGAAACTTTGGTGTGATTGCCAACTTGGTTGGAGATGCGCCATGTGAAGCTTGAGTTCACCCTTTAACCAGTAACTCCAGGCCAAGTAAATGATCTTTTATGCGAACTAGATCGAGGTTGCCAACAATGTTTGCAACTCACCAAATCTCTTCTGTTGTTCACCCCTTTTTTAATTGGATTTCTTCTTATTGGGTGATCATTTGGCGAGGTCAACGATACTTTAGAAACTCATCAAGTACCCCTTCGCGATGCTTAGTGTCTAATACTTCCTGGTTAGCTCATTTTGGACCTCTTTTTACATGTTTGTGTTCCTAGTGCTCCTCAATCTTTACCTTGCTAAAAAAACAACAATTTATATCAGTTATAGCACAAAATAGGGCATCACAGACACTTTTTATGCTCAATTCAAGCCCTAGATGAGTGAAAATTTACCACTCATCAACCATCTTTTGAGTTATATTATTTTATTACTTTGGCCATCTTAATCATCTTTGTACCTCTTGATTTGTGGGTGATATTGTATTCCCTGATATTTGGATGGATTATTGTTGATTTTTGGTTTTTCCCCTGTACTATGAGTTGCCCTTAGTTTTGGTTTATGACTATTTTATTTTGTTAGTAACTCGTGTTACTTATATTATATTTGATCTTTTTTAGCTCGATCCACCTGTGATGCCTACTAGGTACCCTGTGGTTTTGAAACTCATGATGGACTTTGTATCTTTTGATGCATCTCCCAATTTGAACCACCTCTAGAGAGTGGTTGATAATCTGTTATTATGCCAGACTTGGATCACGGTGAGGTTCCAGCATTTAGAGTCTTTCCACATTCCTTCTTTTGTACTAACTTGTATATTTGTACTTTGGATAGTTAGATTCTTATATTGTATATACTTAATTATCAGATTTTGTACTTAGTAGTTCCTGTAATAGTGACACCAATTTTGGGTGGTTGGTCTAGCATCTGTTTAACCTTTTGGTTACTTTTGGGTATTTTGATTTCTTTTGATCATACTTACATATCTATACTATGACATAATTTTTTTGGTTATGTTATTCCTGCTTCCATATTTTCTTTGTTATTTATTAGAAAATAAATTATTTTTGTAAAATATTTGTGTTGGGTTTGGCTTGCCTACTCAAGGGTTAATGTAGGTGTCATCATGGAACAAATTTGGGTCATGATAGAGTGTTATCAGATCTTAGGTTCACTCGTCTCATCTTTATAGAAGCACATGTCTAATAGAGTCTTGCAGATTAATACGATGGCGTATGTATCCAAAGGCTTAAATCATTATTCTTGATTCTGATCATGTGTAAGGAATTATAGAAGTACCTAATATTTATATTTCACTCTTTCTCATATGGTAGGGATGAGATCTATTATGGGTGGGCGAAAGCCTCTTGCACCTGTAGATAGAGCCACAACTCAAGGCAGATGTTGACATTGACAAAAAGGTCGAGGCAAAGCCTTATCCATAGATCCAGTGATAGAGCCGAAGATTAAGGTTGAGAACTTTGAGCATCAGTTGGTGGAAGTAGATCTAGCCAAGCCCTCACCTAGATATGTGGTCACACTTGTGTTATAGAATACTTTGGCTAAAATTCTTAGCTTCATAGAGGCTATATACTGAGTAAGGACTCTACATAGTACTTCAACTGGACTACAGGTTTAGGAGGAGGTATATACTTCGGCAGGGATAGAGGCATAATATGATCCGATTCTAGTTCTACAACCTCCTACTATAGCTCCCCATCCAGTGTTTCAACCAATTCCAATAATTGCTCAACATATGGAACCAAGCTGGTCATGACTAAAGAGGAGTAAATAATATTAGGAAGACTTATCAAATTACCTCCTAGGTGCTCGAGTGCTTTGAGTGAGGACGCCCATGAGTTTCTGGTTAGTTGCCAAGACAAATTATATAACTTTGGGCTGGTTGAGTCCTATTGAGTTGATTACATTTCCTTTTTAACTAGATGGACCGACAAAGCAGTGACAGAGGTTTTATCTTACTTGTAGATCAGCAGGATCACCATTGATAATAGAGACCTGATTCTTCGAGTCCTTTTTGGAGAAGTATATTTCCCATAGTGTAAGGAAGAGGCTCAGGGACGAGTTCTCAACTCTAGAGTCGGAATCAATGCTTGTTAATTAGTATGAGGCATGAATGCATAAATTATCTAGGCATGCCACCAAAATTATGTCGATAGGGGGAGTAGTAGGTATGTCAGTTTGTCAAAAGGTTATCTATCCCTTTAAGATTGGCCACAGAGCAGATGGTTGCATTAGGTTGTTCTTTATATAGGTATAAGACCATACCCGTACTATTGAGTCTATATTCCATGAGGCTTGTGGGTAAGGGAAAAGAGACCTCATTGTTAGGAAACATTTATTGGATATTAGTAACACGATAAGGGTTCTTTTTGAAGGGGTTATCTATAGAAGTTTTCACCTAGAAATCTGGTTTAGGTAGCTTTATAGATTATCGATCGTGGATAAGCGAGTTGGAGTGGTTAGGGAAAGAAGACTTTGGGACAATCCCTTCAGGGTCAGTCTTTTGGGTGTTTACACGATAGTAGTTTTTAAGGTTTAGCCAGACCATCTCAAAGGGGTTCATTCAGTGGGCTATGTTTTGAGTGTGGGGAGATGTGCCACTTTTCTAAGGAGTGCCATATTATCAATCATCATAGATATTTAGGTCAGCAGGGTCTATAGGGTCATCAAGTTTAGGCCCTCGGGTCCTACGTTAGTTGACTAGAGAGGGTACAAAAGGTGGCAAAGGTGATCTCAGGGTACTAAAGGTGGTCCTCAAGCAGGGTGGTCAGGTGATAGAGGTGGACTTAGTCATATGTATGATTTTCTTGGTAGACTAGAGGCGGAAGCATCAGATTCTATCATTGAAGGTACTATCTCCATCTCCCACTATGCGACATATGCTTTATTTGGTTCGAGTTTTACTTATTCGTATATGTTTGCCTATTATGCTATTTAGTTGGATGTTTTATGTGATCCATTACTTATGTCGATGCATCTAGCCACCCTGTAGGTGGTTCTTTAGTAGTAGATTGAGTGTATCAATTCTGTATAGTAATCATCTTGGGGTATGACACTAGAGCATACTTGATTGTATTAGATATGGTATATTTTGACTTGATTCTACGCATAGATTGGTTGTCTCCTTATCATAAGATTTTGGATTACTTTTTCACGACCATCACCTTGTGTATGCCCAATATTCCTCCGATCATGTCGGCA
Source organism: Solanum rostratum (assembly GCA_029948455.1). Classification (NCBI taxonomy): domain Eukaryota; kingdom Viridiplantae; phylum Streptophyta; class Magnoliopsida; order Solanales; family Solanaceae; genus Solanum; species Solanum rostratum. The sequence goes on along the minus strand of CM057052.1, from coordinate 29,358,859 downwards.
GGTACAACTCATATGCTGAGTGGTGTGATTTTTTTCGTTAGGGCTCAACTGTTAACAGGGAAGGCATGTCTAGCCTACCTTGCTTATGGCCGTGATACTAGTGCTGACATACCCTCTGTTGATTCTGTTTGATAGTTCTAGAGTTTCCTGATGTATTTTCCAGTGATCTACCTTATTTTTCCTCCTGAGCATGATATTGATTAAGGCATTTATGTTATTTTGAGTACATATCTTGGTTCTATTCCATCATACTAGATGGCCCTAACCAAGTTGAGGGAGTTTAAGGTATGACTTCAAGATTTTTTAGAGTCGAGAGTTCATTAGGCTTAACGTGTCCACATGGAGTGCTTCTTTTCTGTTTACGAAGAGAAAGGATGGTACTTTGGATAGGTATATTGAATACAAGCAATTGAATAAGGTGACCATTAGGAACAAGTATCTGATGTTGTATATTGCTGATTTATTTGATCAACTCTGGGGTGCAATAGTATTTTCTAAGATAGACTTAAAGTCAGGGCATCATTAAATGAGGATTAGGGTAATGGACATCCTAAGACTTCCTTTAAGCAAAAACTCACATTTGCTAAACTTGGCAAAAAGTAGCCTATCTCTCAATGTTCGCAGCACAATCCACAAACGGTCCTCATGCTCCTTTTCATCCTGTGAATAGACCAATACATCATCTATGAACACACCCATGACCATATCCAAACACGGTTTGAAGATCCTATTTATTAAGTCCATGAAAGCCGCAGTATTATTTGTTATCCCAAATAACATAACCGAGAATTCAAAGTGACCATACCATGCTCTAAATGTCATCTTTGGATTGTCATCCTCCTTCACCCTCAATGGGTGATACCTGAACCGAAGATCAATCTTAAAAAAATAACTTGCACCTTGTAGTTTAATAGGTCATCAATCCTTTAAAGTGGATACTTGTTTTTGACGGTCACTTTGTCCAATTGCCGATAATTCACACACATCCAAAGTGAACCATCCCTCTTCCTTACAAACAATATGGGAGCACCCCATAGAGATACACCAGGCCTTATGAACCCTTTATCAATCAAGCCCCTTAATTGTTTCTTTAATTCTTTCAACTCCGACGGGGCCTTTCGATATGAAGGTACATAAATAGGTTGAGTGTCGGGTAAAAACTCAATGCCAAAGTCAATTTCCCTTTCGAGAGGAATACTAAGCAAGTCATAGAGAAACTCATTAACTATAGGAACCAAATCAAGATTAGAAACTTGGACTCTACATCCATGACATGCATAACATGATAAATACACCCTTGCAAATCATTTTCATAGCTTTTACATAAGAGACAAACTTACCCTTAAATACCGAATTCGTTTCCTTCCACTCTATAATGGACTCATTAGGAACTGCGTATGTGATCCTACGGGTTCTACAACTAATAGAAACATAAGATGCATGCAATCAATCTATACCAAGAATAACATCAAAATTGGTCATGTCAAGTTCAAAAAGATCACATGGAAAGACTTTATGACATACTTACATGGGAAAATTTCTATATACTTTCTTGGCTAGGATCGACTCACCAATAGAAGTAAAAACCAGATAAGGCTCTAACAAAACTTTGGGAGACATATCAAACTTTATGGCAAGGTAAAAGAAGTAACAAAAGGCATATTTACACCAAGGTCAAGTAAAGCATAACATCATGATCAAAGACTATTAACATACTCATAAAAACATCGGGAGGTTCTTCAACCTCTTGCCTAACATGTAAAGCATATAATTGGTCACCACATGGAACACCCCCTCGAGCTTGGGCACCTTTTGCACTTGCCCTTTTTGAGCCATTTGACCTTTTGGCTTCCATTCCTTCTCTTTAGTAGTAACATTAGGACACTCGTAGACCTTCTTCCCCATCTTTCCAAAAGCAACAATAACAAGCACCCGTTCCTCTTAAGAAATTACCAACATGGTTACTCCCCTACTTGGGACACCTAGGAGGGATAACACCACCACTCATAGGACCATTAAATTGAGCCTTAGGGTTAGACACCCTATCCTTATCAAACCTTTGAGGAGTACCATTGGACGACTCTTGGCCTTGTTGGAAACAACAAACATAGGTCTTAACATGTGAACATCCACCATTGAAATGAGCCCTTTTTGACTCCCTTTCATGTTTTGAAGCTTTTCACTCTCCACTTGTTTGTCATATGTCATGAGCGGAGAAATATCCATCTCTTTGTTGAGCATTGAAGCTTTACACTCCATCTTCACCAAGTCAGACATATCCGGGGTGAACTTGTTCATATGTGACTGATGATTGGACTCATGTTGGGCTTTGAATGTGATGAAATATTATCAGTGTGCTATTATGCTTCAATTTCTAACTAATATGCATTCGTTATGATAGGAATGGAGCTAAAAGTGTACAAGTGGACAACACTTAACGAATTTTGGAAAATGGGAAAAAGTATCCAAAAGGTGGAAAAAAGGGTCTCGCCGACATATTAGGTAAAACGCCAAAGACTCAATGAGACCCCCTAACATTGTAGCAACCAAACCCCCAAGTCTATGCCATAAAGGCCATCAGAATTGACGTCGCCAACATATTCAACATATCGCCGAATGGCCAAGGAGATTGCCTAATGTTGCAGTACTCAGGACCCAAGTCCATGATAGAATGGTGATATAGAGGGAAGTTTGGTGGATCACCGAACATGATCGGCAAAGTATAGAGCCATCGCCTAATCATTCCTAGATTCAAGCCTTCAAGAGATGCAGAGGAAGGTGGTCAAGTGCACATTCGACGCATCGCCGGAGTGCTAAGCAATGGCCAACCTTGACCACTGAATGGCTATTTAGTGCACAATCTTCCATTTATTTTTCACAGACTATATAAAAGTTTTAGAAAGTACATTATACATAGCATTACATATCAGGTTTTACAAATTGAGAGAGAGAGAGCGAGAATAGAGTACATAAAACCTTCTTGCTCAATAGTAAAAGGGTTAGAGGATTTCAAGCTTGAGGAAGATGAAATTGTAGAGATTAGCTGGCTTATTTAAACTTTTCTATTAGTATTCATCTTGTCCATGTACTTAGCTGCTGAATTTGGTATTGAATCTTTACTTTTGAGCATGAGTGGCTAAAACCCCCATGTTAGGGGTGTGTAAATAATATGGGTCTTTGATTTCTATGTTGGGTCTATGATATTTTGACTATATTATTGTTGATTTAAGTGAATTTACATCTATTTCTAGTTTCATCTATAATCCTAAGGTTGCAAACTTGGGGTTTACTTTAAATCTCTAATTATTGCTTTAATTTGAGTAGTTAGAGTGTGGAATAGATGTATTAGTTGGAAATCCATCGGGGTTTCAATTGAATGCCATAACCATGGGTTAAATGGCTAAGGTAGGTGGTTTACTGTAATTTCTCAGGCCAGGCGTATCCTTGGACAATTCATGCATGACGTTGTAATAGATTTATGTGAAACACATTCACTATCGTAATTAAGTGTTAATTACTAACAACCTAGGGTATTCACTCATCTTTAACTCGATTAGTCAAGTGTTTAGACCTGACATAGTAGATGTAATCCCATATTTTCACATTCCTAAAATCTCTCTTAATATGTAGTTAGTTTGCTAATTTAGAAATTGTTGTTAGCTGATACTTGATTTTAGTTATTGTAACCCTTCAATTAGGCCGTGCAATTGCCTAGTTCAATGAATCACTTCATCTTTTGAGCCACCATTCCCAATGGGATTTGACCCTGACTCTTTTGTTGGGTTAATATGATGACAATAATTCTTCCTGATTCTATTTGAGTAGTAGGTTTGAATGTCTAAAAAATGGTGTCGTTGCCGGGGACTGGTGCTAGTTCTTGATTAAAGTTTTCCTTGAACTTAGTTTTTGTAGTTAGAGTTGCTTATTACTTTTTTTTGTTGTTCTTGCTATTAATAATCAGGTGTTAAGATGAAGGATGCTGGAAGTGTCTATGGAGACAAAGTGGGAGATGTGAATAACTTCCAAGACGTCAAATGGGATTAAGTAGGGAGTACGGGAGCAATCCAATTTCCCTTATTAGCTGGAGGTGTTGTATTTCATGTCACAAGCACTATGTTACAACTCCTTCAGCTAAAGGGGCTATTCGGAGGACAAACCCATGAGGATCCCATGAGCATCCTTGGAATTTTGTAGACATTTGTTTTCCATTCAACTTCCGGGGTGTCACCCAAGAAGCTATTGAGGCTTTTTTGTTCTCTATCACTGGAGAAGCTGTGAGGTGGTTGGCTGAACTTCCTTGAAATTCAATCACTTCGTGGGAGGAACTTCAACATGCGTTCCTCGAAATGTTTTTCCCTCCCTCAAAGATGGTTAAGCTGCGAAGAACTATTGACAACTTAAAAAGAATTGATGGTGAGCCATTATATAAGATATGGCTGCGGTTCCGGAAACTTTTTCTTCAATGCCCCCGCCATGGAGTTTCGGACCACCTGCTGTCACACCCCTATTTTCCCCCACGTGGGTTTTGAAAAATAGAGTTTTTCCAATTAAAGTGATATTTTGAAAAGAATTTATTTTTCAGAGTCACCAATTGGAATTGAGCTTTGGTATTCTAAGTCACCTTATTTAAATCACTAATAAAAAAGAATGACTCTTTATTTTTCATTGATTTGCGAACTAGAAATTTGGGTAATGAATTCTGTTGACCTAGGGGAAGGTGTTAGGCACCCCTCGAGTCTGATGGTTCAAGCATAGTTGCTTTATTGACAAGTTTATGGCTTGACATAGTTTTGAATAAATTATATTTATAAGTTTATCAAAAAAACGTCATTTACCCGCCTTTTTTGATTTATTTATAAATTTTTTAAAGACTATCTTATTTTATTAGTGTGTCGTGTACTAGTAGCAACACTTTCTAGTCTAACCACAAATTATTGATTTATTTTTTATATCAAGCCTACTACATAATATTCTTGAAATTATAAAACTTGTCTATTATTATTGTCGACCTAATAATGCTCTTAACGATTCCATTAAAAAAAAGTAAAATTTCAACTATGAATTTTAATCACTAATCTTCTTATAAAAATTGGAAGTTACTAACTTATTTTACCAAAGTTAATTGTTGCAAGTCAGTAAAGGCAAAACTAATTATATAGATCAACATAAACTCATTAATTTAATATTCTGAATAAAATTTATTATTCAAAAGAAGCATAAATCTAAAATAAAAATATACATAATTTATTTATTGCTTTATTTTGTATTTCTAAAAAATAATATTATTAAACATACAAATTTCATTCAAGTATCTATTAATTACACAGCGTAGAACGATAGTTTTCGCACTTTATTCAAGAACAAATTAAAATTGGGTGTTTAAGCTTGCAAGAAATAATCACATGTCATACCAAATGTTACTTTAAATTTAACAATATAAAATGTTCAAACATACTTTAATATGATAACATCAAAGTTAAACATACATAGAATTTGAACAACTTTGTAACATTAAAACATGTCTTGTATAATTGTCACTTTAGATCATACCATAAAAAATTGTTATCTTTTGTGAAAATTAATTCACAAGAAAAAAGACCACAATCCAGAATCACAAACCCGAAATTCTCAAAGCAAACCTCAAACTCAACTTTTGTTTTCTCTAATTGTATTTTTTTGAGATTTTTTTTGTGTGTATGTTTTTGTAGAAACCTTTTTTTTTAATTGTATGAGGTGTGTGTGAAGGATGAAATGTATTACTTTTTTCAGGTGTGTTTTTGTTTGTGTGAGAAAGAAAAAAAATATGATGTAGGTTTTTTTCTTTGTTTTTCTCTTAGCTGTGTGTGTTCTATGTTTTTTGTATAGATGTGTGTATGTGTTTAATGTTGTGATTTGTTGTGAGGGAGTGTATTGTGTTGTTCTCTGTATGTGTGTATTTCGTAATCTATATGTGTTTTCAATGAGCATTTTTCAGCTTTTCCCACAATATATTGTGAGGGGGAGCGGAGGAGTTGAGGAATGCGTGCAGGTGTGGTAGCAGTTTTAGGATTAGTGGATCATGTAGTGTAGGTCTGTGCAGACGTGAGGGTTGGTTAGGGTAGTTTTATGATTATTTTAATTTTCTTTCTATTTCATTTTTTGTTTTGTTTTTGTTTTGAAAAGCAAAAATAACATGTTATAAAACTATTTTAAATTTATAAAAATATATAGAAAAGTTAACTAGCTAAAACTAAAATATAATTAAGAAAATACTAACAATACTAGATTATTTATCCAAATTAAAAGAAAAAAAATATATTTTTAGAAATTTTATCTTTTTTTAAAACAAAACTTACAATAAAATGTAACTCTATTTTTCTAACTTTCAAATTATTTTAAATAAAAATATTATAAATAAGATAAAAATAAAAATACCTAGTTTAGGTTCAAAAAATAAATATTTAAACACTAAAAGGTACATAAATTAGGTTTGGTAAAAAATTAGATGCTTACAAAATGCCCCTCTTTGCTTGAGAATATGAAGAGTTTTCTAGCAAAGAAGTGAGCTTGCCTCGTTTTTGTCCTAACCATTATTAAAAGGTAGAAAAATTAATTAATAAATTAATAAAGATCAAGCAAGAGTGACCGAGCCCTGGCTTCGGACAACCTATATATCTTGGTCATGAGAGATAGGTGGATGGATGGATTTGAGAGTTGAGTCTTGTCTCGTCGAGATTCCGCTCTCTTATTGTTACATTGAAGATAATAAAACTGAAAGGAAACAATACAAGATTCATTTTGTTCTACTTGTCTCAGCCCTTTTTTTTTCTTTCAAGTCTTGCATTTTCAGTTATCGCCTCGCCTTCTCTGGCGGGTATCTTGATCTCAAAATTTGATCTTGAAGTTTAATTTTGAGGCTTGAACTTGAAATCTTAATTGAGTTGCCGATACCTCTCCAGAGGAATGTTAGTAGACTATTCTTGAACACTTGTTTCCTGAATTGAAGTTGGGAAACTAAATCTTCAAATATTAAGCTACTACATGGGTCTGAACCGCTCATAATGTCATTCTTCATTTCTCGAACAGAACAAATGTTACTCCATTATTGATCTTCAGAATTGTGATCGCAAAGGGATCGATCTGCAATCAAAGACAAACAAAACAAAACAAAATTTTCTTGTGCAACCAGGGGTTATTATTCCCTATGAAGAAACGTATGATATTATGAGGGTTCGTGCCCTAAATGAAACCAGGGGATGATTGTACCCTGTGAAGACACGTATGGATATTATGAGGGTTCATGCTCCAAATGCAACCAGGGGATGATTGTACCCTGTGAAGACAAGTACGAATGTTATGAGGGTTTTTTTGTGCCGTAAATGCGACAAGTGGATGATTGTACCCTATGAAGACACGTACAAATATTATGAGGGTTCGTGTCCTAAATGCAACCAGGGGATGATTGTACCCGGTGAAGACATGTACGAATATTATGAGGTTCGCGCCCTAAATGCAACCATGGGATGATTGTACCTTGTGAAGACATGTACGAATATTATGAGGGTTCATGCCCTAAGAAGAATGAATTATTTTTATTTTATTTTACTTTTATTTCTAAAAATAAAATAAAATAAAATAAGCCTCAGTTTTGGAACTAGGAAATTTTGAAACTTTGGTGATTTTTTTAAAATTTTTATTTTTATTATCAAATTTTTTTAAGAATGCTCAATTTGATTTTTTTTCAATAATATGAGAGAAAAAAATATATATTCTTTTTATTTGAGAGCGAGCCCATTTGTAGGACTCCCTACCTATCTCACCATAGTAAGAATCAGGTCTAACATAGTTCATAAAGATCAAAGATATTTTTTTCCTTTTTAGTTTTTGTTTTTAAAAATATCTTCTGAAAGGAATGTTAGACAGAAAGAAATTAATTTTTGATTGATCATGTCTTTATTTTAGCTGGTACCAACAATTAATATTACGCATATGAATCACCTTTAAGTATTTTTATGCAAATTTGAGATCAATTTTGAAGTAATCCCTATAGTTTTAGATGATATCTCAAACATACTTAGGTATTGACAAGATCTGTTCATCTTACATCAAATATGGGGTTAAAATTTTCATATCCTCATGTTTCACGTGTCTTACCGAAACAAAGTGTAAGGACCCGGAATTTTGTACGATCTCAATGAAGCATGAAAATTTGGTTTCAGAAATGTTTTGGACCAAGGTGACACTTCATGGGAGCCATCACAGTCCGTGTGAGGTCACACGACCCGTGTGGAGCCTTCACGGAGTGGCCCTTGGCCCATGGAGGATGTTTGGCTCTTAAACATGGTGTTTTAAATTAAGGCACACCACACTTGGACCCCTCACGGTCCGTGGGACACTTCACGGACCGTGTGGTGGTCCGTGTGATGGCCTTGGCTTGAAATCCCACAGCTTTGGGACCAGGTATGGTTTCACGGCCAAGTACACGACCCGTGTGGGGTGGCACGGCCCGTGAGTCCATCCGTAAAGCTTTCGGAGTGAAATTTTCTAAGTGTGGAATCACCGTCTTGTAACTTGATCATGGAAATTTTTTAAGGAGATGGGTATGGGATAAGGAGATGGGTATGGGCAGTGTCACGGCCCGTGTGACACTACACGGTCCGTGTAACCTCCCGCGAAGGTGACTTTGTTGAAAAATTCTAAGTATGGGATTTTCATGCTCAAGCTAAGTTCACTTTCAATCCTTCAATTCAAGCTTATTTATGTTGTTTAAGTCCATCATAGGTCTCCTACATTAATTCAAGTTCAAAGGAATTCCATTGGCTAAGTTTTTAAAAAGTACTGATAGAAAGGTCAACTTTAAATAGTCATATCTCTTAGCACAGAACGAACAGGGTGGCCCATGATCTATCAAATTGAAGCTATTTGAATTATCTTTCCAACGCATACGGTCTCACTTCATTCTAAGTTTGAAGGAAGAAGTTATGCTTTTTTTCGTAAAGTCTGTTTGGGCTAGACGAGAGGCCTTCACGGACCATGAAGAGCTTCACGGGCTGTGAAGCCAACCCTGTGAACTTCGGTGTAAAATTTAAAGGGGAATTTTATTGAGTTATTTTTGATATCTTGACCCATCCCCAAGGCCTTTAAGACCTTTTTAACCCCCCTTTATATTCCTAAAGTTCTCCTACACTAATTCTAAACTCTCAGTCAAGACTAACACTTAGTTTCTAGAATTAGACTCTCAAAATTCTCTCCAAGTCTCATCTTCAAGTTTCAAGCTAGGATTCAATTGGGGTTTCAAATTCAAGATAAATTCTTCTCAAATTCATCTTTCTAATCAAGGTATGTGGGATTGATTCTTGGTCCCTTTCAACCAAGAAGACCCAAAATTCCTTTTAGTTGATTTCATGAATTTTAGTCACTTTCAATATGGGTTTCCATTATTAGATTTTATTAAAACCAATTGATGTATGGGCTATACTCTACCTATGATTTTAAATTACTTTGAACAGTATTATGATGATTTATATTGAGTTATGAAATTATGAACATGCATATCCCCTTTAAAATTGATTTATGCATGAGTGACTATTACTACGATTTAAATGTTGATTTAATTATGGATTATTCAATTTTATATCATGATGTTGATTTCAACTTGAATCTATGTTACCCATGCCATCTTCACATCATGCATTGCATTACCTTTATGAGCATTGATATATGAAAATTATGAACTTGGTTAAGCCCAATTATGGTTTATAAAATGATTATGATATGATTTTGATAATGCATTGGTTATAACAAAAAGGTGATCACCGTTATGTCTATGATTATGACTCTATAAGCATTATGGGTGCTTGCACCATCTCGTATATGTGTAGATGAGCTATTCTTTGTATGAGCATTATGAATATGATTTTATGGTTTGGCATTTGAGCCTTAATGTGCATCGAACGGTTTAAAGTGAATATCACGTGGGATGTTGTTGACTTAGCACCGATGGATTGGGGGTATTAGGGCTATCCCCAAGGGCCCTCTCCCTTTCCTTGAACTATGTGCTAATATGGGAACGATCACCATTACTGAAATGACCAGGTCATAAGGAATGGTTATTTGTATATTCCGTTTATGATATGATACGATATGATTATGAAAACTCCTTCCAAGATGGCGAGTTCCGTATGAAAGGTGACCATCGACCGAAATGGTGAGTTCCATAAGGTGTGATGTAGATTACCTTTGGCAAGTAATCTTCTCCTAGCGATGGGAGGTCTTTATCTGACTAATTCATGTAATAGCTCGCATGGATTTGATTTATCGGTTATAGTCCATCCCCGCTATATAGGAGCATTATCGCATTGCATGCATCATGAATTTCATGGCATCTTGTATACTTCTCCATTGGATATATGATTCTTTCTATATTATGTGCCCTTGTCATCTAAGATTGAAATGCAGGTTTGGTAAGTCATATGGATTGCATACCCGCATACTTACTACATTTAAACGCACTAATACATACTCTATGCCTATATGATTTTAACATGTAGGGAACATGTGTTATGACCATCCACCGTTTGATAGGTAGCTCGAATCTAGAGAGTTGATATTGTGGTGAGTCCTATCTTCCAAGGACAAGCCACCTTCCTTCTACCTATGTCATTTTCGATTTATCTTGTTAATTAAGGGTGAATCCGAGACATGTCTTGGCCCTCGTCCCATTTTATGACTAGAGACATTGTTGGACATCTTGTAGACTCTCGTAGATTATATATGTTATGTGTTGTATTTGAAGCCCATGATTTAGTTGTCTATTAGATATGGCTATCACTGATTGATTATTGGGATTATGATTTGTATGTATGTTTGATGTGGAAATGTGAAATATCCTAAGCCCCGTATTGCCCCCATAGAGTGAGTCATACTTACCCGCCCCTAAGTTCTTATGTGCTATGTGCTATGTGAATCCATGTAAACCCCTTTCCCTTCAATATCCCTATATTGTGAGTCCTATTTTCCTATCCCTTAGAATTATGTGCTTACTATTTGAATTTGCTTCCGAACCGATGATGTGGATCTGGATACTTTAAGGCGTGTTTGGGGACTCTCGGGTTCCCATTCGTCGTGTCACTTCTAGGCCCTGGTTCTGGGTCGTGACAAAAGATGGTATCAGAGGACTAGGTTTATAAATGGTCCTCGGAGTCCAACATGCCACATTAAGTAGAGTTTTATTCATGGGTGTGAAGCGCGCCACATCTATGAGTAGGAGGCTACAAGGCATTTTAGGAAATGTTTCACTTTTCATGATTATAATCGTGCCATGGTGCGTGTCTTAAGATTTCTTATCTCCATCCCTTTCTATCATATAGGGAGAGTTACCTTGAGCTAGTAATGTAATCAAGGGAAGGAAGATGTTGTAGTGATCTTATAGATGAGGTCCAAAAGGGAGTTGGTGAAGGATGAGCATTATTTGACGTGCTTGCTTCTTTAAGTATTCAAAGTTTTCTTGCGTTGGCTGGTTATGATGGAAGGTTTGTTGAAGGCTCCTCATCTATTACATCTCCGTTGATCAGGTTGACCAGAAAGAAGGTCAAGTTGTATAGTCGGATGAGTGTGAGGTGAGTTCTCATGCCTTGAAAGGTCGACTTACATCGGCTTCGGTTTGGCATTACCGGATGGCTTAAATAGGTTGGTGGTGTATTGTGATGCTTCTCGATTTGGATTGTTGTTGTTAATGTTAAGGCTACGCAAGATCTAGATCTGTCATTGGTTGGATTGAAGAGGTTGGTTGCCAAAATAATGAGATAGAGGCTTCCTCCCAAGGGGGAGATGGTGCGTTTCAATATCAAAGTCAGTTATGTGTTCCGGATGTGGGTGATCTTAGGGAAAATGATCATGAGTGGAGCTCATTACTCTCATTATTTGATTCACTCGGAATCTACAAATATGTGTTGGGATTTGAAGGAGGTGTATTGGTGGCATGGTATGAAGAAGGACATAGCCGAGTTCATACCCGAGTGCTCGAGTTGTTGACAGGTGAAGGTAGAACACCAAGGGCCCGGTGGTGTGGCTCAAGACATTGAGGTCTCTACTTGGAAATGGTTTGAGTTAAGATGAAATGACTTCTGTAGGCGTGGATTTAGTGGTGGAGGCTACAAAAGAGTGGAATTGATTAAGGAAAGGTTGAAGATGGTTCGAAGTCATCAAAGGTCTTATTTGGATGTTAGAAAGAGGGATCCTGAGCTTCGTATTGGTAATTGGGTGTATGTGAAGGTCTCACTTATGGAGGGTGTGGTGCATTTTAGGAAGGAAGGAAAGCTAAATTCCTGGTACATAGGTCCTTATAAGATCGTTGAAGCAGATTGGGAATGTAGATTATAGGTTTGATTTGCCTCCGAAATTGAGCTCTAGTCACCCGATTTTGCATATATCTATGTTGAGGAAGTTGTTGGTGATACAAGTGCTATTTTCCCTTAGGAAGGTGTTGAGGTTGAGGAGGACTTGTCTTATGGAGGAAGCTCTGGTTGAGATTTTGATAAGACAAGTGAAGCGGCTTAGGTTAACATACTTTGGAGAAATAATTATATGGAAGGTTCTACATGGGGAGTGGAATCAAGTAAGATGCGATGACACTTCTATCATTTCCAATCAACTCAAGCCTATAGTATTAGGTCCTTTCTATTCTCAGTAGTCCTTATTCTTTCACTCTTGAGTCTCATGACATGACATGCATACATGTGCACAAAAATGATTTTTATGATGTTTTGGATGATTTGAATACATTTTAATATGGGTTTTAAAGGCTTTATAGTTTTCAAATGATAAGCTATGCATGGTACCTTGTGTTTAGATGTTTATGTTCTACGTCAAGCCTTTCAAGCCTCGTCCCACCACATTGAGGACGAATGTTCCCAAGGGGAGATGATGTAAGGACCTAGAATTTTGTACGACCACAATGAAGCATGAAAATTTGGTTTCGGAAATGTTTTAGACAAGTGTGACACTTCATGGGAGCCATCACGGTCCGTGTGAGCTCACACGACTCGTGTGGAGCCTCCACGGAGTGGACCTTGGCCCATGGAGGATGTTTGGACCTTAAACATGGTGTTTTAAACTAAGGCACACCATATTTGAACCCCTCACGGTCCGTGTGGTGGGCCGTGTGATGGCCTTGGCTTGAAATCCCGCAACTTTAGGACCAAGTATGGTTTCATGGCCAAGTACACGACCCGTGTGGGGTGGCACGAACCGTGAAGCCATTCGTAAAGCTTCTGGAGTGAAATTTTCTAAGTATAGAATCACCATCTCGTAACTTAATCATGGAATTTTTCTAAGGAGAGGGGTAAAGGCAGTGTCATGGCCCGTGTGACACTACACGATCTGTGTAACCTCCCGTAAAGGTGACTTTGTTGAAAAATTCTAAGTATGGGATCTTCATGCTCAATCTAAGTTCACCTTCAATCCTTCAACTCAAGCTTATTTATGTTGTTTAAGGCCATCATGTGTCTCCTACATCAAATCAAATTCAAAGGAATTCCATTAGCTAAGTATTTCACAAGTACCGATAGAAGAGTCAACTTTAAATGGCCATATCTCATAAATGAACTGTGTGGCTCACGACCTATCCAGTTGAAGCTCTTTGCATTAACTTTCCAACGCATCTGGTCTCACCTCATTTCGAGTTTGGAGCAAGAAGTTATGCCCTTTTTCGTAAAGTCTGTCTGGGTTAGACGGGAGGCCTCTACGGACCGTGAATAGCTTCACGGGCCGTGAAGCCAACCATGTGAACTTCGGTGTAAAATTTAAAGGGGCGTTTTATTGAGTTATTTTTGATATGTTGACCCATCTCCAAGGCCTTTAAGACCCTTTTAACCCCTCTTTATATTCCTAAACTTCTCCTACACTAATTCTAAACCCTCATTCAAGACTAACACTTAGTTTCTAGAATTAGACTCTCAAAATTCTCCCCAAGTCTCATTTTCAAGATTCAAGCTAGGATTCCATTGGGGTTTCAAATGCAAGCTAAATTCTTCTCAAATTCACCTTTCTAATCAAGGTATGTGGGATTGATTCTTGGTCCCTTTCAACTAAGAAGACCCAAAATTCCCTTCAATTAATTTCATGTATTTTAGTCACTTTCAATATGGGTTTCTATTATTTGATTTTAATAAACCCAATTAATGTATGGGTTGTACTCTACCTATGATTTTAAATTACTTTGAACAGTATTATGATAATTTACATTGAGTTATGAAATTATGAACATGCATGTCCCCTTTAAAATTGATTTATGCATGGGTGACAATTACTATGATTTAGATGTTGATTTAATTATGGATTTATTTAATTTCATATTATGATATTGATGTTAACTTGAATCTATGTTACCCATGCTATCCTCACATCATGCATTGCATTACATTCATGAGCATTGATATATGAAAATTATGAAGTGGGTTAAGCCCAAATATGGTTTATGAATGATTATTATATGATTTTGATAATGCATTGGTTATGACAAAAAGGTGATCACCGGTATGTCTATGATTATGGCTCTATGCGTATTATGGGTGCTTGCACCATCTCGTATATGTGTAGATGGGCTATTCTTTGCATGAGCATTATGAATGTGATTTTATGGTTTGTTATTTGAGCCTTAATGTGCATCGAACGGTTTGAAGTGAATATCAAATCTCTTGAAAGCACGTATGTATATATATATATATATATATATATATATATATATATATATATATATATATATATATATATATATATATATATATATATATATATAAGTATTCATGTGGAATGTTGTTGACTTAGCACCGATGGATTGAGGGCGTTAGGGCTATCCCCAAGGGCCCTCTCCCTTTCCTTAAACTATGTGCCAACATAGGAACAATCAACATTACCAAAATGACTGGGTCGTAAGGAATGATTATTCGTATATTACGTTTATGATATGATATGATATGATTATGAAAAATCCTTCCGAAATGGTGAGTTCCGTAAGGAAGGTGGCCATCCACCGAAATGGTGAGTTCCGTAAAGTGTGATGTAGATTACCTTTGGCAAGTAATCTTCTCCTACTGATGGCAGGTCTTTATCGGACTAATTCATGTAATAGCTCACATGAATTTGATTTGTCAGTTGTTCCATCCTCGCTATAGAGGAGCATTATCGCATTGCATGCATCATGAATTTCATGGAATCTTATATACTTCTCCATTGTATATATGATTCTTTCTATATTATGTGCCCTTGTCATCTAACATTAAAATGCAGGTTTTTTAAGTCATATGTATTTCATGCCCGCATACTTAGTACATTTAAATGTACTAACACATACTCTATGCCTACATGATTTTACCATGTATGGAACGTGTGTTACAACCATCCACCATTTGACAGGTAGCTCGAATCTGGAGAGTTGATATTGTGGTGAGTCTTATCTTCCAAGACCAAGCCACCTTCCTTCTACCTATGTCGTTTTGAGTTTATCTTGTTAATTGAGGGTGAGCCCAGGACATGTCTTGGCCCCTGTCCCATCTTATGACTAGAGGCATTGTTGGACATCTTGTAGACTCTCGTAGATTCTATATGTTATGTGTTGTATTTGAAGCCCATGATTTAGTTATCTATTGGATATGGCTATCACGAATTGATTATGGGGATTATGATGTGTATGTATGTTTGATGTGGAAATGTGAAGGATCCTAAGCCCCATATTGCCCCAATAGACTGAGTCATACTTACCCGCCCCTTAGTTCTTATGTGCTATGTGCTATGTGAATCCATGTAAACCCCTTTCCCTTCAATATCCCCATATTGTGAAACCTATTTTCCCATCCCTTAGAATTATGTGCTTACTATTTAAATGCACTTCCGAACCGATAATGTGGATATGGATACTTTGAGGCTTATTTGGGGACTCTCGGGCTCCCATTTGTTGTGTCACTTCTAAGCCCTGGTTCCGGGTCGTGACACAAAGTCTTAATTCAGACAATTTAGAAGAATTTAGATCGTAGGACATTTTGAGAGTTACTCATAGTCGTTCAATGCATGAGATTGAGATACCATATGCTTGACCCTCATATAAGTATCCACTAATATGAGAACATCGAAAATTAAATCAAGTAGGACTTGTATTCAGCTTAAAATGTGGGCTTGGAATGGGTCAGGTAATCTCTGTATAATGTGACTATTCTCTCCCCAAGCATTGCACTATGCACTCAATTTATATTTTTCATTTTCACATTTGATCTTTATCTTCTTGGTTGGTTTTTTTAGGCTTTCTCCTTTTTGTTTTTGAGTTTTCTCCTTTTATTAGAGTTTTTGGACTATCACATTTTTCATTTTTCACTTTTCCATCCGACTTAAAGCTTTGTCGATGCATTCATAGAGATGAGAGAAAAATAGAGTGGTGCATTTGTGCATTCAAAAGGATATAGGCTAAGATATGGTTATCAAAATAAAGATGTTTTAGGCTAAAAAAGAGAACCACTAGGGATCACGTGTTATTTGGTAAGATTTCAGGGCACAGTTGGATCAAAGAAAGCCTACAGTTCTTTTTCAAATTAGATGTTATTCAAGCTTTTGCCTCAACAAACATTCTGGTCAATTTCTAGATCAACAAATCATGTCATTGAACTTCATATCTAAAGGTCGCCATACAATGCACATGAAACAATGAGGTCGAATTTTTTTACCCTTAACTTTGAGCAAGAGAATTTTCCAAGTGTGGCATAAGTATAATCATGAGGTGCCAAAAGAATCTATATGGGCCACAACAAAGTTGGTCCACTCTATTATGCCAAGTAGTTAACAGTTTTTCATGCACACTTCTAAGTATGTTGGTACCAATCAAGACAAGAAATACTTTTTTATTTATATAATTTTTATTTTGAAGAGGGATAATTTATTTATTTATTGAATAAGAATGAAAGAAGAAAAATTAATTTTCTTTTCTACACGAAGAAATAAGATCTTCATTTTTGAATTTCTTGAATAAGGATCTTTTTAAAAAAAAATAAAGAGTAAAATCTTTTTTTTATTTTTTTTGGATAAAGAATTATAATTATTGTTTTTTTTAAAATAAGAACCACCAAACGTGAGGAGAGTTGCCTATGTATCTCATAAAGGTCGGAATCAGGTGCACGTAGTTCTGGTCAAAATATATATGAATTTGTTTTTCTGTTTTTCCTTTTGAATAAATAAAATTTTCTTTCTGAATTTGATTTTCTGAATAAAGATTATTTTTAAATAAGAATCCCCTTTTTATCTTTTATTTTATATTTTGAATAAGAATCAGCGACCCGAGGAGGGTTGCCAACGCATCTCATTAAGGTGAGAATCAGATGTGCGTAGTTCTCAAATCAAAGAAATATTCATGTTTATTTTTTGTCATAAGAAATAATTGTTTTCTTTTGCTTTTGTAAATAAGAAAAAAATGTAATTTGTTTTACATTTAATAAGAAATATATATATTTTTAATAATTTTATCAATAAAGATCACCAAACCCAAGAAGGGTTGCCTACGTTTCTCGTAAAGGTAAGAATCAGGTGTGCGTAGTTCGACCAACTTTTCATAAAAGTGTTTCACTTTCTGAAGAACTTCCTTGTTTCGGATATCTTACTGTAAATATGCTAGGACCAAACTGTTTGAGATTTGACTCAAGAAGAAAATATTCAATGAGAACATTCAAAATGTGACAAGTAACACATAGTCATGAACATGCTGGTCAAAAAGATGGTTCATGTTCTATATGATCCTAACACCCGTGTTTAGCCATACAAAGTCAAACAAAGATTATGCAGATAAAGTGTATCCTAAGAGGAATACTTGCTATATAAGGCTTGTTCTACTAAATTTGAAGTCCTTATAGACTTGGTGTCTAGACCGACGATAAAATGAGTGGACAACTCAAGTTGGGAAGGAACAACTTACCAGTAGCAAGGCTTTCTAGCCTCACCATTTGGACCTCCACATACTAAAACATGTGTGACTAAAATCCTTTCCAGGAGCATAATCGCATCTCTGGTATCTTAAAGAAAGGTTCGGGAGCATAGACCACATCTCCAAAAAATGTATCTTTCAGAAGACTTACATGAGTGAGTGATGTTCTGCCAAATTACGACACCTTTGATGCGTAACACTTAGGATTTGTGTGTTTTCAATGTGATATTTGTGGGTTTTTTTTGTTTTTGTGTTTAGATTTTCAAGATTATAGGTTGGGCATGATTTGGGGAAAAATTGCAAAAGTTGTTGGTTTTTGTAGATGTAAGAGATAGTCTACGGGTCATAGAACATTCTATGTGTCGTAGATAGGTTTTTTGAGGATTTCTAGGGAGGAGATGTAATGCCCAGTAAAATTACCAAAATACCCCTAGAGTGAGGGTATGCATGTGACGCATCTTCCGATGCTCATATGGAAAATTCGAGGCCGGATTTGTGATCAGCATGAAAAATTGAGTGGGAAAATAGTCTCGATCGATTTTTAGAGCGACCCGATCAAAAGATAATTTTTCGATACGAAGCGTAAAATAGTGTTAGTGCGCGACAGGGGCGCATCGCGCACCCATCGCGGACCAGCACTTATATGGGGCATTCCGGTCAATTCCCCACCCCTCCTAAACTCTATACACGATCTAATAAGGTCGTTTCGACGTGAAAAAGTGTTTAACCTCCCCCCCCCCCCATTCTAAATCCTATTCCAATTCATTACTAACCTAGGGCTTGAAGAGAGAAGAGAAGAGCTTGAATTGAGAGATTCAAGGAGAGATCCTTGAAGTGCTTTATTGATAGCTGCATTCCAGGTATGTAAGGCTAAACTAAAACATGGGATTTTTCTCTCATGTGCCCCATAGAGGTCATAAATGAGTTGATGATTGAAGAGTCTACATGCATGATTTCTTGAGGGTTTTTCTTGAAAAATTGATTTGAAATTACTTGTTTTCTATGGTGATGATCATCATACTATTTGTTTTCTTAAATTGAATATTTTCATGAGAATTTGCATAACCTTCTTGACTAATTTAAAAAGCATGCATATTGAACTTGAGAATTGAGTCTAAAGCCTTGAGTTGAGATTGTGATTAATGATTGTGATTGTTATTGTGATGAGAGAATGATGATGAGTTGATAGAGTTTGATTGTCTTGTGAGTCTCTATAAATGAACTCTACTGATGTGTCTATTCACTTGATTCCTAATGATTGTTCTAAATCTTGAGTCATTGATGAAATTGATTGACGAGAGGGTTAAAGTCCCTATGAGATTGATTGATGAGAGGGTTAAAATCCCTATGAGATTGATTGATTAAAGGGTTAAACTCTCTATGAGCTTGATTGATGATAGGGTTAAAGTCCCTATGAGATACTGATCGTTGACAGGGTTAAAGTCCTACAAGATTGGTTGAGATGGAGGTTTTATGAGCATTGAATCAGGAGGAGTATCAAGCACCAAAATGGGTAAGAGTGAGTCCCACTGAAACTCATTAACTATATCGCCAAACGTAGGTGAGGCTTTGAACCATCACATATATAGTGTTCCCTCTTGATTAGAAGTCCTTGAAACAATAGAGGACTTATTGACGACTGACTCTGTATTGGGTGAGCTGGTATAGTTTTGATTCGTTCCCTACTGGGCAAGTTTGGAACGGCTGTGGAAACATTAGCGTAATTATTGTACATTCACCAGCTCATAAGTGTTTGTTGTCGGATAAGAGAAAACTCCCATATATTTCCTACATTGAGTACTCCGAGTCTAGATGAGATGAGAGGGGTGAGCTCCTCTGAGATATGATGAGATGAGATGTAATAAGGTGAGCTCTTCTGAGATGAGATGAGATGAGATGTGATGAGATGAGAAGACGTGAGCTCCTTTGAGATGAGTCTGAGATGATTGATGAGTTTTGAGTTATTGATGGGTCACTTGTCTACTCTTTATTCTTGCATAGATAGACATTTGACTAATGATGTGATTTGATGTTTACTTCGAGTCGATGATTGTTTCTATATTATTCTATCTGTTTCTGTTGCACTCAACTATTTTACACACCAGTACATTTCAAGTACTGATGTCCACTTTGGACTGCATCGTTTAATGATGCAGGGGAAGGCACTAGGGATCAACAACAGGCGCTCTGCTGAAGGTCCGGGATTTTGAAGCTAACTTGGTGAGCCTCCCCTACTCTGGAGGACCCACTACAGTTATTTGTCTTGCCTTAGAGTTAGAGATTGGACTATTTCTTTTATTTTGATTTGGGTAGCCATGGATCAGTCATTGACACCACATGATTAGTGATAGAGGCTTCATAGACAATGGTTGAGCATTGATGTTGAGATTGTGAGCTAGTTCTTTCTACTAGCCTTCATTATTATATATATTCTTTTGAGACTTTAGATGAGATGTGCCCATTTACTTACTTATACTTTCCACTATTTAGTAGAGTTTATTGATTGAATGATGTGAAGAGGCTAAGTGGTTCGCTTGGGGACTAGTAATAGTCTTTGAGTGTCGGCCATGGCAAGGGTACCCTCCCGGGGCGTGACAAACTTGGTATCAGAGAACAGAGTTCAAGTGTCCTAGGGAGTCTATGAAGCCGTGTCTAGTAGAGTCTTGTTTATAGGTATGTTGTCGACCATATTTCATAAGCAGGAGGCTATAGGACAGTAGGAATGGTTACACTTCTTTCTTATTCCAATTCGTGCAATAGAGTTAAACTCTATGAAAACTCCCTTCTAATTCGTGCTCTACACGTGCAGAATTGATAACGTGCCTCCTAGCAGAGCTGTCAGAGGAAGAGGACGTCCTACTAGGCATGCTGTAAAGCCACCTGGGCCCCAAGTACCCGAGGAGCCTGTGGATCAAGCTGTCCCAGTTGAGCAACCCCCTCAAGATGAGGTCTCCAACGCCGAGCTATGCCAGGCTATTCGAGCTTTAGCCCAGGCTGTCGCAACACCTTCTGTGAGACAAGGCACAAGTACACAAGACCCTCATGACACCTCTAGAATTCAAGAATTTTTTAGGAGGAACCCGCCTGAGTTCACGGGGGCAACATCTACTGAAGATCCTGAGAACTATGTGGAGGAACTTGAGAAGGTATTCCAAGTGATGCACGTGGTTGATGATGATAGAGTTGAACTGGCTGCTTACCAACTCAAGGGTGTGGCCGGACTGTGGTTCGACCAATGGAAGAAGGGTAGAAGGATGCTCCGTGTTTGACTTGGGCAGTGTTTGAGGAGGCCTTCTTAGGACGCTTCTTCCCAAGGGAGAAAAGGGAGGCTAAGGTGAGGGAGTTCCTTAATCTAAAATAGGGCTCTATGACCGTGCAAGAGTATGGCTTGAAGTTCACGCAATTATATCGCTATGCTCTAGACATGGTTGCTGACATGAGGGGAAGGATGGGGATGTATGTTGATGGGTTGAATAGAGGACCCAAGAGGGATGGGAGAGGAGCCATGCTTGTAAGTGACATGGACATCGAGCGACTGATCACATTTGTGCAACAAGCTGATGAGGAGAGACAACATGATAGAGAAGAAGTCAAGCGCAAGAAAGCAAAAACATCCAGCCATAAGGTTGGGAGGAAAGGAAATGACAATTGATTTCTAGCACCATCATCTGCTAGTGCACCTGTGCCTAGAGGCGGGTATGATCAGAGATCTCAGAATATGGGGAATCATAGACCTCATTGGCAAGCTAGTGTGGCAAATTACATTTGGGAAGATGTCGTGACGGAAATGATATGTGCTACAAGTGTGGCCAAGCGGGCCACTACTAGAGAGATTTTCCAAGGTGGGCTGACCCGGCTCAATCTTCCACACCAGTCCCGCCTGTTAGAGGAAACCAGAGGTCCACTACGTCAGGTGCAGGCGGAGCAACAAACCGCTTGTATGCCATGAGTAGTCTCTAAGATCTGAAGAACTCTCCAGATGTTGTGATGGGTATGATCCGAGTCCTTACTTTTGATTGTTATGTTTTGATGGACCCGAGTGATACGTTTTCGTTTGTATCTCCTTATGTGGCCAGTAGATTTGATAGAACTCCTGAGGGTCTTCTTGAACCCTTTAATGTTTCTATTCTAGTGGGTGAGTCTATTCGAGATGAGAGGATCTATAGATCTTGTGTAGTGTCTATCCATCATAGGGATACTTTTATTGATTTGGTGGAGTTGGAAATGATTGATTTTGATGTGATCCTTGGTATGGATTGGCTTCACACTTATTATGCCTCCGTTGATTGTAGATCCCGAATTGTTAAGTTTCAATTTCCTAATGAACCGGTTCTAGAGTGGAGAGGTAATTCTGTTACACCTAGAGGAAAATTTATCTCATATCTTAGAGCCCAAAAGTTGATTTCCAAAGGTTGTATCTATCACTTTGTACGAGTGAAATATGATGATGTTGAGTCCCCAACTCTTGAGTCAATTCTGATTGTTAATGCGTTTCCAGAAGTATTTCCTGATGATCTGCCCCGAGTCCCTCCGGATAGAGAGATTGACTTTGGGATTGATGTTCATCCTGATACCCAGCCTATTTCGATTTCACCTTATAGGATGGTCCCCGCGGAGTTGAAAGAGTTGAAAGAGCAACTGAAAGATTTTCTAGAGAAGGGCTTCATTAGGCCGAGTGTTTCACCTTGGGGTGCTCCTGTCCTATTCGTGCGAAAGAAAGATAGGTCCCTCAGAATGTGTATCGACTACAGGCAACTGAACAATGTCACGATAAAGAATAAATATCCTCTCCCAAGGATAGATCATTTGTTTGACCAACTTCAGGGCGCCTCTTGTTTCTCCAAGATAGACCTTAGATCTGGCTACCACCAGTTGAAGGTAAGGAATGTGACATTCCAAAGACAGCCTTTAGGACTAGGTATGGCCATTTTGAGTTCTTGATCAGGTCCTTTGGGTTGACGAATGGACCTGCCGCCTTTATGGACTTGATGAATAGAGTATTCAGACCATATCTCGATATGTTCGTGGTTGTGTTCATTGACGACATCTTGTTGAGGAGTGAAGGGGAGCATGCTGATCATCACAGGGTTGTCCTCCAAACTCTTAAGGACCATGAGTTGTATGCAAAATTCTCCAAGTGTGAGTTCTGGCTTAAGTTAGCGGCTTTTCTAGGTCATGTTGTTTTCGGTGATGGTATTCGAGTGGATGCCCAAAAGATTGAAGCGATTAAGAATTGGCCCAGACCGACCACTCTGACTGACATTAGGAGTTTCTTGGGGTTGGCAAGCTACTACCTCAGATTTTTGGAGGGACTTTCTTCCCTATCCACGCCATTAACTAAATTGACTCAGAAAAAGGTCAAGTTTTAGTGGTCGGGGGAATGTGAGAAGAGTTTCCAGGAATTGAAAATGAGGTTGACTACTGCACCAGTCCTAACCTTACCCGATGGAACAGAGGACTTTGTAATTTATTGTGATGCCTCAAGGGTTGGATTGGGATGCGTACTAATGCAGAGAGGGAAGGTGATAGCCTATGCTTCCAGGCAACTGAAGGTTCATGAAAGGAACTATCCAGCCCATGATCTCGATTTGGCAGCAGTGGTGTTTGCACTTAAAATCTGGCATCATTACTTGTATGGAGTGCATGTGGATGTGTTCACTCACCACAAGATCTTGCAGTACGTTTTCAGTCAGAAAGAGCTCAACCTGCGACAAAGAAGATGGTTGGAGTTTCTCAAGTATTATGACATGAGCATTCACTACCACCCAGGTAAAGCTAATGTTGTTGCTGACACTCTTAGCAGGTTTTCGATGGGTAGTACAACCCATGTGGAGGAAAGAACGAAGGAGTTAGCCAAGGACATGCATCGACTGGCTCGACTGGGAGTCCAACTTGAGGAGAATAATGAAGGAGGAGTTAATGTTCAGAACGGGCCTGCTTCATCATTAGTGGTGGAGGTGAAGGAAAAGCAAGACCAAGACCCTGTCATACTCCAATTGAAGGAGGTTGTCCACAAACAGAGAGTGATGGTCTTCTCAAAATGGGGAGATGGAGTGTTGAGGTATCAAAGTAGATCATGTGTCCCAAATGGTGATGGCATTCAAGACAGAATCATGCAGAAGCCCATAACACAAGATATTTCATTCATCTTGGCTCCACCAAAATGTACCACGACTTGAGAGGAGTCTATTGGTGGAATGGAATGAAGAGGGATATTGCTGAGTTCGTTTCAAAATGCCCAAATTGCTAACAAGTGAAGGTTGAGCATTAAAGGCTATCTGGATTAGCTTAGAACTTTGAGATTCCAGAATGGAAGTGGGAGATGATTAATATGGACTTTAGAACTGGTCTGCAAAAGTCTCGAAAGCAACATGATTCGATATGGGTGATCATGGATAGAATGGCTAAATTGGCTCACTTCTTGGCAGTTAAGACAACAAACACCGTAGAAGAGTATGCCAAGTTGTACATCCAGGAGATTGTGAGGTTGCATGGGGTCCCCTTGTCCATCATCTTGGACAGAGGAGCTCAATTTACCTCCCAGTTCTGGAGATCGTTCCAGAAAGGATTGGGTACTAAGGTGAACCTGAGCACAACATTTCATCAACAGACGGATGGTTAGGCAGAGCGTACAATTTAAACACTTGAGGACATGTTGAAAGCTTGTGTTCTTGACTTCAAGGGAAATTGGTATGATCACCTACCATTGATTGAATTTGCATATAACAGTAGTTATCATGCAAGCATTCAAGTAACTCCTTATGAAGCCTTATACGGGAGGATATGTAGGTCACCAATTGGGTGGTTTGAGATTGGAGAAGCGGAGCTGATTGGGCCTGATATTGTTTACCAATCGATGGAGAAGGTCAAGGTCATTAGAGAGAGGTTAAAGACTGCCCAGAGTCGCCAAAAATCTTACACCGACGTGAGGAGAACAGACTTAGACTTCGAGGTAGATGATTGGGTGTTATTGAAAGTGTCACCTATGAAGGGTGTTCTTAGGTTTGGGAAGAAAGGAAAGTTAAGTCCACGTTATGTTGGACCATATCAGATCGTAAAGAGGATTGGAAAGGTTGCTTATGAGTTAGAGTTGCCTTCCGAGTTAGATGGAGTCTATCCAGTATCCCATGTGTCGATGTTGAAGAAATGTTTGGGAGATCCTGCCTTGGTGATCCCTGTTGATAGCATTGGCATAGAAGATAGCCTAACTTACAAAGTGGTCCCGGGTCAAATCCTTGATCGTCAGATTCGTAAGTTGAGGAAAAAAGAGATAGCCTTAGTCAAAAGTCTTGTGGAGGAATCAATTCGTTGAGGAAGCCACTTGGGAAGCTGCGGAAGAGATGAAGGTCATCTCAATTGGTGAAAGGCGATCCTCCTCGAGAGGATGTAAAGGTCCAGAGGTTCCGGGTTCGAATCCCATGAAGCGCTACAGCGTGAAGGGTGTATTAAACTGCCTGTACCCTGGCCACACAATACCTGAGTACGTGATTGAGGTTGAGTGATTTTGTGAGGGGGTGAGCCCCAAGACCGGGAGGATCGTCACAGTAAAGTACCTTTCGTGTCCTGAGAATCAGAGAGGTGGACTTACAAGAAATTTATCAAAAGAAACTCCCTTTACGGGTCGTAAACCACCTTATGAGTCGTAAAGGGGTGTGGTAGAAGTGAAGTTCGGAATCTAGCAGCACATTATGAGACCTTGACTATGAGCCGTGGAAGACAATACGGGTCGTAAAGTGCTTTCGTAGAGTTTGCCGACCAATTTTCCTAATTTGTTTAGGGCTCATTTTTAATTATTATAAATAGATCTTTTTGGTATTTTTCAGGAGAACAATTAGTTCTTGTCAGTTCACATAAGTTTAGAGTAGTTTTAGGTTAGTGCTCAGAGAACTCAGTATTTGTGAGAAAGTCTTTGAGAACACTTGTGATTCAATTCAATCTTCAAGCTTGTGTTTTTATTGACATTGGATTTGCTTATTCTTAATTCAGTTGTGTAAGTGTTTAATTATGTCTTCTAAATTCATAATCTCTTTATTTACACAAAGCATGATTAGCTAAATTCATAACTAGGGTTGTGGGAATCATGAAGAACTAACAAAGTAAAAATCGAATAATTCACAATTCTTGGAAGGTGTATATGCATGCATTAATTGATTCTCTTCATTTTTCATGTTTTCTAATGGTAGCCAACATTAAAAGTCACCTAGTCTTACTGGCTGGACCAAGGTAGTAATAAATAGGAAAAGAGATTAATTAATAGGATTCAATTGATGTTTTCTCATCTAATCAACTAAACTAGGCACAGGGGAGGTTGTACTAGGACTTACAGGTAATGTTTAGTAATGCACACTATGGAGATGGGCTAAGTCGCATAGTGAAATTTGCCTCTCACCTTTGACCAAAGGGCTTGGTGAACATAATCTGCCGTCCTGCATGCTATACACTATACAAGAATTAGGTTATCCAGTGATACTGAGTTGGGGAATCATGGGAAACACAATAACCTAGTTTCTCTCCTTTCTTGTTCTTTCTCTCATGATAGTTAGTTAATTTATTTTTCTCATTGATTTCTGCTGAACCCCCCTTTGGGAAATTGAGTTGATTAACTACTCGGATTGCATGTTGGTGAATTTGTCTTGAGTTTACGTATTCCTTGTGGGTCCGACCCTAACCTTGGTTAAGTTCTATTTATTGACAGCGACCACTTTATCCTCTAAAAAGGAGGTGTAACTTGGGCGACTATGAAGATTTTGGTTCCGTTGCGGGGGAATACGTCTAGTCTTAGTGAATTCATTTGTAATTCGAGTGTTAATCCTTATTTTTCATATTTTATGTTTTGTTTTTGTTTTTGTTATTTCTTTATTTTTTTCTCGTTCATATGATACCCTCTGTTGAAGAAATATTAGATGATTATAGTATTGGGATGAGAGGGTTTGTACATAATTTTTTGAATCGCAATGCGTACTTCTTGAAAATATTAGAAAATCTCCACTTAGACAACTGTGTGCTTTTGTCAGATGTTCATCAATTTGGCTTGGATATCCACATTTTAAGTAGTGAGTTGAGTGTAAAAGTTAATATGTTTGATGCTCAAAAAGCTAGTAATGAATTGCGTGAGGAAGAAAAAATGCTTATAAGCCAACTTGAAGAGCTAAAATTGGAGAGTCAACTTCTTAATCATACTATTATTGATATTGTCACTGTTGAGAAAATTACATGAGAGTTATGTGAAGAAGTAGATAATATTATCTTTAAAAACTCTAGTGTGTGTAAGTATAAGGACGTAAATAAGAATATAATTCATGAATTAGGACGCATTAGAACTCACTCCAATCATTTTTCTATATTATGTTTTGATGATGAGGTATTAATCGTATCATCTGAGCATATAGATGAATGTAAGGAGAAGGAAAAATATAGTTATATTCTTGAATTTATTGGGCACAAATAAAAAATTTACATTCCTCATTTAAAGGCCAAGAAGTATAACATGCAATCTCTATTGTTTGATTCCCTTATTTTTATACGACCACCCTTTGAGCATAATAGAGAATTGGAAAAGAAATTAGGGGTACAATTCATAAGTTCAAGGTGGAAGAAGAGGAGGAAGGTCTCCACCTATTAGTGTAACTTCTTATTTTATTTTTTTATATAGTCCTTTTTTTTTGTTTTGTGTCAATTTTATTTTTGAAGATTTAGGGGAAGTTTGAGTACCTAAATTTGAAACTTGGGAGGCAACCAAAGGAATAATGGCGCTTAGGCGCCCAGGTATGTTTTTTGACCCCCTTATGATCTATTTTGTTTTAATTTTGTGCATTGGGGATAATGTACATCTTTTTCGATGAGGTATGGGTAGTTATGAGCCTCAGTGAAGTCTGAGTGGCTTATGGTCCATAACTATCCCAATTTTTGATCCAGAGTTTTCTTGCCTGTGTTCTTTTTCTCTGTGGATATTTAATTTCTGTTGAACTTGCACGTTTACGATGTTTAGATAATATGTGTAACATGTAGTACCAATACTTGTGGCATATATCATGTTGTTGTGTTTTGTTTGAAAAAATTGGTACCCACAAAATTTTTTGATTAGTAGTTAGATAGTAACCGTGCATGTTTAGGTTTTTGAAAATATCTGTTCTGATAAGTAAGGGTAAATTGAGATAAGTAGCATGATCTAAGAGTCTTTCATTGATAAAGTATGCAGTGCCATGTGAGTGTGAGCTTATTTGATAAATGTATGTATTTTGTACTAATTTAGAACTTGTCCGGTTACACTAAGCTAGATTGTAGATTAGTTGGATTAGGTAATGATCTTAGGCCATTGTTCTTAAATAGTCCACACTAGCCTAAACTAACCAACCAAATTGATGATATATCTCTTGTTCTCAATGGTTGAACCTAACATGTACCGATTCTTTCAAAACACTTGATTATCCCAGTTTTATCTAGTGAAAAATCCTAAATTTGGCCTTGGTCTTTCCTTGAACATTGTGTACCTTAACTGAGGCAAAAAGCCTAAGTTGAGGGTGGCTACCAAAAGTTGCCCTGGTTCTGAGGATGGATAGTATGCACCTCAACACAGGACAAAAACCTAAGTTGAGGGTGGCTAGTATAAGGGTAAAGCACAAAAATAAGGGAGGTGAGCTAGGTATATAAAGAAAAAGGAGAAAAATCATGTACTGGGTCCAAGAAAAATGAAAGATGCATTAATTGAGAGTTAAAAAGCAAAATGAAATATGAAAATAAGGCAAAAAGAAGAAAAATGAAAAGAAAGCGCCTAGAAAAGCTTGACATAGAAAAAAGGGAGAATGAGGTGAATAAAACAAAGTTTGTAGGGCGAAATGTAGAAAAAGGCAGTTTCAAGGAGGGACTTTAGTAACTACTTTCCCAAATAACCATACCAAAGCCCCTGAGCCTATGTTACAAGCTAAGAAAGTCCTAAAGTGATCCTATTCTAATTAGTTGAAGGTCTGCGTCATGAGTATAGGTGTAAGCCTATGGTATTAGTCATCATGCATGGATATCTTTTGTAATATTGAGCATTATTGCATAGTCCCAAGGTCAAATATGAAATATAATTGAGCGTCAGACATGTGACTTCTTTCTGTGAGGGCACTTGCATTGCATTATTAGCTTTTGACTTGTTCAGTGCATGTAGACTGTTAATAACCCCTTACTTTTCATAGTTGTGTGGTCACATGCACCAGTTTTCCTTGGTTAGCTAAATAACTATCTAATCCTGTCTTGAAAAGTTGGTGTGGGTATCTGAGATGTATGCCATTGAGTTAAGGTCTGTGTGTTACTGTATTGCCTATATAGATTGTATCCCTCGCTTGAGCACAAGCAACAATTTTAAGTTGAGGGTGTTGATATGCTTCAAAAATACAACACTTTTGATGCTTAAAACTTAGGATTTTGTGTGTTCTCAATGCGATATTTTTGGGTTTTATGTGTTTTTGTGTTTAGATATGCAGGATTATAGGTTGGCCATGATTTGGAGAAGAATTGCATAAGTTGTTGGTTATTGCTGATGTACGAGATTATATAGGAGTCGTATATAGGTTTCACGAAGATTTCCAAGGAGGGCCTATTTTTGCTGAAGTTGAAGTGTACAAACATGCAGATGAGTCATGAAGAAGTTTACGAGTCGTAGAGTACCTTTCGTGTCCTAAGGATCAGAGAG
Organism: Solanum rostratum; assembly: GCA_029948455.1. Lineage (NCBI taxonomy): Eukaryota > Viridiplantae > Streptophyta > Magnoliopsida > Solanales > Solanaceae > Solanum > Solanum rostratum. The sequence continues at coordinate 29,329,244 of CM057052.1, read as the reverse complement.
GTGGACTTACAAGAAAGTTATCAAAAGAAACCCCCTTTACGGGTCGTAAACCACCTTACGAATCATAAAAGGGTGCCATAAAAGTGAAGTACGAAATTCCAACAGTTGATTACGAGACCCCGACTACGAGCCGTAGAAGACAATACGGGTCCTAAAGTGCTTTCGTGGAGTTTTTCGACCAGTTTTCCTAATTTGTTTAGGACTTGTTTTTAATTATTATAAATAGGTCTTTTAGGTTATTTTTCAGGGGAAAAACCAGTTCTCGTTAGTCTACATAAGTTTAGAGTAGTTTTAGGTTAGTGCTCAGAGAACTCAATATTCTTAGAGAGAAAATTATGAGAGTCTTTGAGAGCACTTGTGATTCAATTCAATCTTCAAGCCTGTGATTTTCATTGACATTGGATTTTCTTGTTCTTAATTCAGTTGTATAAGTGTTTAATTATGTCTTTTAAATTCTTAATCTCTTCATCTACAAAAAAACATGAGTAGCTAAGTCCACAACTAGGGTTGTAGGAACCATGAAGAACTAACAAATTAAAAACTGGATAATTCACGATTCTTGAAGGGTGTATATGCATGCATTAATTAATTTGCTTCATTTTTCATGTATTCTAATGGTGGCCAACATTACAACCTACCTAGTATTACTGATTGAACCAAGGTAGTAATGAATAGGAAAAGATTTTAATTAATAGGATTCAATTGATGTTTTCTCATCTAATCACCCGAACTGGGCCAAGGTGAGGTTGTACTGGGACTTACAAGTAATGGTTAGTAATGTATACTATGGAGATGTGCCAAGTCTCATACTGAAATTCACCTCTCACCTTTAACCAAGGGGCTTGGTGAACTTAAAGTATCGTCTTGCATTCTATACACTAGACAAGACTTAGGTTATTTAGTGATACTGAGTTGGGGAATCATGGGAACACAATACCCTAGTTGCTCTCCTTTATTGTTCTTTCTCTCGTGATAGTTAGTTTGTTTTTTCATTGATTTTCGCAAAACCTCCTTTTTCGGGGAATTGAGTTGATTAACTACTCTAATTGAATGTTTGTCAATTTGTCTTGAGTCTACGTATTCCCTGTGGGTTTAACCCTAACCTTGGCTAGGTTCTATTTTTTGACAACAATAGCTTTATCCTCTAAAAAGGAGGTGTAACTTGGCGACATCGGGGGGGAGGGGGGGAGAAAACAGTTATATTATTGTTAAAATAATATCAATGTAGTTAATAAGCGGTCAAACATCTCATTAAACCAATAAGTATTATATTCAAAATAACAAGAAATATACAAGTCAATATTGACAAGGCCGAATTCTTGTTATCCCCAGCGGAGTCGCCATCTGTCACACCCCTATTTTTTCCCACGTGGATTTTGAAAAATAGAGTTTTTCTAATTAAAGTGACATTTTGAAAAGGAATTATTTTATTATTCAGAGTCGCCACTTGGAATTGAGTTTTAGTTTTCCAAGTCACCTTATTTAAATCACTAATCAAAAGGAAATGACTCTTTAATTCTTATTGATCTGCAAACTAGAAATTCGGGTAAGGAATTCTGTTGACTGAGGGGAAGGTGTTAGGCATCCCTCGAGTCCCATGGTTCTAGCATGGTTGCTTCATTGACAAGTTATGAATTAAGATAATTTAGAATAAATTGTATTTTAGAGTTTTACAAAAAAAAAACCCGTCATTTGCCTGCCTTTTTTGAATTATTTTGAAACTTATTTGAGACTGTCTTATTTTATTAGTGCGTGGTGTACTAGTAGTAGCGCTTTCTAGTCTAACCATAAATTATTGATTTATTTTTTTATATCAAGTTTAATATCTGCAAAATACTATTTGAATTATAAAACATGTCTATTATTATTGTCGACCTAATAATGCTCTTCACGATTCTATTAAAAAAAAGTAAAATTTCAACTATGCATTTTAATCACTAATGTTCTTATAAAAATTGGAAAGAACTAACTTATTTTACCAAAGTTAATTGTTGCAAGTCAGTAAAGGCAAAGCTAATTATATAGATCGACATAAACCCATTAATTTAATATTCTGAATAAAATTTATTATTCAAAAAAGGCGTAAATATAAAATAAAAATATAAAAAATTTATTTTTTTCTTTATTTTATATTTCTAAAAAATAGTATTATTAAACATACAAATCTCATTCAAGTATTCATTAATTACATAGCGTAGAATGACAATTTTCACATTTTTATTCAAGAACAAGTTAACATTGGGTGTTTAAGGATGTAAGAAATAATCATATGTTATACCAAATGTTACTTTAAGTTTAACAATATAAAATGTTCAAACATACTTCAATATGATAACATCAAAGTTAAACATACATAGAATTTGAACAACTTGGTAACATTAAAACATGTGATGCATAATTGTGACTTTAAATCATACAATAAAAAATTGTTACATTTTGTGAAAATTAATTCACAAGAAGAAAATACCACAATACAGAATCACGAACCCAAAATTCCGAAAGCAAGCCTCAAATTCAACTTTTGTTTTCTCTGATTGTATTTTTTTTTGAGATTTATTTTTTGGGTGTGTTTTTATAGTGACATTTTTTTCTAAGTGTATGAGGTGTGTGTGAAGGATGAAATGTATAACTTTTTCTAGGTGTGTTTATGTTTGTGGGAGAAAGAAAAAATATGATATATGATTTTTTTTCTTCATTTTTCTCTTAGCCGTGTGTGTGTGTTATGTATTTTTTTTTCTAGATGTGTGTATGTGTTTAATGTTGTGATTTATCCTGAGGGAGTGTGTTGTGTTGTTCTCTGTATGTGTGTATGTCGTAGTGTATATGTATTTTCCATGAGTGTTTTTCAGCTTTTCCCACAATATATTGTGAGGGGGAGCGGAGGAGTTGAAGAATGCGTGCAGGTGTGGTAGTAGTTTTAGGATTAGTGGGTCATGTAGTGTAGATGTGTGCAGACGTGAGGGTTGGTTACGGTAGTTTTAGGATTATTTTAATTTTTTTTATTTCCTTTTTTGTTTTGTTTTTGTTTTGAAAAGAAAAAATAAAATTTTATAAAATCATTTTAAATTTAACAAAATATGTAAAAAAGTTAACTAGCTAAAAATAAGATATGATTAAGAAAATACTAACAATACTAGATTATTTTTCGAAATTAAAAGAAAACATATATTTTTAGAAATTTTCTCTTCTTTAAAACAAAACTTACACTAAAATGTGACTCTATTTTTCTAGTTTTCAAATTATTTTAAATAAAGTTATTATAAATAAGATAAAATAAAAATATCTAGTTTAGGTTCAAAAAATAAATATTAAAACACTGAAAGGTACATGAATTAAGTTTGGTAAAAAATTAGGTGCTCACCCCTTCTATTCAATACTTCTATGTGATCCTAGATGCTGTTAACAAAGGAGTGACTAACCAAGTGGTACGAGGAGGAATCATGAAGCAGACTTTTTCTGCTTCTTGTGAGCTATTGGACAACATGACCAAGATTGATTAGGCTTGGTATACAAGGGATGACCTTGTATCTTCTGCTCACAAGGGTTCATCCAAAGAATAACTTTGTAAGGACCTGAATTTTTTGAGTGGCGTTTCTCGAAACTCTTGAAATTTGTCCCAAGTGAACTGCCATGCATCATTCCACAGAGGGCCCATACGGGCCGTGTGGCCACCCGTGAAGGGACATTTGGTCCAATTCACGGTTGGGACAACTTTGAGACGGAAGGGAATTTCAGCCAGGTGAGGACACACGGCCACTCACATGGTCCGTGTGATTTGTCATGGACCGTGTGGCTCTCCGTGTACTTCACTACATAAAATTATTCTAAGTATGGAAGTACCGTCTCGTAACATTGTTGTGCAAAAATTATTTGGAGTATCTTCACAGGGTCGATGTCACGGCCCGTGTGGAGTCATACGAACCGTGTAGTCATTCGTGTGGTACCCCTTAGCTCCGTGTAAATTTCCTCTGCGAACTTCTTAAGTGTTGGATCACGTCCACTTTGCACGGTCTATGTGATGTTTCCCGGACCGTGTGGACCTGAAGGTTCCAATTTTGGTCCGTTTCATTAATGGTGTTTATGTAATTTTGGTTTATTAAAATCATGAATTATGACCTTTTACCTATCCTAAATCCTTAATTCAGCTGATATCCCCTCTCTACATTCATTCTCCTAAAACTTTCTTTTCTTCATAAGATAATCTCCCTATTCCTCTCTACACTCCTCTCTCAAGGATCAAAGCTAGGGTTCTATTGGAGTCCAATTCAAGCGAAGTTCATCCCTTAAATTCAGCTTCTCAATCAAGGTATGTGGGATTGATTCTTGGTCCCTTTCAACTAATAAGACCCAAAGATCTTTCAACCTATTTTACAATTTTAGTCACTTTAAATATGAGTTTTCCTTTTGTGATTTTATTAAATCTAATTAGTGTATGGGCTGTATTTTACCTATGATCTCAGGTCACTTTGATCACAATTATGATGATTTATATTGAGTTATAAAATATGAACATGCATGTCCCTTTTTGAAGTTGATTTATGCATGGGTGATCTTTATAACGATTTACACATGGATTTAATTATGGATTTACTAAATTTTATATCGTGATATTGATTTTAACTTGAATTGTTACCCATGCTATCCTCATATCATGCATTGCATTGCATTTATGAATATCAATATATGGAAATTAGGAAGTGGGTTAAGCCCAACTATGTTTTTCTAAAACAATTTTGATATGATTCTAATAAGATATTGGCTATGACAATAAGGTGATCACCGATATGTCTGTGATTCTGTCTCATTGGACATTTTGGGTGCTTCCAGCATTCTATATATGCGAATGAGCTATTCCCTGCATGAGCATTACAATTATGATCTATGATTTGGCATTTGAGCCTAAATGTGTATTGAACAGTTTGAAATGAGCATTGTATCTCCTAAAAGCACGTATATGTATAAGTATTCAAGTGGGATGTTACTGAATTAGCACCGGTAGATTGGGGGTGTTAGGGCTATCCCCAAGGGCCCTCTCCTTTTCCTTGAACTATGTGCCAACATAGGAATGTTAGCCATTACCGAGATGATCGGGTTGAAGGAATGGTTATATGTTTATGATTCTGATATGTTCTGTATGATTCTGAAAATCCTTCAGAAATGGGGAGTTTGTAAGGATTGTGACCATCCACCGAAATGGTGAGTTCCGTAAGGTGTGATGTAGATTAACTTTGGCAAGTAGTCTTCTCCTACCGATGAAAGGTCTTTATCGTACTAATTCATGTAATAGCTCGCATGGATATGATTTGTCAGTTATAGTCCATCCCCAATATATATCGGTATTGTTGTATTTCATGCATCATAAATTTCATGGCATTTTGTATATATTTCCATTGAATATATGATTCTTTCTAGATTATGTGCCTTGTCATCTAACATTGAAATGCAGGATTGGAAAGTCATATGCATTGCGTGCTAGCATACTTAGTACATTCAAACATACTAACACATACTTTATGCCTACATGATTTTACTATGTAGGGGCCGAGCACTTTGATTATCAACAAATTGACGAATAGTCCAATCTCGGAGAATACTGTGGTGAGTCCCGTATTCCGAGGACGACCCAACTATCTTTCATTTATGCTATTTCAGATCATTCTTCTTTATTGAGGGTGAGCCCGAAACTTGTCTTAGCCCCCATTCCTTCGACTAGAGATATTTGTTGGACATTATGTAAACCCTTCTTAAATCCGTTAGTTATGACTAGTATCTTGCTTTTGTATTATTGGAATGAATTATGAGAAACTCCTATTTGACCATATATATATGCTCTTGAATGCTATTCTTTAACAGATGATGTGGATATAGATACTTGAGGCTCGTTTGGGGACTCCCATTCACCATGTCATATCTAGGCACTAACCCCGGGTCGTGACAAACTTGCTAAAGATCAAAAGAGGGACAAAAACATGGCTAAAATGTTGACTCAGCCAGATCTCTTGAATAAGTATGTAATGGGTCAAGTGGCCCAAGGAGGGCAAGGTCAACAAAGAGCTCCCAAGGTGTTACCCCGAAGAACAATTGGTTCTATGCGCTCCATGCACGCTAGGATGTCGAGGAAGCTCTGGTTGTTATGAACGGTATGTTAAAAGTCTTTGATTTTGATGCTTATGTTATACTTGATCCGGGTGCAAATTTGTCTTTTGTGACTCCTCTGTTGGCTATTAAATTTGGTTTGAGTTCCAAGGTTTTAAAGGTCCCTTTCTAAGTTTATACTCCCATGGGTGAATCTGTTGTTGCACATAGAGTCTACCATGGTTGCCCTATTTTTGTGTTGCACAAAATTGTTCCGTGTGATCTTGTAGGATTGAGATGTTCGACTTTGATGTGATTCTTGGAATGGATGGGTTGCATGCATCATATGCCTCTTAGATTGTAGAACCCGGAAGGTCAAGTTCCAACCCCCTGGTGAGCTCGGTCTTGAAAGGAAGGGTGGTGACTCCTCTATTAAAGGTTGGTTTATTTCCTACCTCAAAGCATGGAGAATTATTTCTAAGAGGTGCATTTATTATATTGTGAGGGTCAAGGATTTGGAGTCCGAAGTGCCTACTCTTGAGTAGGTCCCTGTGGTGAATGAGTTTTCGGCTGTGTTCCCTGAAGACTTACTGGGAGTTCCTCCTGAAAGAGAGGTAGACTTCAGCATAGACCTTTCTCCGGATACTCAGTCTATCTCTATTCCTCCTTATCGTATGGCGTTGGCGGAGTTGAAAGAATTGAAAGAGTAGTTAAAGGATCTATTAGAGAAGGGTTTCATTCGGCCTAGTATATCCCCGTGGGGTGCTCTAGTGTTGTTTGTAAGAAAGAAGAACGAAACTCCTTAGATGTGTATTGATTACAGGCAATTGAATAAGGTGACCGTTAAGAATAAGTACCCGTTGCTTAGGATTGATGACTTGTTTGATCAACTTCAAGGGGCTACTCATTTCTCAAAGATTGATCTTCGTTCCGGGTATCATTGGTTGAAGGTTAGGGAGTGTGACATCCCCTAGATAGCTTTTTGAACAAGGTATGGACACTTTGAATTTGTGGTGATGTCATTTGGCCTAATCAATGCTCCGGCCATGTTTATGGACCTAATGAATCGGGTGTTTAAGCCAGTCCTTGATAGTTTTATGGTGTTCTTCATTGAAGACATTCTCATTTACTCCCGAAGTGAGCAGGAGCACGGGGATACTTGAGGATGGTCCTCCAAAATTTAAGAGAGAAGAAATTGTATGCCAAGTTTAGAAAATGTGAATTTTTGTTGGGTAAAGTGGCTTTCCTTGGTCATATTGTGTCCGGAGATGGTATCAAGGTGGATCCAAAGAAGATCGAGGCCGTAAAGAATTAGCCCAAACAGTTGACTCCTTCAGATATTTGTAGTTTTCTTGGGTTGGCTGGGTATTACAGAAGGTTTGTTGAAGGGTTCTCAACTATTGCATCTCCGTTGACTAAGTTGACCCAGAAGAAGGCTAAGTTTGTATGGTCGGACAAATGTGAGTAGAGTTTCTAGACTTTAAAGGATCGACTTACATCGGCTCCCGTCCTGACTTTGCCAAATTGTTTGGAGGGATTCGTGGGGTATTGTGATGCTTCACAGGTTGGATTGGGTTGCGTGCTTGTGCAACATGGTAAGGTAATGTCGTATGCATCAAGGCAGTTGAAGGTGCATGAACATAATTACCCAACACACAACCTTGAATTGGCGGCGGTGGTTTTTGCTTTAAAGATTTGGAGGCATTACTTGTATGGGGTTCATGTTGATGTGTTCACCGATCACAAGAGTTTGCAATATGTATTCACTCAGAGAGATCTCAATTTAAGGCAAAAGAGGTGGTTGGAGCTCCTAAAGGATTACAACATGAGTGTTCTGTATCATCCCAACAAGGCCAATGTCGTGGATGATAGTCTCAGCAGGTTGTCTATGGGGAGTGTGGCATATTGGGAAAGAAAATAAGGAGTTGGCAAGAGATGTTCACCGGTTAGCTAGGTTGGGTGGTTCGAGCGATGGTGGTATTCGTGTTCAAGGCGAGGCAGAATCTTCCGTGGTAAGTGATGTAAAGGCTAAGCAAGATCTAGACCTATCGTTATTGGAATTGAAGAAGTTGGTTGCTAAAAAGGAGATCGAGGTGTTCTCCCAAGGGGGGGATGGTGCACTCCGGTACCAAGACCGGCTTTGTGTTCCGGATGTGGATGATCTTAGAAGGGTGATTATGAGTGAGGCTCACAACTCTCATTTTTCTATTCACCCGGGGTCTACCAAAATATATCGGGATTTGAAATAAGTGTGTTGGTGGCATGGTATGAATAAAGACATCGCTAAGTTCGTATCCAAATGCCCAAGTTTTCAACAGGTGAAGCTAGAGCACCAAAGGCCTGGTGTCTTGGCCCAAGACATCGAGATTCCCACATGGAAATGGGAAGATATGAACATGGATTTCGTGTTGGTTTGCCTCGGACCTGAAGGCAATTTGATTCCATTTGGGTTGTCATGGATTAGATGACAAAGTCGGCTCATTTCCTACCAATCAAGACTACCTTCAGCAACTGAGGATTACACAAGGTTGTATATCCAAAAGTTGATGAGGTTACGCAGTGTACCTAGGTCCATTATATCAGATTGTGGTACCTAATTCACGTTCCACTCTTTGAGGTAATTTCAGAAGGGACTTGGAGTTAAGATTAATTTGAGCACTGCTTTTCATCCTCAAATCGATGGCCAAGCAGAGAGTACTATTCAAACCTTGGAGGATATGTTGAGGGCTTGTGTATTGAAGTTTAAAGGCAATTGGGATGACCATCTTCCACTCATTGAGTTTGCTTATAATAATAGCTTCCATGCTAGCATTGGTAAGGCATCGTTTGAAGCTTTATATGGGAGAAGGTGTAGATCATGGTGGGGTGGTTTGAATTAGGAGAGATGGCACTAGATGGTCCGGATTTGGTGATGGAGGCCATGCATAAGGTGAAGGTGATTAGGGAAAGGTTAAAAATGGCTCAAAGTCGTCAAAAGTTTTATTCGGATGTTAGGAGGAGGGATCTTGAGTTTCATTTCATTAATTGGGTATATGTAAGGGTTTCACTTATGAAGGGTGTGATGTGTTTCTGTAAGAAGGGCAAGCTAAGCCCCCGGTATGTTGGCCCTTATGAGATTATTGAGCGAATTAGTGGTGTGGCTTATAAGTTAGAGTTGCCTCCGGATTTGAGCTCCATTCACCTGGTCTTTCATGTTTCTATGTTGAGGAAACTAGTTGGTGATCATAGCACCATTGTGCCCTGGGAAGGGATTGAGGTTGAAAAAAATTTGTCTTATGAGGAAGTACCGGTGAAAATCTTGGATAGGCAAGTAAAGTGGCTTCGCAACAAGGACGTGGCTTCGGTGAAGGTGCTTTTGAGAAATCAACATATGGAGAGTGCTACTTGGGAGGCGGAGCTGGATATGGTAAAGCGATACCCTCATCTTTTCCAATCTACTCAAGCCTAAGATATTAGGATTCTTCCTTATCTAATGTACCATTTCTTGCCCTCTTGAGTCTCATGACATGACATGTATACATGGGCACAAAAAGGATTTTTATAGATGTTTTGAGTGACTTGAATACCATTTTGATATGAGCTTAAAGGCTTTGAGTAATGATATTGAATAATGCTTTTCATACGATTTTGAATAATGAACTATGTATTGTATCTTATGTTGGGTGTTTCATGCTCTAAGTCAAACCTTGTTCTTGCACATTCGGAGATGAATGTTCCCAAGGGGAAGATGATGTAAGGACCCGGAATTTTTGAATGGCGTTTCCCAAATCTCTTAGAATTTGTCCCAAGTGAACTTCTATGCATCACTCCATGGAGGGCCCACACGGGCCGTGTGAAGCCACATGGACCGTGTGGCCTCCCGTGAAGCGACACTTGGTCGAACTCATAGTTGGGACAACTGTGTGACGGAAGGAATTTTGGCGATGTGAGGGCACATGTCCACTCACGCGGTCCGTCTGATCTTTCACGGACCGTGTGGCTCTCCGTGTAACTGACTATGTAAAATTATTTTAAGTATGGAAGTACCTTCTCATAACTTTGTCGTGCAAAAATTATTTGAAGTATCTTCACACGGTCGATGTCACGGCCCGTGTGGAGTCACACGGACCATGTAGTCGTCTGTGTGGTACCCCTTAGCTCCGTGTGAATTTCCTCTGCGAACTTCTTAAGTGTTGGATCACGGCCACTGTGCACAGTCCGTGTGACGTTTCACGAACCGTGTAGTGGACCGTGTGGACCTGATGGTTCCAATTTCAGTCTATTTCATTAATGGCGTTTATGTAATTTTGGTTTATTTTAATCATCAATTATGAGCTTTTAACTATCCTAAACCCCTAATTCAGCTGATATCCCCTCCCTCTAAATTCATTCTTCTAAAACATTCTATTCTTCATAAGATTATCTCCCTATTCCTCTCTACACTCCTCTCTCAAGGATCAAAGCTAGGATTTTATTGGAGTCCAATTCAAGCTAAGTTCATCCCTCAAATTTAGCTTCTCACTCAAGGTATGTGAGATTGATTCTTGGTCCCTTTCAACCAATAAGGCCCAAAGATCTTTCAACCTATTTCACGAATTTTAGTCACTTTAAATATGAGATTTCCTTATGTGATTTTATTAAATCTAATTAGTATATGGGCCATATTTTACCTATTATCTCAGTTCACTTTGATCATAATTATGATGATTTACATTGAGTTATAAAGTATGAACACACATGTCTCTTTTGAAAGCTGATTTATGCATGGGTGATCTATATTACGATTTACACATGGATATAATTATGGATTTACTAAATTTTATACTGTGATATTGATTTTAACTTAAATCTATGCTACCCATGCTATCCTCACATCATGCATTGCATTGCATTCATGAATATTGATATATGGAAATTATGAAGTGGGTTAAGCCTAACTATGTTTTTCTAAAACGATACTGATATGATTCTGATAAGATAATGGCTATGAAAAAAAGGTGATCACTGATATGTCTATGATTCTGGCTCATTGAGCATTCTGGGTGCTTGCACCATTCTGTATATTTGAAAGAGCTATTCCCTGCATGAGAATTACGATTATGATCTATGATTTGACATTTTAGCCTAAATGTGTATTGAAAAGTTTGAAATGAGCATTGTATCTCCTCAAAGCACGTGTATGTATAAGTATTCATCTGGGATATTATTGACTTAGCACCAATAGATTGGGGGTGTTAGGGCTATTCCTAAGGGCCCTCTCCTTTTCCTTGAATTATGTGCCAACATAGGAGTGCTAGCCATAACCGAAATGACCGGGTCATTAGGAATGGTTATATGTTTATGATTCTGATATGTTCTGTACGATTCTGAAAATCCTTCCGAAATGGTGAATTCCATAAGGAAGGTGACCATCCACCGAAATGGTGAGTTTCGTAAGGTGTGATGTAGATTACCTTTGGCACTAATCTTCTCCTACCGATGAGAGGTCTTTATCGGACTAATTCATGTAGTACCTCACATGGATTTGATTTTTCAGCTATAGTCCATCCCCAATATATATAAACATAGTTGCATTTCTTGAATCATAAATTTCATGGCATCTTATATATATTTCCATTGAATATATGATTCTTTCTATATTATTTGCCTTGTCATTTAACATTGAAATACAGGATTGGTAAGTCATATGCATTGCATGCCGCATACTTAGTACATTTAAACGTACTAATGTATACTTTATACCTACATAATTTTACCATGTAGGGGCCAAGCACTTTGATTATCAACAGGTTGACGGATAGTCCAATACTGGAGTATACTGTGGTGGCTCCCATCTTTTGAAGACGAGCCTACTATCTTTTGTTTATGCTATTTTAGAAGGTTCTTCTTTATTGAGGGTGAACCCCAAACTTGTCCTGGACCCCGTCCCTTTGACTAGAGGCATTTGGTGGACATTATGTAAACCCTTCTTAAGTCCGTTGGTTATGACTAGTATCTTGCTTTCATATATATTGTTGGAATGATTTATGAGAAACTCCTATTTGACTATATATATATGTTCTTGAATGCTATTCTTGAACCGGTGATGTGGATATAGATACTTGAGGCTTGTTTGGGGACTCTCGGGTTCCCATTCGCCGTGTTACATCTAGGCCCTAACCCCGGGTCATGAAAAACTTGCTAAAGATCAAGAGATGGACAAAAACATGGCAAAAATGTTCACTCAACTGGATCTCTTGACTAAGCATGTAATGGGGGGAACTTAAAGAGTGTTAATGCTGTAGGTGTTGCTCGTAATGTGGTTTATTATAATGTACCGTTTGAAGAAGAATATAGCGAAGAGGTACATTATATGGGGAATCAGGTTATGGATTCTTGGACGGCTTTTCTAAGGCCACCCAGAAATCAATGTTGGAACAATAGAGCTGGATTGTGAGATAGAAATTGCCTAGATCAACCTCAACCCGGCGGTTGGTGAGATTGTGATGGAGTAGAAGATAGGTACATTCCACCCCATGATAGGGTGAAAGCTGCTGATCCTGTGGTGAATTTGGAGAATTTTTAGACTGAAGACATATTTAGCTGAATCTTGAACAAACTTGAGGCCTCCAATAAAGCTTTGAAGGAGATGAAATCTGATTTCTCACAGTCGAGTCAAACAGTGACTTCACACTCAACTTCCATTAAGCATTTGGAGACTCAACTTGGTAATATCTCAGCCCATCTCAAACAAAGGCCAAAGGGAGGATTGCCTAGTGATATTATTGCTAACCCAAGAGTGCTGACCAACAATGTTTGGCTATCATGACTCGTAGTGGGAAGGTTGTAGAAGGTGCTAATTCCTACACCTGTAGTTGAGGAAGGTGAAAAAGAAGTAGAAGAGGATAAAGGTTTAGTGAGTGCTAATAATGATGATGATGTTGTTGTTAATGAAGGTGGTGAGACTCTTAGCATTCCCGAGCATAGTGAGAAGGAGAAAGTTGGGGGGGGGGATGCTATGAATGCTAAAAGAGCATTCCCAAAGAATGCAAATTCAGCGGTGAAAGTGAAAGCTTCTCAGGTCAAAATATATCCTCCATTCCTTAAAAATTGAAGAAGAAAAAGAAGGATATCAAATTTCAAAAATTCCTCTCTATATTCAATTCTATGTCCATCAATGTCCCATTAGTTAAGGCGACAACTGAAATGCTAGGATATGCCAAATTCATGAAGGAGTTAGTAACCAAGAAAAGAACCTTAGAGTGTGAGACGATTCAAGTGTCTTATAATTGCAGTGCTGTCTTGATGAAAGAATTGGTTGCTAAGAAAGAGGACCCTAGTGCATTCACAATTCCTTGCACCATTAGAGGTTGTAAGTTTGGCAAGGTGCTATGTGATATAGGCACAAGCATAAATCTCATGACCTTGGCTATATTTGTAGGATATGGGCTGGAGACCCCTTCACCAATGATGATGTGTTTGCTCATGACCAATCGGTCTATCAAAAGGCTGGTTGGAATTATACGATGCCTTGGTAAAGATGGAAAAAGTCATTCTACCAGCTAACTTCATGATTTTAGATTGTGAGATGGATGTTCACATGCCCATTATATTAGGTAGGCCATTCTTAGCTACCAGAAGGGTGCTAGTGGATGTAGAAAAGGGAGACTTGAGATTCAGGGTGAATGAAGAAGCGGTCGTGTGCAATATTTGCAAGACTTTGAAGCTGGCGAATGACCTCCAAGTGGTATTAGTGATAGATCGATCATGGGTGACTTGAAGGATTGGAATAACTATGTTGTGCCACGATTTTAACCACAGCGGTGCTTGGGAGAAAACTCAAGGATGTTTTTATGAGCTTTTCTTTTTGAATAATGGGTATTGATTTGTTCAAGTACATGAAAGAGAGAAATGGAAGTGGGCAAACAAGAAGGACCGCATGACTAACCAAATTGGCGGATCGCCGAGTTGAGATAATGATTGCTAATTTGACCACCTTTTGGGTCATCTGATGACTCTTGAGGTATTGTCAAATTAGGCCGTCAAAGTTGCGATTCGGCAAATTGCTAAATCGATTAGGCAACGGTTAGTTTCACCGCCCTTTGAGGTTGAAAAAAGGTTTCATTATTATTAAAAAAGCAGTCACTAACACAATCATTATACTGCTGAATGCGTTTTGCAGAGTGAATCGGCATTGCCGAGTCCTCTTGCCTGACCAACTGATTAAAGGTTTTTCAAATATCTTGGCTCTTTTACTTTCCTTCTTTTCACTTCCCTTGCAAGCCAACCTTTCTATAGTTCTTTTCTTGCATTTTTCTTTGGGGTGAGTAAATTTCATCAATCGAAAAAAATCTCATTTAAAAATTCGCATTGCTAGAGCATCATCATAGAGGTATGGTTTTGTCCTTTGCTTTACTTTCTTTTTGAAGAATGATATTGAAATGATGAGGGTATGTTAAGGGTTTTGTGAGCTTGATAATCATAGTATGTGGTTGAAATTTATTAGAAAATCGCGTGGGTGATGTATTTTAATGATCTTAGAAACCTATGCTTCATTTGTACTTTGTTTATTTGGGTGTTTGATTCATTTTAAAAATCATGAAATTGAATGTGCATGTGTTGTGGGCTAGGGCTAGATTTTATGAATATGTTGCCTAAATATTGAATGAAAGAGTGCATTGTCTCAATTTCGACCTTGATTCCTGGATGGATAGCCTTAAAATAGAATAATTCCACGAGCATGTTAATGTTTTGATTAAATATGCATGCTTGCTGTGTTGCTTGCTTTTGTGGGCTACGAGTGAAGTCTGAGTAACCCTAAATTCTTTTGAGAAATATGAACTTTTCTAATGATGGATTGAGTGATGTCATTCTTAAGGGTAAGTGATTATTTGATTGTTTTTATAGCCATGGTGACAATGTAAGGGTAACAGACCCTTGAACAAGTATTGATGTCTTGATAGTGGGTTAGTGTGTGATTTTTTACCTCGTTCTTATGCAAATAGATTAAATTCTGAATGAGAGGGTGTTGGCCTTGCAAGTCAATTTTGGTGATGGTCGTTTTGACTGCCAAAGTGGAATTGGTGATGCACTAAAGTGTCACACACATCGCTTTCTTTGATTGATGTTCTGAGTTGAGTTCTGTAACTTTTGGCACCGATAATTTCCATCTCCAAATCAATTCGGCAAATCATAGAATATGCACTACCATCGCCAAAAGTAGTAGTATTTGAAACTCTAAAATTTGTGCAAAAAGGTGATGGTCTATTTGACCAAGGAATCATTTCAGTGGAGCGCCGAGCATTTTGGTAAATAAATAGACCTATACACTCAATATGATTTTCTTATGCCTAACTATGAATTTTCTCTTCTTTGATTGATTATCACAATTGTGTCTGAGCTCGCTTTGCAAGAATGACCAAACGAAAGCACGTTTTAGCCATGCCTTTACTTGTGGAAACATGCCCCAAGAGGCAATGAAGTGAAGCTAGATCCAAAGTCCTTAATGATCTTCTCATCTAGACATCTAGAGGATCTAAGAAACCATAGCCTCGAGGCACTTGAACATGCTTGAAACAGAAGGGCTAAGGACATTCTTAGAAGAGAGAAGATTGTCGACTGATGGAGTCATTGATCGGTACCCCGAGGTGTGGGACACTTTCAAGTTCCGTAATTTTCAAAGATTCACTAAACCTCAAGATCCTTATATTCCAAGCTTGGTTAGAGAATTTTATGAGGCATATGCTAAGGCCATTCCTAAAAGCAGGAGCAGAGTGAAGATAATTCTCAAACCTCTTGAACCTATAAATGTTTGTAGTGTGCAAGTCCCATGCGTCGAAACAGAAATAAATGAGTTTCTAGGATGCACATAACAATACTGAAATGATCTTGAAGCTATGATGTAGCTCAAGATGTTTGATTACATCAAAGCATAATTGACCCCTGTGATTGGGATCCCAGCTCTCTCGTTGTTACAGGAGGGAGCTATCATTGAGAAAAAATGATGAACATTTTGGCAAGGTTATGGTTCAAATTTTTAGCAACAATCTCATGCCATCACAAAATGAGTTGATACTTTGACATTCCAAAGCGACATTGGTTGAGTGTATCATGGACCATCGAATATTGAACCTTGGTGCTATTATCACCCTTGAGATCCTCACTAGGGAAAAGCAAGTACATACCTCACTCCCATTCCCCAGCCTCATCACAACTCTATGTTAGCAAGCCAAAGTTCAATTAATCAAAAAGATTAACGTAAAGATTATTCAAACAACATCTTCTGATATCAGAGAATAGAGGCTGAGTGCCAAAGGGGAAAAGAGGATCAGGCTAGGAAGATGTTGGTTGACAAAACATCAGTCATTGATGTTGAGGCTCTCGAGACTGGTCCCATAGAGTTGGCTCCTGAGGTAAGTATATTTCTTTCTCTCCCTCATTACCTTCATCTTCTACTCTACTCCCTTCTACTAAGGCATAGGTTGATCCTCGGCTAAGAAAGACAAAAACCCATTCAATAAAACTACCATTTGGAGCATTAGAGAGTTAGCCAAAATGACTGATGTTCATGCCATCGAGGTTGAGTCTTCCTTGCTCAAGTAGATCAAGACGACTATAGCCAATGCATTTTTTTCCATATATTGAGGCCGAAAAGAAGCAAAGGGAGTTGATTGAGGCTCATAAGCTGAGGATGGATAGGCTTGAGGTGATGCTTGAGGATCATGGGAAAGAATTGGCTAGTTCGAAAGAGAGGGTGACTGCTGTGGAAAAGAAAAATGGTGGTAGTGATGGCTCATTAGCCATAAAAGTCGACAATAAGTATTTGAAGAAGGATATGCCATCCTTGAGGTCCACGAACTTGAGTTCTTTCTGGGATGGATTGAAGGAGCCACCCAGAGTTGATATAAATATAGCTCCATAGGATGTGATGAATGTTGATGCTCCGGGTGTGGGTGATGAATAATTTAATGTAGTAGGCACCCCAGAGACCGAGGAAGAACACTTTGGAGTTTAGCCCAACTCGAAAGAGCTTGAAGAATTGGCATGGTTAGAAGGAGAGATGGTGGACACAGTGACAAAGGAGTCTCTCAAAGACACATCCATGATAGGCACTTCAGGTGTACCTAAGCCCAAGCCCGTGAGGCCATTGATTAATCTAGAGAGTGCATCATAATCACTTCTTTAGCTCCATCACCACCACCACTGTAGGATTAACCATGTTTAGGAGGATTGTAATACTCATTCCTTTCTATATATGCTTTCTTGATGTTGTTCTTGAACATTGAGGGCAATGTTCTCTTTTTAGGAGGGTGTGAGAATTTGGGAATCCCTAATATCTCTTGATGATGATGAGTACTTACTAATTTTGTCATGGTTTGGATAAGACAATTCTATTTTAATTTTTGTTGATGAATATTTAAGACAATTTCAATTTTGGTTTGTAAATAATTTTTAATTTGGGTTGTAATAGATTAGTAGTTATTTTTCCATTTTAATTTTCTTCTTTGTGAGTTGAATGGATGAATGCTTGTGAATTATATCCTTAATTTGTGGCAAACCCCATGTATATGTGAAAAGTTGTTTAAATGTGAATATCGAGTCTCTAGTCCTTAGCAATCTGAGTATCAATAGCCCATGTCCTTTTATTCAGATGGTTCCATGGTTGAGGATCATGTACTAACTCATCGATTAATCTTTCTCTTGAAAAATCAATCCATGAATAGATTCAATGCATCTTGAGAGGAGTATTGAGATTGGATATGCGATGACCGTAGGTTGTGAGTATGTTGCCACTGTTTGAATAAGAATCCAGTTTTATAAAGTGAGTTAGGATTTTTATCGAAAGGCATGTTTTGCAACATCTAGATCTTCCTTCATTTTCTTTTGAGGAGTTATTTGGTTGATTATGGATTAAGAGAGGACCTTAGGCCTCATTTGGTTCCTTTCGGGTCCACCTTGACCATAGTAGCCTCTAATGACATTGAATTGATTCCTTAGTGAAACCCCTTTGAGCCTTGATCCTTTCTTCAGAAACCATGTATCCTTGACCTTAGTTTGTAAAAGACAATTCCTTCTTGTTCCCTATCAATCCCTCCTTGAGCTTAAACGAGAAAAGTGATGGCCAAAGTCCAAAGGTTGGGGTGTTGGTAAAAGAGGGGGTGTTACCCATGTTACAGTTAAGGAAAGAAAAAAAAAGGAGAAGAGTCCTTGAATGATGAGAAAAAGAATAAAAGATTCAAAAAGATGAAAGATGATGAATTGAAAAAGAAATTGCTTGAATAAGAGGTCCCTCCAAAATCTTGAAAGATTGTGCAAAAAGGGAGACACCAAGGATGAAAGATCAAAATAAAGTAGGTGTCAATAGGAGAAGAAAAAGAATGAGGACCAAAAGGGTTAATGAGCATGAAAAGTATGTGTGGAGTTCAAGGAGGGATGGGTGTCTACTATCTATATGCTATCCAACCCAACCTTAACCCTACATTACAGTCTAAATAAAGTCCTTTGGGATCCTAGTTCGGATGAAAATGAAAGAAATCCGATTGAGAATAAGGGCAAGCCTATAGGTTGAATCTTACATTCCATTTCTCAATTGGGAGAGTGAGTGTTGAAGAGATCCTTGGAAACTTTGTTCTAATCTTGTGTGTACAGGATCTTTTTTGGTGTGAGAGAAAATGGTGATGCTTTTAGGAAGTGATCAACAGATACATGAACAATTGTGACTGTAGCCATGCCTTGAGTACTCCTTAGTCACCTCTTAAGGCTTCAAAATCATATAAGTGGTTTGTCGAGATTTTGAGAATGGATGAAAAAGGTAGAATTGTATGTGCAAGCTCAAAACTGGACTATTTGATATTTGATTCGTTTGAGGGCCAACAAAGGCTTAAGTTGGGGGTGTTTATGAGTCCCTATCTTAGACTCAATTTTGGGCTTAGAATATGAGAAAATGTTGTCCTCACTATGCTATTATGCTTCAATTTCTAACTAATATGCATATGTTATGACAGTAATGGAGCTACAATTGCACAAATGGATAATACTCAACAAATCTTGGAAAAGGGGCAAAAGCATAAAAAGGCAGACGAAAGCAACTTCACCGACATATTCGGTGGAACAACGAAGACTTAATGAGACCAACTAACATTTCAGCAA
The DNA here is from genome assembly GCA_029948455.1 of Solanum rostratum. Classification (NCBI taxonomy): domain Eukaryota; kingdom Viridiplantae; phylum Streptophyta; class Magnoliopsida; order Solanales; family Solanaceae; genus Solanum; species Solanum rostratum. The sequence continues at coordinate 29,310,062 of CM057052.1, read as the reverse complement.
CCAAGCCCCCAAGTCCATGCTATAAAGGCAGTGAGAATCAGCATCACCAAAATATTTGGCATATCATCGAATGGACAAGGAGACCGTCTAATGTTGCAGTCTCAAGACCCCAAGTTCATGACCGAAGGGTAACGTAGAGGGATGTTTGGAGGATCACCGAACATGACCTGATGGAGTATAGATTCGTCGCCCGATCCTGCAAATATTTAAGCTTTCAGGAGATACAGTCAATTGAACATTCAGTGCATCACAAGAATGCTCGGGGATGTCCGACCTTGGCCACCGAATTACTATTCAATGCACAAACTTCCATTTATTTTGTATGCTCTATATAAAACTTTTGGATAGGACATTGTACATAGCATTCCATATCAGGTTTTACAAATGGAGAGATAGTGAGAATAGAGTACGTAGAACCTTCTTGCTGAATAGTGAAATAGTTATAGGATTTCAAGTTTGAGGAAGTAGAAATTTTATAGATTAGATGGTTTAATTCAAATTTTCTCTTGGTATTCATCTCACATGTTAGCTGGTTTGATTAAATTTTTCTCTTAGTATTCATCTTACCCATGTACTCAGCTGTTGAATTTAGTATTGAATCTTTATTTTTGAGCATTAGTGGCTAAAACCCCTATGTTAGGGGTGTGTAAATAATATGGTCTTTGATTTTTATGTTGGGTCTATGATATTTTGATTATATTGTTGTTAATCTGAGTGAATTTACATCTACTGCTAAGTTTCATCTATAATCCTATGGTTGCAAACTTGGGGTTCACTTTAGATATCTAATTATTGTTTTAATTTTAGTAGTTAGAGTGTGGAATAGATGTGTTAGCTGGAATTCTCTCGGGGTTTCAGTTGAATGCCACATCCATGGGTTCACTGGCTAAGGTATTAGGTGGTTTGCTGTAATTTCTCAGGCCAGGCATGTCCTTGAGTGATTCGTGTATGACATCGTACCTGATTCATGTGAAACACCTTCTCTATCGTAATTGAAGTGTTGGTTACTAGCAACCTAGCCTATTCACTCATCTTTAACTTGATTAGTCAAGTGTTTAGACTAGGTTTGTAGATCTAATCCCATATTTGCACAATCCCTAACATCTCTCTTAATTTGTTGTTAGTTTGCAAATTTAGAACTTGTTGTTAGGTGAAACTTCATTTTATTTACTGTAACCCCCAAATTAGACCCTACAATTGCCTAGTTCAACGAATCATTTCACTGCTTAACCACTATTCCCTATGGGATTTGACCTCGACTCTTTTGTTGGGTTAATATGCTGATAATGATCATCCCTGCTTCCATTTGAGTAGTAGGTTTAAATGTCATCTGGGACCTAGAGTCGACCACCAAAGAAGGAGCACCTTAGACAACTTTGTGAACTAGAGGGCATACTCCCTGACACTCATGCCACCTTGACTTAATATCATAAACTCCATCAGTTTAGTTTCCCTTAGTTCAAGTGGGTAGAAATGATCAAAGGAAGAATCCTTAAACATATCCCAATCAATAGAACCTTCTTCAACTCTTTTAGACTTCCATTATGTGAACCAAACTTGGGAAACTCCTTTAAGTTGATAAGCCGCCAATTTTTGAACTTCTCCTTGGACAATACCCCCATAATCTCCACCACCTTGTAGAGCTCATCAATGAATTCTTGTGGATCCTTATCTACCTTGGAACCATAAAACTCTAGAGGACTCATCCTAGAAAAGTCCCTCACCCTTGAAGTCAGAGTAGGAGTCTTTGGAGAAGCAACAACATGAGCCAACATAGTGATAGAAACCCTAAACTCATCATTAGTAACTTGGTCGGCTTGAGAGCCTTGAGGAACTTAAGGAGCCGGAGGAACTTGATCCTTATTAACATCAACTCCATTGGGCAATGGAGCACATCGTAGATGTATTTTCTGAAAATATCAAAGGACAAGCATTAGGAATGAGAATGTAGAAGGTATGACATAGATCACAAAAGAAGTGAAGATTTCCTAAATGTCTCATAGTCTCTCTTTCATGGATGTGGCGCGCATCAAACCTATGAACAAGACTCTACTAGATGTGGCATGTTTGACTACCCAGGATGCTTTCAAACCTTGTATTCTTATACCATGTTTTCGCGACTCGAACCTAGGGCCTAGCCAGGACATAATGAATGTGACACCCAAAGGTGCCCCATCAAAGCCTCTTGTTCATATCATAATCATACATAACGTAAAGTAAACAATTCATAAGAGAGTAAGCAAGCAGAGAATATCAACATCAATATTATCGTTTCCCTCATGGGAATTACAATATCTTTAGTCCAAAAATATGCCTCTACATCATAGATATCGCCAGGGTCTTGAACATGCTAGTAGCTCACCCTCAAGATAGAATGACTATTGAAAACATAAAGTATCAACATGAAAGCATAACATGAACAAGGCTTGTCCCTGAAGAATAGGAACTCACCAATAATCTTTAAGCGGAATCTATCTCTAGCAATGAAATGGAGGAATAATCTCATTGTCCATCGCAACATGGTTAGATCATGTAGGCAAAGAAGTATGCATTAGTACGTGAAATATATTAAGTATGTAGGTATTCCATGCACCAAGGAATATCATAACATAATGTCAATATGCATAATCATAACAATAGAATCAGGACAAGATATGAATGATAAATACATGTTTAAAACCATGAATGGAAGCATCATAAAACCTTTCGACACCTAGAATACATATACAGAAGTAAGACCATAACAGACAATAAGACCATGCAAATTATTACATGGAATCCCGATGTTCCCTCTTCATCGAGGAAAAGAGGAGTCTACTTTTCCAAGGTAGACTCGATCCTCACTCTATAGGCTCTATTCTAGAATGGTGAGAATCACCTGTACATGAAGACCTCACCTTTTAGGCTCTATCCTAGAACGGTGAGGGTCACATGAACATAAAGCTATATGGATCTATTAGCTAACTTTATAGGCACAAAATCATAAACCTATTGTGGCACATAGTTATGAGATTTGGGGATTTATATAAGGACCCTTGGAGATAGCCCCCCTCACACAAGCTCATTCAATGCTTAGTTAAATCCCATGAAATACATAATCATGCATATACATAGCTTTCAACATAATTCATACTTTATCAAAATCATACTTTTATAGATTGTAAAATAGGCATCATGACTTCATGAAAACATCTTACATCATAGGAATAGTCCATCTACATAATTTTTTCAAAGTGTGGGCATACTCCCCATCTTATCATTATTTCATCAATATTAGGGTCTTAAGACACCCTCTTCATCATATCATCATCTTCTTCTTCATCATCATTATCAACATCATCATCAAATCATACTTTCATACCTAGAATAATATTTATGAAAATCATAACTTTGTCATAGGAAATTAGGCCATGTGTGGCTTTATGAACAATTGATCCTAAATCATACAATTAGATGAATATCATATAAGAATCATGCAATATAAATCAATTTGAATCATATTAAAGGAATCCAAATCAATTCAACAAGCCCTAATCATCACATACTTGAAATCACTTTAATTGACTTGGAAATAATACAAATATGTAATTATTCATAGTTCATGCATATATAAGTATAATAATCATGTAGTAATCATAATCCAATCATTTGAAATAAAATCATGAAAATCCATAGAAATTGTCATACCCCAAGCCTAGGTTCTAGTCATAACCCAGCAAATGAGGAACTCGTAAGCACCTCACCCAAGCGTTCTTAGCATACATCAAGCATTCATTGGTTAACATCTAAAACATAAAAATATGAATAAAATGGGTGAAGTTCTCAAACTAAGGGCTCACCAATACTACTAGTCCTTGTTATAAAAAAACTAGCCACGAGCTGGTGGAGGAGGTGGAGCACCAGTCCCTACATGGTAACATCATGGAGGATAATATATTAGTATATTGGAATGTACTAGGTATGTGAGATGCAAATGCAAACATGAAATTGTAATGCCATCATTCATAAATTTAGAAGTCTTCATGCATGGAATGGTAAAGTCATCATTCAATATGCTTAAGCATAAACGAGGAATAAAGCTTAATATGAAGTAAAACCAATGCATCACATGAAACACATATGCCGGGTCAAAGACATCAAATCATACACTTCATAGGAATGGACCTTAGTGGACATATAAGACCATGTGAGCTACTACATAGAATCCAACATACCCCCCAACGTTGGCACAAGGAGACCACTTGCCAGGTGTAACTTCATCAACTGAAACATACATCATTAATTAACATAAATGGCCTACGTGGATCCATTATCCTTACCTGTAAGGGATCCTATGGTGGCACATAGTTAATTGGGCAAATGGTTGCTTCTAGTGTTCCCTTACCGAACCCTACCTCAATGCCTCAATGGATGCTACATCAATGCCACAGAATACTTTAAGACATATACTTAGTGAAATAATGTAACTTAGAATCATAAGTAACAATTTCATAAGAGTAGCTTGAAACATCAAAAACCACCAAGTGAGAATTGGCCTTTCACGTTGGGGACCATCATAAACATCTTTTAAGGGCAATAACAACATGCTTAAATCTTTGAAAAATTTAATGACTTAATCTTTCCTTTATGACCTTATCATTGACATATATTATACAAACCATCTTTGAACTTAGTTGGATTTTGCATTTACTTGAAAACTCATGAATCAATGAAATAATGTGTGAACGTGATAAAATATGCATCTTTGAAACAAGTGTTAAACAACCCACACATCATTAATTAAACCCCTAGATATTGAAGTCATAATCATCACCTTACTATTCATGGGAAAATGTGATAAAGTATACATTACATTATTAGAGGCCAAATACATAAGAATGCATCATGGAAACACCATTAAAGTCACAGGCACACAACTTGATATTTTATTAAAAAATTTAAACAAAATATAAAAGGATTGATTAAGGGACTTTATTGGTGGAAGGTACCCACAAGCCAAGCTCACATACCTTTGATTTACCTTAAGGAAAGGCTTAGAGAAGTTTGAGGAGGAATCCTCATGAATGGGAAACCCTAGCCTTGCCTTGTCCTTCTTTGTGAGTATTCTTGCCTTAGGAAGTTTTGAGAGAACGAGAGTTGAGTGAATGTGAGGTCTAGAAGGGTTTTGGATTTTATATGGGGGGGCTATGCAACTTCAAAACGATGTAATTTTAAGTCTAGGGTATGTGGAATGGAAAAAATGCCATTCATTAAGACTGTTGGATCAAAATCCACAACCCTAATTACACGCCGTAGACTCAACCACGAGTCTTGGTTTGAGCTATCCCATTCTCCTTTTTGTATCTTCCGAGACTAGTTTTCGATCGACCAATATATAGACCTAATTTACAGCTTATAGACAAATTTATTGGTCGTGGAACATCTCATTGTATCCCCCCATACATAGCAAAATTTAAATATTTCAAGAATCTAACACGAGACAAAACTATGATCCGTATACATAACCAAGTGTCATCCTATAGTTCAGGGTTTCATCTTTAGAAACCCGTATTTCCCATAAACTCAAGGTTTCAATCCATGAGGCTTTTCTATGGACCATACTCTCTCCTACAAGTTATAATATGCCATCATAGGTGCCTTTAATATTTAGACAAATCTCAATCCTGTAGCCCCCAATCCATGAGCCTGGTCCATGATTCGTGGACTGAACTACGGGCTGTGAATTGGGCTCGTTCATTGCTCTGAACTTTTCCAACTACATCTTCCATATATTTCTAACCTTCTAACTAGTGAGTCCATCCAATATCTCCCTCTTGGAACATTTATCCTTTAATGTAGTAAACATAGGCTCTAAATAGTCATATAGGCAGCTAACAACCCTAGCATGCATGCAAAACTGCAATCTATACATCCTTTTATGAAACTTTCAAAACTCATACTTAAAACATGTCTAGAAACATCCATAAACATGTTAATATGCATATGCAACATGAGAAAACTAAAATGCGAGAAATTTGAGGTCTTAAGCAAGAATAACTTCATACCTTAAGCTTGACTAGAGTGGAAAAGACAGGGAAAATGCTTCATCATGTCCATAACTACTTCCCATGTTGCACCTTCAACCTGTTGGTTCCTCCAAAAAATTTTAATAGATGCAACTTCCTTTTTTCTCAACCTCTTTACTTGCCAGTCAAGGATTTTAGTAAGAACCTCTTAATAATAACAATTCTTCTCAATACACACTTCTTCCAAATGGACTATGGAGTTCTAATCACCCATGAATTTCATCAACATAGACACACGGAATACCTAGTGAATCAAGTTAATCTCCATAGGAAATTCGAACTCATATGCCACTTTGCCCACTCTTCTCAGAACCTTGTAAGGCCTTATATACCTAGATCTCAATATTCCTTTCTTTCCAAATTGAACGACACCCTTCATGGTAGGCACCTTTAAACATACTCAATCACCAATATTTAACTCAAGGTCTCTTCTTATCATATTAGAGTAGGACTTTTGCCGACTTTCAGACATTTTAAATTTCACCCTCATGATTCTCATATTTTCCATAGCATCCATGACTAAGTATGGCCCTATCAAGTCAATCTCACCTTATTCATACCACCCAACTGGTGATCTACACCGTCTACTATATAGAGCCTCAAATAGTGCCATCTCAACGATTGAATGAAAACTATTGTTGTAGGAAAGTTCAATGCGAGGTAAGTGATCATCCCAACTTCCTTGGAACTCCAAAACTCAAGATCTTAACATATTCTCTACTATTTGAAATGTTGTTTTGGCTTGCCCATCAGTTTGAGGATGGAAGGCGATACTCCACTTTACCTTAGTACCGAGGACCCTTTGAAATGATTTTCAATAATGAGAGGTAAATTGAGCTCCACAATATGATATGATGGACAATGAAATCCCGTGTAACCTTACCAACTCTCAGATGTACAATTTAGCATAGTCTTAGACACCAAATGTTGTTTGGAGTTGTAAGAAATGAGTCGACTTCGTCATTCTATCCACTATACCCATATAGAGTCAAAGTACTTCTTGAACGTAGGTAATCCAACTACAAAGTCTATATTAATCTCTTCCCATTGTTAAGCAGCAATATCGATGTCTTGGGCTAGGCCATCCGACCTTTGATGTTCAACCTCAACTTGTTGGCAATTGTAGCATTTGGACACAGACTCTACAATGTCCTTATTTATTACGTTCCACCAGTAAACTTCTCTCAAGTCTCTATACATCTTAGTGGAACCAGGATGAATGGAGTAGGAGGAATTGTGAGCTTTAGGCAATGTCAAGCCTCTCAATCCATCGACATTCGGCACATACCAACTTCCTTGGTAACTAAGTACCTCATTTTCTCCCTATGAGAAGAACTATATCTTTCCTATCTTCACCAAGGCCCTCAATTCAAAATAGGTAGGTTCAAGATCTTGCTTGGACTTGACATCCTTAATTAATAAAGACTCGAATCCATGTAGCACAATCACACCACTACTACTGGTATCATTTAAATTTACTCCCAATATAGCAAACTTATGGACTTCTTTTCCCAACACCCTTTTTCCATCATCTTCTAATTGAGACGCACTACCTATGGACCCTCTACTAAGTGAATCGGCTACCAAATTAGCCTTACCTGAGTGCTACTTTATACTCATGTCATAGTCTTTGAGGAGCTTTAACCATATTCATTGCCTTCGGTTGAGTTCCCTTCGAGTTAACACATGTTGGAGGCTTTTGTGATTGGTGAAAACATCCACGTAACCTATAAAAGTAGTGACGTGATATTCCAATGCAAACAACATGACCGCTAGTTCACGGTCATGTGTTGGGTAGATCTTCTCTTGCATCCTCAATTGTCTTCAGACACATGCAATTACTTTACCATGTTGCATTAACACACAACCCAAACTAATACTTGAGGCATCGCAATAAATAAAAGACCCATCGATTTCCTCCGAAAAAGTCATGTTTGGAGCTAAAGTCACCTGATCCTTCAAGGTTTGAAAACTCTTTAAATACTCATATATCCACACAAACATCACCTTCTTTTGATTCAATCTAGTCAATGCAAATGATTTGGAGGATAAACCTTCTACAAACCTCCTGTAATACCCAGCTAGGCCTAAGAAACTCCTAATATTCGCAAGAGTCAATGGACGAGTTCAATTCTCATCGCCTTTGCCTTCTTAGGATCCATTTTGATCCCATCATATGACATGACCAAGGAAGACAACCTCTTTCAACCAAAACTTACACTTGTCAAACTTGGCAAACAACCTTTCTTCTCTCAAAGTTTGCAACACCACCCTCAAATGCTCTAAGTGGTCTTCCTCATTTCATGAATAGATTAGAATATCATTAATGAACACTACCACAAACATATCAAGGTAGAGTTTGAAAACCCTATTCATGAGGTCCATGAAGATTGCCGATGCATTGATTAGGCCAAAAGATATCACCACAAATTCACAATGTTCAGACATGGTTTGGAAAGAAGTTTTAGAAATGTCACTCTCCCTTATCCTTAGTTGGTGATATCCAGACCACAAGTCAATTTTAGAAAAACACTTGGCTCCTTATAGTTGATCAAATAAGTCATCTATCCTTGGGAGTGGGTACTTGTTCTTAATCGTGACCTTGTTGAGTTGCGAAGTCACTCAACATGACTTACTCAAAGGTAGAAAGGGCAATCGTCATCAGCATATTACCCAACTTTAGAGGTCAGGGTCGAATCGCACAGGGAACAATGTGTCAACGAATGAGCAAAGAAATAACCTATGACCACTAGATTTTTTACACGATAGGTGAGTACCAAGCAAGAATTCTAATTAGATTAGGGGGAAACTAAATGAATAACTGCTCTTAAAAACAAATAGGTAAGGATTGATCAAGCAAGGGAGCAAAGATATAAGAAATGGGAATTAATTGAAACACAATTGATGCATCACACTTAGCATCAAATTAAACCTATGGGTAGGGCTAGGTTGCTTGTAATCACCCTGGCTAGGGGAATGGTATTTCGAAAGAGAGAACTATTTTCACGACCTAACACTAGGGCCTAGATGTGACACGGCGAATGGTAGCCAGAGAATCCCAAAACAAGCCTCAAGTATCCAAATTTGGATCATCGGTTCGGAAAGAACATTCAAATAGTAACATATAGTTCTAAGGGACAGGAGAATACGACTCATGCTATGGGGGAAATACAGGGCTCGGGGCATTCCACATTTTAACACCAAACATGCATATAACCAAATATGACATTTCCATAAATCAATCCATACGAATACATAAACCAAATACCACGCATAGCATAAAGATTTTAGAGAGTCTACATGTTATCCAACATATGCCTCTCATCAAGATGGAACGGGGGCCAAAACATGTTCTGGGCTCACCCTCAAGTAAGAAAGTAAATCTGAGATAGCATAAGTAAAGGGGAGATGGCTCATCCTTGGAGGATGGGACTCACCACAAATACTCTTCTGGATCAGACTACTCACCAAATGGTTGGTAATCAAAATGCTCGGCCCCTAAATGGTAAAACAGCGTATGCACAGAGTATGCATTAGTACGTTTGAATGTACTATGTATGCGGGCATACAATGCATATGACTTGTTAAACCTGCACTTAAATGTTAGATGACAAGGGTGCATAGTATAGAAAGAATCATATAATCAAGGGAGGAATATATACAAGATGCCATGAAATTCATGATGCATGAATGCAATGATGCTCCTATATAATGGGGATGTGACCTCAACCGATATGAGTAAGACCAAGCGAGCTATAACTTAGAATCCCGATGAATACCCCTCATTGGTATAAAGGTGGTCTACTTGCCAAAGGTAAACCATAATTTACCATACAGGAACACATCCCATTTCGTATGAAGCAACCCCCTTACGGGAACATATCCCATTTTTGTAAGGACTTTTCATATTATATCATAATAGTACTCCACCTTATTAGAACATATCCCGTTTCATATGAAGCAACCTTCCTTACAGGAACATATCCCATTTCGATAGGATTCTTATAAGATATGCTAGGCACATAGTTCGAGCAATGGGATGGGGCCCTTGGGGATAGCCCTAACGTCCCTAATCCATCGGTGCTAAGTCGGTATCCCACGAGAAAATCTATACGTGCTTTCAAGAGATACAATTTCATTTCAAACTGTAATTCATTTCAAAACCGTTCAATGCACATTTAGTCTCAAACACCAAATCATAAATCATAATCATGACACTCATGCAAGGAATAGCTCATTTACATATACAAGATGGTGCAAGTGCCCGAGATGCTCAAAGATCCATAATCATAAGACATGTATGTGATCACACTTCTTTCATAACCAATGCCTTATCATAATCATATTAAAATTATTCCATAACAAAATAATTAGGCATAACCCACTTCATAATTTCCATATACTAATGTTCATAAATGCAAATGCAATGCATGATGTGACGATAGCATAGGTAACATAGATTAAAGTTAAAATCAACATCATAATATGAAATTGAATAAATCCATAATTAAATCAATCATCTAAATCATAATATAAATCACTCATGCATAATCAACTTTAAAAATGGGACATGAATGTTCATAATTTCATACCTCAATGTAAGTCATCATAATATTGATCAAAGTGGATTAAAATCATAGGTAAAATACAGGTCATACATCAATTGGATTTAGTAAAATCAAATAATGAAAATCCATATTTAAAGTGAATTAAAATTCATGAAATCAATTGAAAGGAAGTTTGCGTCTTCTTGGTTGAAAGGAACCAAGAATCAATCTGACATACCTTGATTAGGAAGATGAATTTGAGAGGAATTGGCTTGAAGTTGAACTCCAATTAAGTCCTAGCTTTGAGTCTTGAGAGGGAGAGTAGAGAGTGTTCAGGAGTGATCCATTGAGGGGAAGAGGGTTTAAAGAGAATGAATTAAGAGGGGAGGTATATCAGTTGAGTTTAGGGGTTTCGGATAGGTAAAATGTCACAATTAATAATTAAAATAAACCATAATTACATAAATGCCATAAATGACATGGTTAAATTTTGAACCGTCAGGTCCATACGGCCCTCTACACGGACCGTGAACAGTGCCCGTGAACCTGTACATTGACAAATTTCGCGATTCCAACAATTGGAATCTATTCGAAGCTAAGGGGTACCATACGGACGACTACATGACCCGTGTGACGCTCCACGGGCCGTATCAAGGGCCGTGAAACATCACTTGGAAAAATTTATGTACGAGAAAGTTACGAGATGATAATTTCGTGCTTAGAAAAAATTTACATAGCGAGCAATAAAAAGGGCCACACGGCACGTGACACACCACACAAACTGTGTGGGTGGCCGTGTTCCCTCACTTTGTCTGAAATCCTCCGTCGCATTCCACTCCATCAAAATCTTGGCCAAGCACCCCTCCACGGGAGGCCACACGGTCAGTGTGGCTTCACACGAGGCGTGTGGGCCTTCCACGGAGCGACGCTGGGCAAATATTTTCCTCGAAGCAATACTATGAGGTCCGGCAAAGCTGCTCAAAAATCCGAATCCATACATCATCTCCCCCTTGGGAATATTCATCCCCGAATGTGCAACTACACGGCTTGAAAGCTTGACTTGGGACATAAAACATCCAAACACAACGTATAATGCATAGTTCATTTGATCATAAGTCTTTAAACTCCATTTCAAATGTGTTCAAATCATCCAAACATCATGAAAACCATTTTCATGCCCATGTATGCATGTCATGTCATAAGACTCAAGATTGAAAGAATTAGGGCTATTTAGAAGAGGATGGACCTAGTACCTTAGGCTTGAGTAGATTGGAAAAGATGTGGATATCACTTCATCATGTACAGCTCCACTTCCCATGTAGCACTCTCCACATGTTGATTCCTCCGAAGTAGCTTCACCAAAGATATATCCTTGTTACAAAGTCGCTTCACTTGTCTATCCAAGATCTCCAACGGGATTTCCTCATATGAAAAGTTTTCCTCAACCTCAATTCCTTCCAAAGGAACAATGGTGCTAGGATCGCCAATTAGCTTCCTCAACATAGACATATGAAAGACCGGGTGAATGGAACTCATGTCCGGAGGCAACTCCAACCTGTAAGCCACGCTCCAATCCGCTCAACGATCTCATAAGGGCCAATATACCGGGACTTAGCTTTCCGTTCTTACCAAAAACATCACACCCTTCATAGACAAAACCTTCATATATACCCAATCACCAACATGAAACTCAAGATCCCTCCTTTAACTTCCGAATAGGACTTTTGGCGACTTTGTGTTGTTTTCAACCTTTCTCTATTTATTTTCACTTTTTCCATAGCCTCTATCACGAAATCCGGGCCAATCAGTTCCATCTCTCCCAACTCAAACCACCCCACCGGTGACCTACACCTTCTCCCATACAAGGCCTCAAACGATGCCATACCAATGCTAGCATAGAAGTTATTATTATAAGCAAACTCAATGAGTAGAAGGTGATCATCCCAGTTACCCTTAAACTCCAACACACAAGCCATCAACATATCCTCCAAGGTTTGAATAGTCCTCTCTGCTTGTCTATCGATTTGAAGATGAAAAGCGGTGCTCAACTTAATCCTAGTTCCAAGTCCATTCTGAAATAACCTCCAAAAGTGGGAGGTTAATTGGGCACCATGATCCGATATGATAGATCTAGGCACACCATGCAGTCTCACCAACTCTTGGATGTACAACTTTACATACTCCTCGACGCTATAGGTAGTCTTGGCCGGTAGGAAATAAGATAACTTGGTCATCCGGTCAACGATGACCCTAATGGAGTTGTATTGCCTTCGGGTCTGAGGCAATCCAACCACAAAGTCCATGTTCACATCTTCCCACTTCCATATGGAAATCTTAATATCTTGAACCAAGCCATTGGGCCTTTGGTGCTCTACCTTCACATGTTGACAACTCGAACATTCGGATACAAACTTAGTGATGTCGTTCTTCATACACTGCCACCAATACACATTTTTCAAATCCCAACACATTTTAGTAGACCCTGGTTGAATAGAATAATGAGAGTTGTGAGCCTCACTCATGATCACCCCACGAAGATCACCCACATCAAGAACACAAAGCCGGTCTTGGTACCGGAGCACACCATCTCCCCCTTGGGAGAACACCTCAATCTCCTTCTCGGCAACCAACTTCTTCAATTCAAGTAACCATGGGTCTAAATCTTAGTTAGCTTTTACTTTAACCACCACGAAAGATTCTACCCCACTTTGAACATGGATACCACCATCGCTCGAATCAGCCAACCTGACACCCAACCTAGCCACTCGGCCAACATCCCTTGCTAACTCCTTTATTTCCTCTCCAACATGCGCCACACTTCCCATAGGTAGCCTACTGAGAGTATCGGCCACCACATTGGCCTTGCGGGGATGATATTGAATACTCATGTCATAATCTTTTAGGAGTTCCAACCATCTCCTTTTCCTCAAATTGAGATCTCTTTGAGTGAATACATATTGTAAAATTGTGATCAGTGAACACATCGACATGAACCCCATACAAATAATGCCTCTAAATCTTCAAGGCGAAGACTACTGCCGCTAACTCAAGATCATGTGTTAGGTAATTATGTTCATGCACCTTCAAGTGCCTTGATGCATACACTATTACCTTACCATGTTGCATAAGCACACAACCCAACCCAATTCACGAGGCATCACAATACACCAAAAATCCCTCCAAACCGTTCAATAAGGTCAAGACAGAAGCCGATGTAAGCCAATCCTTTAAAGTTTGGAAACTCCTCTCGTATTCATCTGACCATACAAACTTAGCCTTCTTTTGGGTAAATTTAGTCAACGGAAATGCAATAGATGAGAACGCTTCAACGAACCTTCTATAATATCCACCCGACCCTAGAAAGCTTCGAACATCTGAAGGAGTCAACGGTTTGGGCCAATTTCTTACAGCCTCGGTCTTCTTCTGATCCACCATAATACCATCACCAGACACAATATTTCCAAGGAAAGCCACTTCACCCAACAAAAATTCACATTTGCTAAACTTGGCATACAATTTCATCTCCATCAAGGTTTGGAGAACCATTCTCAAATGATCCTCGTGCTCCTACTCACATCGAGAGTAAATAAGGATGTCATCAATGAAGACCAACACAAAACTATCAAGGAATGACTTAAACACCTGATTCATCAAATTCATGAACACGACTGGAGCATTGGTTAAGCCGAATGACATTATCACAAACTCAAAGTGCCCATACCTTGTCTGCAAGGCTGTTTTAGGAATGTCACACTCCCTAACCTTCAACTGATGATACCCAGAATGAAGATCAATCTTTGAGAAATGAGTAGCCCTTTGAAGCTGGTCTAACAAGTCATCAATCCTGGGAAACAGATACTTATTCTTAACGGTCACCTTATTCAATTACCTATAATCAATACACATCCTAAGAGATTCATCCTTCTTTCTTACAAATAACACTGGAGCACCCTACGACTATATACTGGGCCTAATGAAGCCTTTCTCCAACAAATCCTTCAATTGCTCCTTTAACTCTCTCAACTTTGCCGGTGCCATACAATAAGGAGGAATATAGATAGGCTGATTATCCAGATGGAGATCTATGCAAAAGTCTACCTCCTTTTCCAGAGGTTTACCGGGCAAGTCTTCGGGGAACACGTCTGAAAACTCATTCACCACAGGTTCTGACTCAAGAGTAGGCACTTTAGACTCTATATCCTTGACCCTCACAATCTAATAAATGCACCCTTTGGAAATCATTCTTTGTGCCTTGTGGTAGGAAATAAACGACCTTTAACAGAGGAGCCACTACCCTTCCATTCAAGAACGGGCTCGCTGGGAGGTTGGAACTTGACCTTCCGGGTTCTACAATCTATAGAGGCATATGATACATGCAACCAATCTATTCCAAGGATCATGTCAAAGTCGAACATCTTAAGTTCCACAAGGTCACATGGGAAAACCTTGTGCAACACAGAAATAGGACAATCATGGTAGACCTTATGTGCAATAATAGATTCACCCACGGGGGTATAAAATGAGAAAAGATCCTTCAATATCTTGGGACTAAAACCAAATTTAATAGCCAACAGAGGAGTCACAAAAGACAAATTTGCACCCGGGTCAAGCAACACATAAGCATCAAAATCAAAGACTTTTAACATACCAATCACGACATCTGGAGCTTCCTCAACATCCTGGCGAACATGGAGGGCATAAAACTTATTTTTCCTTAGGGAAACACCTTGGGGAGCTCTTTGTTGGCCTTGCCCGCCTTGAGACACCTGACCTTGGCCTCTACGGGCATTCCTAGGACAATCCGCAACCTTGTGATTTTTATCACCACACCCATAACAAACACCCAAATCCCTCCAACAAACTCCCATGTGGGGCTTCCCACATTTGTTACATAGATGATAGTCATGTCCATTACTAACTGGTGCCCTAGGAGGGGTATTCAAGCATTAGCGACCCGAGCACCAAAACCTTGTCCCTGCTGGAAGCGGCCGAAGCCAGCACTCCGAGAACGAGAGAATCTACCATCAAAATGGCCCTCTTAGGATCGTGTACCCTTCTCTCCTTGAGTGTCTACCCTTCAATCTGTTCAGCATACACCATGAGCCTAAAAATATCCATATCCTATATAAGCATTGTAGTACGATATTCCATTACAAGCGAATCAGAGATACTAGAAAAAACCTTGTGCATCCTTGCACGAGGGTTAGCCACAAGTGACAGAGCATACTTACAGAGCTTTGTGAATTTGAGGGAATAGTCCCTCACACTCATACCTCCTTGCTTGAGGTTGATAAATTTAGTCATCTTCACCTCCCTTAGCTCAAATGGAAAGAAGCGATCCAGGAACGCAAATATGAACTCCTCCCGATTGATATCACCACCGCAAATCCTCTCCATGGACCATTGGGTATACCACACCAAAGCTACATCTTTGAGTTGGTAAGCAACCAATTCAGCCTTCTCCTCAGAAATGACACCCGTAATGTCCAATATCTTGGTGAGCTTATCAATGAACTCCTGTGCATCCTCATCAACCTTCGACCCAGGAAACTCTGGAGGGTTCATCTGGGTGAAATCCCTCACCCTAGAAGCTGGCGTAGGATCCCGTGGCCTGCCTTCTCTGAGATGTCACTACCTGGGCAAGCATGGCAAAAGCTGTACAGAATTCACCATTTGAGATGGGTTCATCCGTAGGTTCTTGAGGAGCCTGATCCTCATTAGCCAGAGCCGGCCTTGGGTAGGGTCTTCTTCGAGGCATCTTCTGAAATAGACCAACAATGTTGTCAAGATAAGAAAGCCAGTTACACAAGTCTTGGCACGACGTATGACATAATGAAGTGAGGCAATTTGTAGAACGTCTCCGTAGCCTCCCACTCATAAGCATGGTGCACTTCACACCTATGAATAGGACTCTACTTGATCCATCATGTTGGACTCCGAGGACCATTTATAAACCAAGTGCTCTAATACCATCTTTTGTGATATGGGGAATGGGAACCTGCTAGTCCCAAAACAATCCTCAAGTATCCAAATTCAAATCAACGGTTCGAAAAAAACATTCAAATAGTAGCACATAGTTCTAAGGGATGGGAGAATAGGACTCACGCTATGGGGCAATATGGGGCTTGGTACTTTCCACATTTCCACACCAAATATGCATATAACCAAGTATGACATTTGCATAAATCAATCCATACGAATACATAAACCAAATACCACGCATAGCCTAAAGATTTTAGAGAGTCTACATGTTGTCCAACAAATGCATCTAATCAAGATGGAACGGGCGCCAGGACATGTTCTGGGCTCACCCTCAAGTAAGAAAGGAAATGTGAGATATCATACATAAAGGGGAGATGGCTCGTCCTTGGAGGATGGGACTCACCACAAGTACTCTGGTGGATCGGAGTACTTTTCAAACGATTGGTAATCGAAATGCTTAGCCCCTACATGGTAAAATCATGTAGGCATAGAGTATGCATTAGTACGTTTGAATGTACTAAGTATGCGGGCATGCAATGCATATGACTTGTTAAACCTGCACCTAAATATTAGCTAACAAGGGCGCATAGTATAGAAAGAATCATATATTCAAGGGAGGAATATATATATAAGATGCCATAAAATTCAAGATGCATGATTGGAATGATGCTCATATATAATGGGGATGTGCCCTCAACCGGCATGAGTAAGACTAAGCGAGCTAAACTTCGAATCCTGATGAATACCCCTCACCGGTATAAAGGTGGTCTACTTGCTAAAGGTAAACCATACTTCACCTTACGAGAGCGTATCCCATTTCGTATGAAGCGACCCCCTTACGGGAACATATCGCATTTCGGTAGGGATTGTTCATATCATATCATAATAGTAATCCACCTTACGGGAACATATCCCATTTCATATGAAGAAACCTTCCTTACGGGAATATATCCCATTTCGAATAGGATTCTCATAACATATGCTAGGCACACAGTTAGAGAAAAGGGAGAGGGTCCTTGGGGATAGCCCTGATTCCCCCAATCCATCGATGCTAAGTCGGCATCTCACGAGAATACTTATACATATTTATGCTTTCAAGAGATACAATATTCATTTCAAATCGTATTTCATTTCAAAACCGTTCAACGCATATTTATGCTCTAATGTCAAATCATAAATCATAATCATGATACATATGCAAAGAATAACTCATTTACATATACAAGATGGTGTAAGCACCCGAGATGCTCAAAGAGCCATAATCATAAGACATGTATGTAATCACACTCTTGTCATAACCAATGCCTTATCATAATCATATCAAAATCATTTCATAACAACATTATTGGGCTTAACCCACTTAATAATTTCCATATACTAATGTTCATGAATGAAAATGCAATGCATGATGTAGGGATAACATGGGTAACATAGATTCAAGTTAAAATCAACATCATAATATGAAATTAAATAAATCCATAATTAAATCAATCATCTAAATCATAATATAAATCACTCATGCATAAATCAATTCTAAAAAAGGGAAATGCATGATTATAATTTCATACCTCAATGTAAATCATCATAATATTGATCAAAGTTGATTAAAATCATAGGTAAAATACAACTCATACATCAATTGGATTTAGTGAAATCAAATAATGAAAATCCATATTTAATGTGAATTAAAATTCATGAAATCAATTGAAAGGAAGTTTGGGTCTTCTTGGTTGAAAGGAACCAAGAATCAACCCCACATACCTTGATTAGGAAGATGAATTTGAGAGGAATTTGCTTGAAGTTGAACTCCAATTAAGCCCTAGGTTTGAGTCTTGAGAGGGAGAGTAGAGAGTGTTCAGGAGTGATCCATTGAGGGGAAGAGGGTTTAAAGAGAATGAATTAAGAGGGGAGGGATATCAGTTGAGTTTAGTTTTGGATAGCTAAAAGGTCACAATTAATAATTAATATATACCATAATTACATAAACGCCATAAATGACACGGGTAAAATTTGAACCATCATGTCCATACGGCCCCCTACACGGTTCGTGAGTCGCTACACGGACCGTGAACAGTGCCCGTGAACCTGCACTTTCACAAATTTTGCGGTGCCAACACCTGAAATCTATCTGAAGCTAAGGGGTACCATATGGACGACTACACGGCATGTGTGACGCTATAGAAGTCGTGTCAAGGCCTGTGAAACATCACCTGGAATTTTTTTGGCATGAAATAGTTACGAGACGGTAATTTAGCACTTAGAAAATGTTTACGTAGCGATCCACACGGAGAGCCACACGGATCATGTGCCCTCACTTGGTCCGAAATACTCCATCACATTATACTCCGCGAAATCTTGGCCAAGCACCCCTCCACGGGAGGCCACACGGTCTGTGTGGCTTCACACGGCTTGTGTGGGCCTTCCATAGAGCGACGCTGGGAAATGTTTTTGCTTGGGACAATACTAAGAGGTCCGAGAAAGCCGCTCAAAAATCTAGGTCCTTAAAAATATGGTCTCTCACACAATATGCTCAAAGACACGCCTGACTTGAGCACCAAAAAGCTAAACTTCCAAGACCTTATCTGTTGAGTCCCTTTTGAGGCTCTCAACTTATAAACCCATGACTATCATGCAATCTTCCCCCTCAACTACTCCGGCGAGAGCAATAATTGAAGACTAATCTAGATTCAAGGGCCTACCTTAAATTCAAGTTACACAAGAAGATATGCAAGAACCCACAAATTAGTTCAAGTAATTCAGAGCAATTCCGGAGAAACCCTCTTGATTTTACAAGTAAATCATCAATTAAGCATGAAAGTAAGAGAAATAGTCAAGACCCATATATAAAACAATAACCAAGCTTCAATTGTATCTACAAATTTAGCATTCAAGAACGAGGAAAGAAAGAATGAGTGAAAGATAAATACAAGTAGCCTACACTCTCCAATCTACTCAAGAATTTGTAGAAAACTTGCTCTAAATTCTCACCCTAAACTAAAATCTACACTAAGGTCTGTTCGTCCCTATTCAAGAAAGTACCTCTATGCTATTCTCTAATCAATGTCTCTCTCTCTATATAAAGAATAAGGGCTAGAAGTGCATGAATATGTGATTTTGGGAGTGAAAATGTTAAAATTCCCAAACTGTCCCAAAGCTGGTCACTGCAACTTTCCGTGATTGCGCTCAGCGTTTCGCGATCGTGGAGGTTGTGTCTCCTTAAGGTCTGACTTCGTGTAGGGACTAGTGCATTCATGCTTCTCTGCATGTTATGACTCCACAATCGCAGTCTTGAAGGCCATGTTCTCGGATTGTATCTGCTGCCAGGTACCATTTTGTGCACTTACAGCTCCTTTTGGCTCTAACGCAGCTTCATTCTTCAGTTCTCCTTAGCAAAGACAAAATCTAAACCATATGTACCTGTAACATACACCATTCAAAGAATAATTAACCTCAAGACATGAGATTAATAACACAAAATTACAAGAAAAGAGCAAGAAATGTGTGCAAGTCATGCACTCATTAACACCCCTAACTTAAGACTTTGCTTGTCCTCAAGCAAAACAAAACCAAACTCGGTAGGTTAGCAATTTAAGCATACAATCTCAATTCACTTTTACACAATCACATCATGATCATGACAATGGTAGGTACCAACAATTAGCACAGGTATGTGAATGCCTATCAAGTAACTCCCTCTCATGTCTAAAGTATCTTTTTCAATAAAAAGCACAATTTCTTGTCATGACCAACTAACAACATAAATTCTCAAGGTATGACTCAAACGCTTAGTCAATAAACAAGTTCCACTTGACTCAAACATATAAAAGCATCCACATCACCAATCTATGTCAATTTGCATGTCCTCAAGCAAAAAACGAAAGTCCCCCAAAATATACGCAATTATTTACAATGAACAAGGGAGAAGGACTCAAACTCTCACACTCAACAAAAGAACATCTTGTGTACACAAATGCCACACCATAGCGATGCCTTTATTTTCAATCAACATTGGCTCAAGTTATTTTGGTTGAAAATCTCAAAGGGATTTTTAGACTTGTAATGTAGGCTAAGGGATATGTTGGATACAATTTGGACAATAATGACTAACCCTCCTTAAGTCCCACATAAAACATTCATTCTTTTTCAACTTTTCCACTTCTTTTTTTTGCATCACATACCAATGCACATTTAACCCTTATTTTTCACTTAGGTGTCCCACTTGCAACCATTTTTCCACACCTAGGAGGATTCTTTTCACTCAAGCACTTTTTCTTTAATTTCTTTTCATTTTGAAAGCACACTTTTTCTTTTCTTTTCATTCCGACATTCATTTTTCTTTTTATTTTTCTTTTCACAATCTCCCAAGTGTTATACATCCTTCCTTTTAGCTCCTACATCACTCCCAACTTAGGCTTAAAGCCTCAATTATCACAAACTTGAAAAACTCAAGGAGGGATAAGGGTTCAAAAGAGGGTCATCTTTTAAAAAAGGTTTAAGGCTTGTAATTAAGGTTGCCGATAGAAAGGATTAGGCTCAAAGGGGACGCTAGGGATAAAATCAATGCATTTGGTGGCTATTTAGGCTAAGTGGACTCAATTCAAACCAAAGAATGCCTAAGATCATTTTCCCAACTAAAGTCTATCAAAACCAACATTTCAAGACTAACAAGGTAAGTTCAAGGTGACACAAGTACACACAAGGAACAAACAAAAACTCACAACACACATGACATGCAAATTAAACAAGAAGGGATCAATTTAGCTCTCAAGTAAGGGACAAGGGACTCATTTTTCAAATATATCCATCTAGCAAGAAAGAGTCACAAAAAGAGTCAAAGTATTTTCTCAAAATCGTCCCAAAATCGTTTACTTTAAAAAATTGGAGGGGTATATATTTTCACAATCCACAACACTTAACTAATTATTCTAGTTCACACAAGTCACAATCCCAATATATAGCTCCAACAACAGTCAATAGCTACTCAGACTTCACCAAATACCTAGTTTCACATATACACTCACGCACCTAATCAATGATTTTCCTTTAAGAATGTCATCTGTCAATCCATCATAGGGAACCGCCGATTATACACACTATTAAAAAGAAAAATAAGAAGCTACCAAATCTACTAAAATGGCAAAACCTAACCAAAATATATACAAGCCCATAAAGGGCATAGCATGGTTAAAATAAACAATTAGAATTCATTCAAATCATAGGAGCACCCCCAACTATGATTGTACTGTGACCTCATAGTACTACCACAAAGTAAAAGAAGAGACGAGCGAATCCCTGAGATGATCACTTGGCACTGTAACCTAAATCTTCTCTCCACAGTTGGTCTCCAAGGCATTAACATAGAGTTTTATTTCCATGGTGCGTTTGACTCCAATTAGCTCTTAGACATAGCACATTGAATGCTGAAGCTTTAGTCTTTATCCTCACCTCTAGCAGGATTTGAGCTCAACGAAGTGTGTACTGTTTAGACTCGTCTTTACCCAATTAGACCTACTATCAAAACCATATGACAAGAGCATCTTATTTATGTTAAAAGTCATGGACTTATGAAAGAGGATCAACTAAATATAGTTTGGATGAAGCAGTGAAATGTTGTGACTTTTGTTCGTTGACATATTGCATTCTACATTTGCGGTCACTCTAGCGCGTTCGTGGAGTTCAAGGCATACCAAGCCTTTGTGTTCGTAGAAAGTTATCCATGTTCGTGGAAGGCCAAAATTTCCTAGAATAGTGCAATCGCGGTATAGTACTCGTGTTCATGGATATCAACAGTCACCAGCATCACACTTTAAATTTTATAGAGGCATTTTGTCAAACACATTATAGACATAAGTTCTCATCTTTGTTTTGACAAATATCTCCCCTAAATCCACCCCTAACAACATTTATTCACTACCCAAAGAAACAAACAACATGTTAGCATTAAAATCCACTTTATTGTTTTTAGCATTTAGCCCTAGAAATCAATTTCAAAAACACCTAATGGTGGGGCACACAATAATAGGTAGCTAAACCTCAGAAAATAACAATAGATAAGAGCATCAAGGAGTCCAACTTCATGATTATGGGACAAGGGATTTAGCAAAGAAAATGAACCCATGTCATAGAGTTTTCTAGTTTAACAAACTAACAATTATGAATAAGAAAAGAGATGTAGTGAGGTAGTCATACCTTGGGATGAATGGCCAAACAGGATGAAGAAAAGAGAAGTTGAGTTGTTCCTTGAAGACATGTGAGATTCAAGTTATAAAGGAATTGTATACCTCACATTTGATTTTATTCCATGACCCATGATTCTTTTTCTGAATGTTTCAGACAAAGTCACCAATACCTTGTCTTTTCATTCTATGCACCCGTACAGTGTACTACCTTCGGGAAAGTCAAGCGCGATTACACCACATCGCTGAATCTACATACTCTGCATTCACGAAACAAGACCGCCATCTTGTAACTCATCTGGGCACCAGATTTGGGCTAGTTTTTTGCAACTTTAGGCAATCCCAAGCCTAACTGGGCGGTTCTCCCTTGTGCAATGGGTGATTCCCAGGCCCAAAGTCCGGTCAAAATGACCTAGTTTCATCCTTTTGCCATTTTTATTGGTATTTTCACCCACTTCTTCAATTCCAATCATCTTGACATTTCAAAACCCATGCAATGCCATTACAAAAGACTTGAAATTTTTGAAGGTTAGCTGAAAAGCAAAAATAAAAATTAAGAAACTACTCTAAAAATTTAAAATACAAGAATTTATTAAAATATGAATAAAAATTAATTCATTACCCATTTGTGTTTCCATTTTGAGAGAATGAATCTTCTCCCCAATTTCAAGATGATTTGCCATTTGAGCTCATGAGGAGGGCGATGAGAGACCATCAACATTTTCCACCGGTCTCTCCACTTTGAGGACTTGAATTGTCTGCCCAACTTGTCGTCAACTTTCCTTTTAGGTTCCTTGGGTAGACATGGGAGTGTCAAGAGGTCTTCTTCAATTTTAGCTTCACACTTTATGGCCTCCAAGTAGATAACATCCAACTTCCAATGAACCAAAGATTCCATTTAAGATTCCCATGGCTTTCTCTTGTAACTTTAGTATCATTTCCTCAATTTTGGCTTCTTCGATAATTATTGAGCTTGAAGAAATGCATATTCCCCATATCTCTTCCATACCAAGCTTCACTCATTCTTTTTGAGGCTCCAACTCATAGTTGGCCACTTTTGAGCCGGGGGCCTTATTCATTTCGTTGCTTAGTTTAAAGTCGATCTCAGAAATGTCAATTTTCCATTGAAACCGGTCCAACTCATAACCTCTAACAACAAGCAAGCTCTTGAGATTATCCCTCGTGTTGCGCAACTGGTGCCTTTGGGCCGCTTCTTTGGAAAGTCTAAGATTCAAGTTAGTAAGTCAATCTTGACTCACATCACTCTCATCTCTATTCACTTCGGCAACTCGATTTTATTCGCTACAAAGTGCAATACTCTAAAGGAGATAGAAAAAAGGGCTTACACTCCTCAAGCAAGTGTTCATCACAATTAGCCATATAACAAAAGAAAAATAAAGAAAACAAAAACAAGTACTTATTAATCAAATCAAAATGAGTAGACTAGTCATAAATCAGCTCAATACGTCTATTGCTCCCCAACAACGACACCAATTTTGATGTCGCTCAACCCGACTACTCAATGGCAGAAAGGGCGGTCGTCATCAACATATTACCTAACTTTAGAGGTCGCGGTTGAATCCCACAGGGAACAATGTATCGGCAAATGAGTAAAGCAAGAACCTATAGTTACTAAAGTTTTGACTTGATTGGTGAGTACGAAGCTAAAATTCTAACTAAATTGAGGGGAAACTAAAACAACTACACCTAAAAATAATTGGGTAAGGATTGATCAATAAAGGGAGAAAGGATATGGGATATGGGAATCAATTGAAACTCAATTGATCTATCACACTTAGCATCAAATTGACCCTATAGGTAGGCTAGGTTTCTTTTAATTACTCCGGCTGGGGGAATGATGTTTTGCAAGAGCCAACTATGTTCTCTCATGCAAGATTTTCAAAGACACGCCTAGCTTTAACACCAAAAAGAAAAACTCCCAAGACCTTAGCTTTTGAGTCCTTTTTTAGGCTCTCAACTACACCCGCTAGAGCAATAATTGACTAAGCTAGATTCAAGGACCTACCTCAAATCTAAGTTACACAAGAAGATATGCAAGAACCCACAAATCATTTCATGCAATTTAGAGCATTTTGGGAGAAACCCTCTTCATTTTACAAGTAAATCATCAACTAAGCATAAAACCAAGAGAAATAGTCAAGACCCATATATAAATCAACAACCAAGCTTTAATTAAATCTACAAATTTAGCATTCAAGAACAAGGAAAGAAAGAGCGAGTGAAAGATAAATACAAGTAAAGCTAGCACTCTTCAATCCACTCAAAAATTTGTAGAAAACTTGCTCTAAATCCCCACCCTAAACTAAAATCTACACTAAGGTGTGTTCGTCTCTCTTGAACAATTTATCTCTCTACTATTATCTATCAATGTCTCTCTTTCTATATGAAGAATAAAGGTTAGAAGTGTGTGCATATGTGATTTTGGGACTGAAAATGGTGAAATTCCTAAAACTATCCCAACGCTGGTCACTGCAACATTCCGTGATCACGCTTAGTAGTCCATGATCATAGAGGTTTTGTCTCCTTATGTTCTGCCTTCATGCCTAGGACTAGCACGTTCATGCTACTATGCATGTTACGACTCCGCGATTGTGGCCTTGAAGGACGTGTTCGCAGAGTGTATCTCCTGCCAGGTACAATTTTGTGCACTCCAGCTCCTTTTGGATCTAACTTAGCTTCATTCTTCAATTCTCCTTAAAAAAACGAAATCTAAACCATATGTACCTGTAACATACACCATTCAAACCATAATTAGACTCAAGTTATGAGATTAATAACACAAAATCATAAGAAAAGAGCAAGAAATAAGTGCAAGCCATGCACTCATCACCAGTAGTTTATGAAAATTTAGAGTGACCCATCATTCTTCCTCACGAACAATACATGGGCACCCTATGAAGACCTACGTGCTCTAATAAAGTTCTTCTCTAACAAATCCCTCAATTTCTCCTTTAACTTCTTCAACTCAGTTGGAGCCTTTCTGTAGGAAGGAATAGAAATAGGTTGAGTGTCGGGCAAGAGGTCTATACAAAAATCTATTTCCCTTCAGGAGGGACAATAGGTAACTCTTCTAGAAAGAGATCAGGGAACTCATTTACAATGGGGATCGACTTAAAAGAGGGACTTTAGAAGTGAATCTCTAACACTCACTAGTTAGTACATAGACCACTTAGAGATCATTTTTTGGGCTTTTAGATATGAGAAAGAAATCGACCTCCATATAAGGAACCGCTACCCTCCCACTCAAGAATGGACTTTTTTGGGAATTTGAATTTGAACCTACAAGTTTAACAATCCATAGAAGCATAGGAAGCACGCAACAATCTATCGTAAGTATGACATCAAAATAAATCATTAGATTGTTCCACCAACTCACAAGGAAAAACATTATGTAAAATAGACATGAGACAATTTCTATAGACCCTTTGTGTAACAATAGACTCTCCTTCGGGAGTGCAAACTTCAAAAGTTGTATATAGGACTTTGGGACATGCGTGAAATCTTTTAGCAAAGAATTGAGTTACAAAAGACAAATTTTCTCTTAGATATAACAATGCATATGCAGCAAAATAAAAAAACTTTTAACATACCCAGAACCACATCCGGAGCTTCTTCTACTTCTTGGTGGCAATGAAGATTTCAGAACCTATTGGTCCTTGGGGAACCTTGAGCTTGTCCACCTTATCCATGGAGCCTAGTGCCACTTCTCCAATGATCTGCTATTTGGGCTTGCCACACGTGAAGCAAGCATTGGAGCCGGCTAAGCACTCACCTTATGGGGAATTCCACAGTTTGAACAATTAGGAGAAGCTTGTGCACCTGATCCTCCTTGGGGTTTTGGATTGGTCTCCATTTCATTGTTGAACTTGGGAGGAGGAGTATTCTTGACCCTTTGTTCACTTTCCCTTGATCACCTTGGAATTTACCATTGCTACCAACCCGTGGGTAGGAGAACCTACCATCATCTATTCGAGACCTCTTAGACATTCTAGTCCTCTCCCTCAACTTCTACTCTTCAATTTGCTCTACATATGTGATCAAGTGGGAGATATCCATTTCCTTCACAAGCATAGCCATCTTGCGATCCTTAGTACCAAATCCGACACATCGAATATGAACTTGCTCATTCTAGCTCGGGAATCCTCCACCATAAATAATGCATATTTAGAAAGATTAGTAAATTTTAGGGTATTCTCTCTCACAATCAAGTTCTCTTGATTCAAATATATAAATTCTTGCACTTTTGCCTAATTTAGTTCTACTAGTAAAAAACAACCCAAGAATGCACCCATGAATTCCTCCCACTCGACGTGACGCACTTTTGGCCCCTCTCATGAACCAGTTATTCATACCAAATCTTTGCCATGCCCTTGAGTTTGTAGGCCACTAACTCAGCCTTCTACTCCAATGGCACACCTATCACGATAATGATCCTTTACTCCTCATTAATGAAATCCATCGGATCTTCATCCACATTAGAGCCATGAAATTCCAAAGGCTTCATCCTTATAAAGTCTTGGACCCTTATTGTCAGTATAGGTGCTTGGAAAAGGGATAAAAATCTCTCTATTAGCTTGGTTGGCTA
The DNA here is from genome assembly GCA_029948455.1 of Solanum rostratum. Taxonomy (NCBI): domain Eukaryota; kingdom Viridiplantae; phylum Streptophyta; class Magnoliopsida; order Solanales; family Solanaceae; genus Solanum; species Solanum rostratum. Next base: position 29,282,686 of record CM057052.1, on the reverse strand, counting down.
ATGCTTGGGCCAACATGGTGAAGGCACGCCTAAACTCTGCATGTGTCACCCTCTCATCTTATTTCAAGGTTGGAGCTTGTTCTTCAGGTGCATTCCTTGGTTAAGGGGCTCTTCTTAGCAGCATGATCTAGAAATAGCAAAGAGAACATTGTTAGATAAGGGAAAAACTTAGACAATTCTAAAGGAAAGAGATGAGGTATGAAGAAGGAAAAATTTCCTAAATACCTCATAGCCTCTCATGTATGATTGTAGCGCACTTCAAAACCTTGAACGAGACTCTACTTGACGTGGTATGTTGGATATTTGAGGAATATTTTAAAACCTGTACTCTAAACTAAGTTTGTCATGACCCACTCCTAGGGCCGTATTGTAATGCAACGAATGAGGAACCTGTAAGAACCTTCCCCAAGCCTTCTTAACATACATCAAACATTCATGGGTTGACATCAACATAATGCGGAAGTAAAATGGGGAAATGGGACTAATAGAAGATATTTAAGCTCCAACAAGAAGCATTTCATCAAAACATCATGGTCCAAACATGTATACTATATATCACTTAGTGAGGGTCAATGTACAACCTCGGTTCTCCAAAAATAGAAAAAACATGAAAAAATAGAAAGTAAATCTCTCCGGACATCAAGTCTGAAATATACAACCATCCCAAAGACACAAGTGTGAATAGAATGGGTGAGGTCTCCAAACTAAGTGCTCACTAATACTACTAGTCTTGGTTGTCAACAAACTAGCGACGAGCTAGTTGAGGAAGTGGAGCGCCAATCCCTACGTGGTGACATCATGTAGGCAAAATATGTATTAGTATGTTTAAATGTACTAAGTATGTGAGATGCAAATGCGAAAATAAAATCATAATGTCGTCATTCATAAAATTCAAAATTTTCTATGTATGGAATGGTAAAGTCATCATTCAATATACTTAACCATGAACAAGAAATAAAGCTTAATATTAAGTAAAGCATGATACAAACCATATGTGCTAGATCAAAGATATCATATCTTATTGTTTATCGGAATGGACTATATCCAACATATAAGACTATGTAAGCTACCATATGGAATCCAACATAACCCCCTGCATTGGCATAGTCAGACCACTTGCCGAGTGGAACTCCATTAACTTAAGCATGCATTATTAGTTAACATAAATGGCCTATATGGATCTACTAGCCTAGCCTACAAGGGCTCATGTGGTGTCACATAGTTAATAAGGAAAAGGGTTGCTTCTAGGGTTCCCTTACTGAACCCCACCTCAATGCCTCATTTAGTGTTAAGTCAAACCCACAAAATACTTTAAAACATATACTTAGTCAAGTAATGTAACTTAGAATCGTAAGAGTAGCTTGAAATATCAAAAAGCCCAACTGAGAATTAGCCTTTCTAGGATCCATCATAAATAATTTTTAAGGGAAATAACAACATTCTTATATCTTTGACAAATTTTACAACAAAATCATTCCTTTATGCCTACATTATCAACACATATCATGCAAAACCATCTTTGATCTTAGTGGGCTTGTGCATTTACTTGAAAACTCATAAATCAATGGAGTAATGTGTGAGCATGGTAAAACACACATCTTTGAAACAAGTTAACTAGATCACATATCAATGATAAAAACCCCAGATATTGAAGTCATAATCATCACCACAATAGTCATGGAAAAGGATGGTAAAGTATTAAATTACATCATTAGAGGAATAATGCATAATAATGCATCATGAAAACATCATTAAAGTCTTAAAAATGCAACTTGATATTTTTTAAAGAACATAAAGAAAAGGTAAAAGGGTTGATTAAGGGACTTTGTGGCTTAAAGGTACCTAACAATAAAGCTCAGATACCGTTGATTGACCTTAAGGAAATTCTTAGAGAAGTTTTGGGAGGAGGCCTCTTGAATGGGAAACCCTAGTTGTGCCTTGTCCTTCCTTGAGAGTATTTTTGTCTTAGAAAATTTTAAGAGAATGAGAGCGGAGCGAATGTGCAGTTCTAGGAAGGTTTGGGTCTAATATGGGGGCTATGGAACCTTAAAATGATGTAGTTTTAAGTGTAGGGTACATAAAGTGGACTAAAATACCACCCTCTAGTAAAATTGTTGAATCACAATCCATAACCCCAATAATGGGCCTTAAACTCAACCATAAGTCGTGGTTTGTGTCGTCCTGTTCTCGTTTTCTAATCTTTAGAGATTGGTTTCTGACCTACCAATGTATAAACCTGATCTACAGCTCATAGACTTATTTATGGGTCGTAGAAAACCTCATGATATCCCCTCATACTTTGCATAATTTGAATCATTTAGGAAGCTAACCAAGAGACAAAACTACGATCCATAAACAGGACAGTGAGTTATCCTGTTGTTTGTGGTTTTAACTTCAGAAACCCATATTTCCCATGAACTCAAGGCTTCAATCCATAAGGCCCTTCTACGGACCGTAAACTCTTCTGTAGGCCATAATATTCCCTCATAGGTCCCTTTAACACTTAGCCCAATCTCAGTCCTATATACCCCAATGCCCGAGCCTGGTCCATGGCTCTTGGATTGATTCACAGGTCGTGAACTAGGCTCGTACATTGCCTTTGAACTTTTCTAGCCCCAGCTTTCCAACATTTCTAATCTCCTAACTTGTGGGTCCTTACAATACCTACCCTATGGGAATATTCGTCCTCGAATGTACTAAACATAGGCTCTAAAGAGTCAACTAGGCATCTAATAACCTAGCATACATGCAAAAATGCAATCTACACATCTTTCTGTGAAAATTTCAAAACCCGTAAACATGTCTCAAAATAGTCCATAAACAAGTAAATATGCATATGCAACATGAGAAAAATGAAATGCGAGAAATTTGAGTTCTTGGGCAAGAATAACTTAATACCTTAAGCTTGAGACGAGTGGAAAAGATAGGATAATGCTTCATTATGTCCTTTTTCACTTCCAATGTTGCACCATCAACTTGTTGGTTACTCCAAAGTACTTTAACAGATGCAATTTCCTTGTTTCTCAATCTCTTTACTTGCTAATCTATGTTTTCAACATGAACCTCTTCATAATCCAAATTCTCCTCAATACACACTTCTTTCAATGGGATATGGAGTTTGGATCACCCATGAATTTCCTCAATATAGACACATGGAATACTGAGTGAATCATGTTTATCTCCATAGGCAATTCCAACTCATATGCTGCATTGCGCACTTTTCTCACAACCTTATAAGGCCCTACATACCTAGAGCTCAATTTCCCTTTCTTGCCAAACCGAACAATAAACTTTGTGGGAGATACCTTCAAATGGACCCTATCACCAAAATTAAATTCAATGTCTCTTCTTCTCATATCGGAGTAGGATTTTTCTGACTTTGAGCCATTTTTAGTCTCTCCCCTATGAGGATCACCTTTTCCATAGCATCCATGACTAATTCTAGATCTAACAAGGACATCTCACCTACTCCAAACAAGCTAACCAGTGATTTACATTGTCTACCATATAGAGCCTCAAATAGTGTCAATGCTTGAAAGGAAGCTATTATTGTAGGCGAACTAAATGAGAGGTAAGTTATCATCCTAACTTCCCTAGAATTCCAATACACAAGCTCCTCACATACCCTCTAATGTTTGAATTGTTCTTTTGGCTTGTCCATCAATTTGAGGAAGGAAAGTAGTATTCAACTTCACCATAGTACCAAGACCCCTTTGAAATGATTTCTAAAGGTGAGGTAAATTGAGCTCCACGATCCAATATGATGAACAATGGAATCCCATGTAACCTCACCAACTCTCTAATGTATAATTTAGCATTGTATTCAATACCAAATGTTCTTTTGACCGGTAAGAAATGAGCCAACTTCATCATTCTATCAATTGTCACCCATATGGAGTCAAAATACTTCTTGGTCTTAGACAATCCAAGTATAAAGTCCATATTAGTCTCTTCCCACTTCCAAGTAGGAATATCAATGTCTTGGGCTACGCCACCCAGTCTTTGATGTTCAATCTTGACTTGTTGGTAATTGGAGGATTTGAACATAAGCATTGCAATGTCCATCTTCATTCCGTTCCACCAATAAACTTCTTTCAAGTCTCCATACATCTTACTGGAATCAAGATAAATGGAATAGGAGGAATTATGAGCTTCTTGCAATATCAAGCCTCTCAATCCATCGAGATTTGGCACACACAACCTTCCTTAGTAACGAAATATCCCATCTCCCCTTATGAGAAAACCTCTATCTTTCCTTCCTTTATCAAGGCCTTCAATTTATCATAGGCAGGATCAAGATCTTACTTGTACTTGACATCTTCAATCAATGAAGACTCGTATCCATGTAGTGCCATCACACCACCACTACCGGTATCATTCAACGTTTATCCTGCCCTAGCCAACCTATGGAAATTTGTTGCCAACTCCCTTTTCCATCATCTTCAAAATTAGATACATTACGCATGGACACCCTTTAAGTGCATCGGCTACCACATTAGCCTTACATGGTGATACTTTAGACATATGTCATAGTCTTTGAGGACATCTAACCATTATCGTTACCTTAGGTTGAGGTCCCTTTGAGCGAACACATGTTGGAGCATTTTGTGACCGGTGAAAAAAACCATGTGGACCCCATACAAGTAGTGAACCATATTTTCAATGCAAACACCACGGCCGCAAGTTCAAGGTCAAGTGTCGGGTAGCTCTTCTCATGCACCCTCAATCGCCTTGAGGCTTAGAAATCAACTTACCATGTTGCATTAACACACAACCAAAACCAATCTTTGAGGAATCACAATAAATAACAAACCCGTCTGTTACCTTCGGCAAAGTCAAGATTGGATCCAAAGTCAATCGATCTTTCAAGGTTGGAAAATCTTTTCACATTCACACATCTACACAAACTTTACCTTGTTTTGAGTTAATCTAGTCAATGGAGATAAAATAGAGGAGAAACCTTCAACAAACCTTCTATAATACCTGACAAGGCTTAGGAAACTCCTAATGTCCGTAGGAGTCAATGGCCTAGGGAAATTTCTCAGTGCCTCTATCTACTTAGGATCCACTTTGATCCCATCACCTCATACCATATGCCTAAGGAAGGAAACCTCTTTCAATCAAAACACACAATGTCAAACTTGGAAAATAGCCTTCTTCTCTCAAAGTTTACAACACCACCCTCAAATTCTCCATGTGCTATTCCTCACTTTAGGAATAGATTAGAATATCAATATTAAATACTACCACAAATATATCAAGGTAGGTCGTGAACACACTATTCACGAGGTCCATGAACATGGTCGGTAAATTAGTTAGGCTGAAAGACATCACCAAAAGTTTAAAATGCCTATACGTTTTTTGGAAAGCCATTTTAGGAATGTCACTTGATGTGTTATCACAATACAACACTTTTGATGCTTAAAACTTGAAATTTTATGTGTTCTCGTAGAGATGTTAGTAGATTTGATGTGTTTTTATTTTTTTTTTGCAGGATTACAAGGTTGGCATGATTTTTGGGCTAAGTGTGCAGAAATTGCTAAAGAGGCTATTCTACAACACCCTTTATGGACAGTGGAAGTTTCCACAGGCTTTAGGGTAGCTTCGTAGCCAAATCTAGTGAAGGGTGGATTTTATGAAGTTGAGTTTATGAACCTACAGATGAACCATAAAAGTTTCTACGAGTCATAGACCATGTGTCGCACCCTGAGGATCAAAAAGTAGGGAGTTGCTGAAAAGTCATCAGACGAAACCCTTTATGGGTCGTAGAACTTTATACATCCCATAGATAGGTTTCATTTAAGTCATCCCCTAATTTGCTGAAGAAATCCATGAAGCCCCGATTACGGGCCGTAAAACTTTATACGACCCACAGAGCCTACCGACCCAGTTCTCCTATTTTATTTTGGTTTTGTATTATCTATATTATAAATAGTTTTTTTAGGTTATTAATGTACAGAACTTCAGAGAGTCGGTAAACAAAGGTGAAAAACATTGTGAGACACTTGTAAAATATAATTTTGTGTTCATTAATTCAATCTTGTGGTCTTTATTGAAGAACTTGAATTTCTTATTCTTAATTCCATTGTCTAAATTCTTAATTATACAATTCAATATCATGATTGTTGCATCTACACTGGTAATGAGTAGCTAAATCCACAACTAGGTTGTGGAAACCATGAAGAACTAAAAACATAAAATAGGATAATTCGTAATTCTTGGAAAGTATGTATGCATGTATTAATTAATTATATTCAATTTGAATATTTTTTAATGGTGGCCAACGTTAGTACTCACGTAGTGTTGCTGATTGGATCAAGGTAGTAATGAATAGGAAAAGATATTAATTAATAGGATTCGATCAATGTTTGTCATCTAATAAACCAAATTGGATCAAGGGGATGTTGTACTGGAATAGTAGGTAAGGGTTAGTGTCACACTACGGGGATGGATTAAATCATGTGGTGAAATTTTCCTCTCACCTGGATCAAATAGTTTGGTAAACTTAACTCACTGTTCTGCATGCTACACACTAGAAAAGAATTTGATTATTTGGTAATACCACGTTAGGGAATCATGGGGAAAACAATACCCTAGTTACTCTTCATACGTATTTCACACTTGTAGTAGTTTAGGATTCCTGTCCATGGTTTTCAAAAACCTCCTATCCTTTGGGGAGATAAGTAGGTTAATCCACCCGAACTTCTTGAAATTCTTCTAAGTCTACCCGATTCCCTATAGGATCGACCCTAAGCTTGATTTGGTTATATATCTTGTCAATGACCGCTTTATCCTTCAAAAAGGAGATGTAGCTTGGGCGACATCAATTTCTTTGTGTCGTTACCGGGGAATATGACTAGACTTCTTTAATTTGAGTGGTTTGGGAACTAATCCTTATTTCCTTTATTTTACATTTTTCTTATTTTTGTTTTGTTTCAACGTGCTAGTGTAGTGTATGCATAACATGCAATGTTGAGGCATTCTGTTGACTCCATTTGACCAAGAGATCAAAGAACGTTGAGAAGAATGCATCTTTGAACCAGAACCACAATGAGAATGATAATAGCGCACCTCCGCTTGAGGACATTCATCCACAGGCATAGGATCTCAATGCTGAAGCTTATTAATGGAATTAATATTGGCTAAATCCCATGGCTATGGATGTAACTGTAGCTATTGTGTTATAGCCACTACTGGATGACACAAAGTTCATTGTTTTAAGTGGGTTACTTCAGATGCTGCAGAATTATTGGTTGTTCGCGGGCCGACCATTAGAGGATCCACATAGCCATCTACACAATGTTGTGTTTATTTGTAAGATGTAACGGGAAACCAAAATCTGTCTATGGATACTACTGCACTTTGTGTCTTCCCATTATCTGTAATAGAAAATGCAACTCTATTGCTATCTAAGCTTCCATAGAGTTCGATCACCAATTGGGATAAATTGCAAAAGGTCTTTTTGGAGAAGTTCTTCCCAAGATCAAAGAAGCTCAAGTTGAAGGAGCAGATCAAAAACTTTGAGCAACTTCCTAGTGACTCGATTAGTATCACATGAGAGAGGTTCACAAAGTGTTTGAGGAGTGTCACTGACCACATGATTGTTGATGATGCCCTGGTGGAGATCTTCTACTGTTCCCAGAACAAGAATGGACAAGCATGTGCTGATACTATCATGCATGACACGTTTTAAGATCAACCATTTCGAAGGGTTGTTGAGAAACTGAAACGTGTAGTCAAGACAAATCGTGCACTGGGAATGAGAGATAGGTCCTCTACTAGGAGCTCGTGCGCAGTCAGCACTAGTTCGACACAAGGTAAAATAAATGAAGAGATGATGCAAGAGCTTGCTTGAGTTAGCACCATCATGGAGTTATTGATGAAGCAGAATCAGGAACGAGTTAATACATTCGCTCATCAGCCTTCGCGAGCACCCATGTACGAGGATCCTTAATATGAGGAGGACTCTTGCTTCAATGCAAATCAGATGGAGGGTTTACAGACCAATGCCCAAGGATACAACTAGGACTATTGGCCCTAAGGTCAAGAAAACTCAGGTCGGAAATATAACAGGGATGACTTCTTAAGAGATAACAATTGTGGAGGTTACTATGATAGAAACATGGGCTAGTATAGAAATGCTTATTGGGGTCATAGAGATGGTTACAAGAATGGTCCTTATGTGCCACCACATAATCATGATTCAAGTGCTTGTAGCTCTAGAGTTGAGAAGATGTTTGATCGCCTATTGAGGAAGGCTGACACACAGGATGAGATGTTGAGGGGGATGAAGTCTGACATCTCCAGTATTAATTAGAAGAACAAGTCCTATTTTGTTGCTATCAAACAGCTTGAACAACCATTCGGTTAGATTTGCACTCAACGCAACCAACACTAGAAAGGTACATTTCCCAGCAACACAGTTCAAAATCTAAATAATGAGGGGCCGGTTTTGGTGGTGACTACTCGTGGTGGTAACCAGACCATTGATCCTCCTATGGCAATTGATGATGACGATGTTCGAGAGGAGACCATTCAGGTTAAAGATGCAGACACCGGAGATGATCATGACAAGGATGGAGTGTGTGATGCTGCACAGGTGCCACAAAAGTTGAAGCCCATTCCTAAACCTCCTCCTCCCTTCCCTCAGAGAATAAAAATGAAGGAAGAGGAAGCAAATGCAGGAACTTTCTCTCCATGCTGAAATAACTCTCCATCAACATCCCTCTCATTGAGCATTGGAGAAGATTCCAAGGCATGAGAAGTTCATAAAAGGTCTTGGTCACAATAAAGATACTTGTAAGCTAGGAGCTCTCCCAAGAGCTTCAACATTGCAGTGCAATTTCTACACGATCCTTGGTGAAAAGCAAGAAGATCCTTGCGTATTTACAAGGGTATTGTGTTATTGTGGTGCCAGTATAAAATTTAATGCCCCTCCTGCCTTTAAGAAGCTAGGATTGAGATCCCCTACTTCGATGAGCATGTGATTGTTGATGGCTAACTAAATGGTGAAGAAGCCTGTGGGAATACTCTATGACGTCCTTCTCAAAGTAGAGATATTCATATTCCCTGCTGACTTTGTGATCCTTGATTGCAAAGTCAACTTCAATGTTCCAATCATCTTGAGAAGGCCCTTTCTAGCCACTAGTCGGGCACTAGCGGATATGGAAGCTGGCAAACTCAAGTTTAGATTGAATGATGAAAAGGTTGTCTTCAATATCTATCAATCGATAAAGAGGCTAGACGAATTGAAGATGGATGTCTGGGCACTTGGTGAAGTATGAGTAATCGAGCTATCCAATTCGTGGCATGACAATAAATCAGGCGTTACTTGGGAGGCAACCCAAACTATTTGATGTAATAGTGGTAGTTTTGTTTTGTTTTTAGCTTTTGGACTTGTAGGTAGTTTAATTTTTAGTGTTTTGGTTGTAATTTGTGAACTTTGGACTGGTTGCATATAGGGTAGCAGTGACAAGATACATGACCAAGTCAGCCACTTTTGGCTGAAAAGGCATCAAGAAGTGTTTCTACGACTAGTTCTATGGCCATATGTAAAACTAAAACCCGTACACTGACTCGTAGAAAACTTCCAGTGAGCAAAACTTTGTGCACTCTAGTCGATGAGCCAACTTTATGGCTCGTAGAAAAAACTACGGGCCGTGAATGGTGCTCGTCGACCCTGGGTAAATTTTTCTACTTTTGACTAAGTGTTGGAGGTTTCTACAGCCAACTCTATGAGTCATATTTTATTATACAGCTCGTAGGCCAGTCTGTGAAACCCACGCACCAAAACTAGGGTTTGGGCAATCTACGAAGTTGGGATCTATGGGCTGTAAAATCTTCTAGGGCTCGTACCGACCATCACCCCATTTTTCAGAAGCTTTTCTGGCCACATCCGTCAGCCCTAGGTTCCACCCTCCTCAGCTCCTTCAAATTTTAGTATCATTTTCAATCAATTTGGTAAGTTCTTGGCCCTGAAATCCTTTTAAATATGAAATTTTTGTTATTAGGTTGAAATTAAATGATGGGCATAGTAATCCGATTAGTATGGGCATGAATCCATATATGTCATTGTATATGTTTAAAGGTTAATCATGAATCACATGTTGTGAATGCTTGAATAGTGTTAGAAGTCGACAAATTGTGTGTGGCCATATTTATGTGTTTGAATGATGTTATATGAAACCATGTCATCACATGTCGCTTGAATTGAATATCTCATATAGTTAGAAAAGCGACGTGTGATTACATGGGCATGCCTTGTTTAAACATTTAAAACGGGGTAGGTTTGCCTTGGAAACATTTAAAATGGCTTTCAATGGGGTTGTATGTAGACATTGTATATGGACTGTCGGGTACTTGTTGAAATCATATGAGGGTGCATAATGTGTTGCTTTGATGCTGATTTATATGTTGAACATGTCGTTTGGGATCCATTTTGATATACTTAGAAAATCAAAATTTCTGGATTTTTTCCACTCTACGAGGGTCTTCTACGGCCCATGGAATATTCCACGAGTCATGGTTGCCTCTCGTATGACATTATAGAAACTTGATATTTTTGAGCCTCTACCAAATGAGTCCTTCTACGAGCCGTAGAGTCTTCTATGACTCGTAGATAGGTCTTGTATATCCCTGCTTGAAACAATTCAACACTGTATTACCTCTACTACTTAGTCCATCAAACATAAAAGATTATACGAGTCATACCTGTTCTCATAGATGCAATTCCAGTAGCCAAAAATGTGTGCACTCTATTTCTACGAAGGCCTTTTACTGCTCGCAATTTCTACTATGGTCCATAAATATGCCTTCGTAGACCCATCTGTAACCATGTCTAGCATTTATTTCAACTTTATGAAAATAGGACCCATTAACTATTGACTTAGAATGCATGAATGATTCTTGGATTTGATTTGCTTTGCATTCCGTGACTTATGGGGCCAACCATGTTTTCTAAAACTTTGCATTTCAGGTCTATGGTCTCAAAGGTAAGAAGAGAGGAGACTAAGGCCCTACAACGGACCTTACGAGATGAGCACTCGGAGGATCAAGGCACCTTCGAGACCAGTAGTTCACTTGAGGAGCTTAATGTGTCGCTTGACACAAAAGCTAAGCATCCACAGACACGACCTACCACCAGTCATGCCAGGCAGGCCCAGACCCAAGCTATCATTCTTCGCTTTCCCCAATCTGAAGAGGGAGGCAACAAAGATAGAAGTTCCATTCAGATGACTCCTTCAAGAGAGGAGTTTGAATCAGAGTTCGGCGATGAGTCAGAGACAGAGCCCTCTACACTACCTCAGGCATCACCATCACATCCGAATGCTCTATCTAGCTAGTGGTGCGTTAAGGGCATGCCCATCTACACGGAGGGCATAGAGAAGAATGAGAGGGGCAGACTAGCTTGTTCTATTTTTTAGGAGCCCCAGATTATTATATTGGGGATTGGATAGTGTCCTAGGCCTGTATGACACTATTAGCAGATATGGGCTCAAGTGGCTGGCTAGATCGTTGGGGAAATACTCCCTGGCCATAGTTCATGTGTTTTATATGTCATATACCGCCACAATTCTCAGATTTCTTCCCAAGGGGAAAATCCCCTCACTCAGCCCATTCTATCACATACCAGGGTGAGGGGTTGGCAGGTGGATATCTCAAAGACCACCATCCACACCATATGCTATTTGGGCCTAAGTTCCCATCCCCTAGATCGACAGTAGAGTGTGACAGGAGATTGGGGCAGACCAGAGATAAGACTCGAAAGAAAGACCCATCCCGAAGGACTAGTTTGATGAGATAGGCAGCTAATTAGATTATAGAGCAGGGCCTGGACCCTGAGTGGATAGCTATGTCAGTAGAGCGTATTGTAAAGGCCTCACTCAGCTTCACCACCTAATTTTGATAGGCTATGGTGAGATCACGGATCTGGTCTACACTTGTTGATAATACAATGATGTCGGACCATGCTGTTTTTGTTGCCAGCATCTTGGCTGGCTATGAGATTGATTGTGCTAGCCACATTGCAAAGAAGATACACTAGGCAGCCATAAAGAGGTTCACCTCTATCCACTTCCCGTGTTTGATATTATAGACTTTGTATTGAGTCGGGGTGGAGATTCTACATCATCTGGACTCACTAATAGAGATTCAGAAGACTTTGGATGTCAGCCTGATCAAGATTGAGGATAATCTAGTGGCACTCCAGCGAGCACCGCGCCCCCAGCATAAATGCCAGAGATGTTTGTTGTGGCGCCACATCTGAGCCTCCATCTACGTACACTGCTGCTGCTACTACTGATGAGAGGCCCCCATAGACTTAGGTTGATTTAATGAGGGGGCCTACTACTACTATTTCTGCCTCAGAGGCCACGCCTACACTGACAACACCCGTTGGCCTGGTTTATGTGTCAGCGACGTCCATGCAGGCCATGGCACAGAGGTTGAACCATACTAAGTCACAGCTTACTCAATAATTATAGAAGATTAGGACCTGGGTCCGCCAGGCCATTTAAAAGTCTCAGGCTTGCATGCAGGCATTAACGGTAACTACTATCTAGGACAGACTCATACCTATGGATAGCCGCATAGATGCTCTTGAGAGGCGAGTCCAGCAAAGCATCAGTACAACATGACCAGTAGATATGATGGCCCTTCAGAAGGTGATCTAATAGCTTCGGGTCAATATGACAGCAACATTGGCAGCACTGGTTGTGTTCTCACTAACTAAGCCCTCGGTGCCGATCGTTGATTTCTTTGCTCCTAAGATTCATCACACACTTCCATCGGGAAGAGGCCCCATATTAATGATCCAGATACAGTGAGACTGCATACAGGGATGACAGAGGAGTGGGAGTTAGAGCTTGTTGTGATGCACTCGAGGCAGGATGAGGAGTTGTGACAGGCTCGTGAGCTTGAGAGAGTGAGGGGTTCTTGCCTCTCCGAACATGATTCTACTACTAAGGAGGCCATCAGGCAGGTTGAGGGTTGTCAGACTAAGCTGAAGACCAGCGCTTAGGCGCCTAGGTATGTTCCTTTTTGACCCATATGCTTTGCTATGTTATTTTGTGTATTGAGGGCAATGCAATTGTTTTTTTATGGGGTGTGGCTAGTTATACGCCTCAATGAAGTCTGAGTAACCCTGGCCTATAAATATCCCAAATTTTAAATCATAGGAGTTTTCTTTTCTATGTTCTTTTTCCCTAAGGATATTTAGTTTCTGTTGAACCAGCATATTTAGGATGTGCAGGTAATATTAGTAGTATGTAGTACTGATATCTATGGAATATGTTTGTTTTTGTGTTTTTATGTGAAAAATGATACCCATCAAAAATTTTATTAGTTAGTCTTGATGGAAACCATGCATGTTTGATTGTTTGACAGTGCTTGTTCTGATAAATGAGGATAAATTGTGATGAAAAGCATGATCTGAGAGTCTTTTTTAATAGTGTAATCAGTGCCATGTGCGTGTGAGCTTTATTTGCTAAATTCTTATGTTGTGTTTCAATTCAAAACTTGTCTTGTAACTCTGACTTAGATTGTAGGTTAGTTCGTTAGGAAAGGATCTTAGGCCGTTGTTCATATTAGTCCACTTAGACTGAATAACCAGCCAAGTGTGTAAAGTATCCCTTGATCCCAATGTTTGAGCCTTGCATGTACCCTTTTCTTTGTAAAAACCTGAGTTACCTATCTTTGTTAGATGTAAAATCCTGAAATTGGCCTTGGTTCTTCCTTGAATTATGTGTACCTTAACTGAGGCAAAAAACCTAAATTTATGGTGGCTACCAAAAGTGGCACTGCTTCCTAGGTTAGATATTGTGCACCTCGACTCAGGCCAAAAACCTAAGGTAAGGGTGGCTGATGTAAGGGTAAACTTAAAAATACGGCAAAAGCTAGTGATACATGAAAAAGGGATAAAATGTGTTCTTGGTGCAAGAACAAAAATGAGTAGATGCCTAATCAATGAGCTAAAAAGAAAAATGATGTCAAAACAAAAGGTAAAGAACTGAAAATTGATATTAAGGCACCCAAAAAATCTTAAAATAGGAGAAAGGGAGAATGAAGTGAAAAATGACAGTGTTGGTAGGGCATAAGTTAGAAAAACGCAGTGCTAAGGAGGGCCTTTAGTCACGATGTTCCCAAAGCATCACACTAAAGCCCCTGAACCTACGTTACAAGCGAATAAAGTCCTAAAGTGATCCTAGTCCAACTAGTCAAAGGACATAGTCATGAGTATGAGGGCAAGCATATGTTTTCGAGCATGGTATTTGAATATCTTTTGTGAGAGTAAGTGGTTTTGTGTAGTCCTAAGCATTGAATCTGAAAATATCATCATGAGAGTGATATGGGTCTTGTTTCTGTGAGGGCACTTACATTGCATTGTTGATATTAGACTAATTCAGTGAGTGTTGCTTATTGGTAATTGCCTTGCTTGTCATAGTTGCGCTATCACATGTGTTGATCTGTGTTGGTCTTCTGATAGCAAACTGATGTGCTTTTAAAAGTGGTGTAGGTATATGTGCTTGAGTTTTATATGATGAATTCCATTAGTTGAGGTCTGTGTGTCACTTTACTGCTTATGTAGATTGAGTCTGTCTCTTGAGGACAAACAACTTTAAGTTGGAAGTGTTGATGTGCTATCAAAATATATTATTTTTTATGCTTAAAACATGAAATTTTGTGTGTTCTCATAGCGATGTTAGTAGATTTGATGTGTTTTTATGTTTGTTTTGTAGGATTACAGGGTTGGCATGATTTTTGGGCTAAGTGTGTAAACATTGCAGAAGAGGCTATTCTACGACACCCTTTACAGGCCATGGAAATTTCCATGGGATGTAGGGTAGGTTTCATAGCCAAATCCAATGAAGGGTATATTTTCTGAAGTTAACTTTACGAACATGCAGATGAGCCATAAAAGTTTCTACGAGTCGTAGACCATGTGTCATATCCTAAGAATCAGAAAATGGGGAGTTGCTGAAAAGTCATCAGACGAAAACCTTCACGGGCTGTAGAAATTTATATGGACCGTACATAGGTTTCATAGAAGTCATCCCCAAATTTTCTGAAGAAATCCATGAAGCCCGTACAGGCCATAAACCTTTATACGCTCCGTAGAGTTATCCGTAGAGCCTGTCGACCAATTCTTCAATTTCTTTTTGGTTTTATATTTTAAATACTATAAATAGGTTTTTTAGGTTATTTTACATACATAATTCAGAGAGTCAGTAAGAAAAAGTGAAAAACATTGTGAGACACTTGTGAAACATTATTATGCATTCTTTAATTCAATCTTTTGATCTTTATTGAGAAGCTTGGATTTCTTGTTCTTAATTCCATTGTGTGAGTGCTTAATTATGCTATTCAATATCTTGATTCTTGCATCTACAATGGTAAAGAGTAGATGAATCGATAACTAGAGTTGTGGGAACCATGAAGAACTAACAAGGTAAAATCGGATAATTCATAATTCTTGAAAACTGTGCATGCATGTATTAATTAATTTTCTTTGGTTCGAATGTTTTTTAATGGCGGCGAATGTTAGAACTCGCCTAGTGTGATTGATTGGATCAAGGTAGTAATAAATAGGAAAAGAGATTAATTAACATGATTTGATCGATATTTCTCGTCCAATCAACCAAACTGGATCAAGGGGAGGCTGTACCAGAACAACAGGTAAGGGTTAGTAATGTCACACGGTGGGGATGGATCAAATCACGTAGTGTCATTTTCCTCTCACCAGGATCAAAGGGTTTGGTAAACTTAATTGACCATTCTGTATTCTACACACTAGAAAAGAATTCGATTATCTGATAATACCGAGTTAGGGAATCATGAGGAACACAATACCCTAGTTACTCTTCATACTGATTTCACACTTGTCTTTGTCTAGGATTTCTCTTCATAGTTCTTACAACCCCCCCCCCCCTTTTGGAGAGATAAGTAGGTTAATACAACCGAACTACTTGAAATTCTTCTAAAACTACCCTATTTCATGTGGGATCGACCCTAACCTTGGTTAGGTTATATATATTTACAACGACCACTTTGGCCTACAAAAAGTAGGTGTAGCTTGGGAGACATCATCACTCTCCCTTACCCTTAGTTAGTGATATCCGGACTGCAAGTCAATGTTAGAAAAGTACTTAGCTTCTTGTAGTTGATCAAATAAGTCATCAATCCTCGAGATTAGATACTTGTTCTTAATGGTGACCTTGTTGAGTTGGAGGTAGTCTATGCACATTTGGAGTGACCTATCTTTCTTTCGCACAAATAATGTTGGGGTACCCTATGGAGACCTACTAGGTCTAATGAAGCCCTTCTCCAATAAATCCTATCACTACTCCTTTAACTTCTTTAACTCTAACCAGCCCATTCTATATGAATGAATGGAGATCGGTTGAGTAGAGGTCTATACAAAAATCTAATTTCCTTTCAGGAGGGACATCGGATAACGCTTTTGGAAATACATCAGGGAACTCATTCACAATGGGGACTGACTCAAAAGCGGGGACTTTAGAAGTGTCACCTCAAACCCTCACTAGGTGATATATACACCCCATAGAGATCATTCTCTGGGATTTTAGATATTAGACAAATGACCTCCATATAGGGAATTACTACCCTCCAACTCTAGACTCATTTAGGAGATAGGTTTGACCCAATTAGTTTGACAATCTATAGAAGCATAGAAAACATGCAACCAATCCATCCCAAGTATGACATCAAAATCAACCATAGAGAGTTCTACCAAGTCACAAGGAACAACTTTATGCAAAATGGACAAGGGACAATTTTAATAGACCCTTTGTGCAACAATAGGCTCTCTTACAAGGGTTCGAACTTCAAAAGGTTCATGTCAGACTTAAGAATATGTATAAAAACTATTAGCAAGGAATGGATTTATAAAAGACAAATTTTCTCCCGAATCTAATAATTCATATGCATCAAAATTATTAACTTTTAACATACCGACAACCACATCTGGAGTTTCTTCTACTCCTTAGTGGCCATGAAGAGCATAGAATTTATTGGTAGTTGGGGAACCTTGAGCGTTTCCAACTTGGACTTGGGGCCTAATACCACCCTACTACAATCTTTGACTTGTTGTCCAGGCTTGCCACAATTGAATCAAATATTGGAACTAGCTAAGCACTTGTCTTTATGGGGCCTTCCACATTTTGCACAATTAGGAGAAGCTTGTGCACTAGGTCCCCCTTGGGGTTTTGGATTGGTCCTTTATCTTTGTTGAACGTAAGAGGAGGAGTGTTTGTTGACCCTTTGTTCAGTTGCCTTTGACCACCCTGGAGTTTACCATGGCCACCAACCCGTGTGTGGGAGAAACCACCACCATCAATTCGAGTCCTCATGGACTCTTTAGCCCTCTCCCTCAACTTCTCCTCTATGATTTGCTCTGCATATCAGGTGGGAGATATCCATTTCCTCACTCAAGTGCCCTTGCTTCAAATTTATAATTGCTTGCCCTGTTGCCTTCCTTAGTTCTAGCACGAGGAACTTGTCTAAGAATGCACCCTTGAATTCTACCCACTCAATATGGTCCGCTCCTCGGCCCTTCCCATCAACCCATTGTGCACACCAAATCATTGCCACACCTTTGGGTTTGTGGGCCATTAATTCAACCTTTTCCTCCGATAGTACTTCCACCATGGCAATGATCCTATGCACCTGATCAATGAAATCCATTAGATCTTCATAGACTTTCAATGAAATTTTGGCTAGTTCAACATCATAAAATCTCTATCTCTTGTTTCCAGTGTAGGTGCTTGGAGGGGGATGCAATCTCTGTATTAGCTTGGATCGCCAATTTTGGGACAAAATGGTGAAGACGACTCTAAAATCTGCATGGGTCACCCCCTCATCTTGTTGCAGGGGAGGAGTTTTTAACTCAGGCACATTCCTTGGTTTAGAGGATCTTCTTAGTAGAATGATCTAGAAATAGCAAAGAGAACATTGTTAGATAAGGAAAAACCATAGAGAAGTATAAAGGCATGATATGACCTATGAAAAAGGGAAAATTTCCTAAATGCCTCATAGCCTCTCATTCATTATTGTGGCATGCTTCACACCTTGAACGAGACCCTACTTGATGTAGTATGTTGGATATCTGAGGAAAATATTAAAACCTCATGCTTAGATACCATGTTTTTAACTACTCGAACCTAGTCCTATTCATAACCCAAACAAATGAGGGACCCGTAAGCACCTCACCCAAGCGACCATAGAATACATCAAGAATTTATAGGTTAGCATCGACATAATGCAGAAGTAAAATATGGAAATGGGACTAAGGAAAGACATTTAAGCTCCAAGAAAAAACATTTCATCAAAATATCATGGTCCAAATATACCAATGACATATGACTTAGCGAGGACCCGTGTACGGTCTCAATTTCCCTCAAAAAGAAAAGACAAGAATATAAAATAGAAAGTAAAAGTCTCCTGACATCAAGTCTAAAATATATAACCTGCCAAAAGATACAAGCATGAATAAAACGGGTGAAGTCCTCAAACTAAGGGCTCACCAATACTACTAGTCTTTGTCGTCAAAAAACTATCCACGAGCTGGTGGAGAAGATGGAGCGCCAATCCCTACACGGTGATATTATATAGGCAAAATATGCATTAGTACATTAGAATATACTATGTATGTGAGATGCAAATGCAGACATAAAATTGTAAGCTACATTCTAAATTCAAAAGTCTTTATGCATGGAATGGAATGGTAAAGTCGTTGTTCCATGTGCTTAAGCATGATTAAGGAATAAAGCTTAATATGAAGTAAAAGCAATGCATCATATGAAACACATATGTGGGATCAAAGACATCAAGTTTTAGATTTTGTGAGAATGGACTATAACTGACAAATTAAGCATATATCATTAATTAACATATATTTCCTATGTGGACCACTAGCCTAGCCTAGAAGGGCTTCTACGATGGCATATAATTAATGGCACCAAGGGTTTCTTCTAGGTTTCCCTTACCGAATCCCACCTCAACGCTTCATTCACTGCTAAGTCAATCCTGCAGAATACTTTAAAATATATACTTAGTCAAGTAATATAACTTAGAATCATAAGTAGTAATTTCATAAGAATATCTTAAAATATCTGAAACCACCAAGTGAGAATTGGCCTTTCACGTTGGGGTCCATTATAAATATCTTTAAAGGAAACAACAACGTGCTTATATCTTTAACAAATTTATTAACTTAAATCTTTTCTTTATTCCCTCATCATCAACATCTATCATGCAAAATCATCTTTGAACTTAGTAGGCTTTTGCATTTACTTGAAAACTCATAAATCAATAGATTAATATGTGAACAAGGTAAAATATGCATCTTGTTCACACGCCATTGATAAATACCCTAGATATTGAAGTTATATTCATTGACTCAATATTTATGGAGAAGCATAGTAAAGTATTACATTAAATCATTAGAGGCAAAATACATTAGCATGCATCATGAAAACATCGTGAAATCATAAGCATGCAACTTGATATTTTTAAGGAACTTTAAGAAAAGGTAAAGGATTGATTAAGGTACTTTGTTGTTGAAAGATACTCACAAATCAAACTCACATACCTTTGATCGACATTAAGAAAAGACTTAGAGAAGTTTTGGGAGGAAGCCTCTTAAATGGAAAACCCTAGCCTTGCCTTGTTCTTTCATGAGAGTATTTTTGCCTTATGAAATTCTGAGAGAATGAGAGTGGAGTGAATGTGAGGTTCTAGGAGGGTTTTGGGTCTGGTATGTAGGCTATGGAATCTCAAAATGATATAGTTTTATGTCTAGGGTACACGAAATGGACAAAAATGCCCTTTAGCAGAAGTGTTGGATCATGATCCATGACCCGGATTATGGGTTATAGACTTTAAGGGTGTGGTGGCCTAACCATCGAGGTGAAGTCGGGACCTAAACGATCGAATGGAACAATATATAGACAAGTAAATCCCTTATGAGTTCCAAGGTATTCCTTTAATTATTAAGAGTTAAGGGATTTATCATTCAAAGGGAAGTAGACATGAGTCATGGTTTGAGTCATTTTTTCTCCTTTTCCAATCTTCAGAGACTAGTTTCTGACCTACAAACGTACGAACCCGATATACAACTTGTAAACCAATTTGTGGGGTCATAGAACCCCTCGTGGTACCCCCAATATGCAAAAACAAATTCAATCTTTCAGGACGCTAACCATAAGAGAAAATTATGGTCAATAATCTGGACCACGCATTATCCTGTTATTCATGGTTTCAACTTCAAAAACTCATATTTTCCATCAACTTAGGGCTTCAATCCATGAGGCCCTTCTATAGATCGTAAAATTTTATACGGGTTGTAATATTCCCTCCGAGGTCCCTTTAACACTTAGCCAAATCTTAATCTTTTAGCCCCCAATCCACAGCCTTGTCTATGACTCATGGACTGAACCATAGACCGTGAAATAGGCTCATATATTGCCTCTGAAATTTTCCACCCCAATTTTTCTTACATTTTTAACTTTCTAACTTGCGTGTCCTTTCAAAAATCTATGCTTGACTTGAAGGAAAAGGGAGATTTATGTTAGATTTAATGTATGAATCTAGTCGATGAATGAAGTCATACATACCTCAAGTTAAAATCTTAAGAATTGGAGATGGAAGTCCTGGAAATCCTTAGCCAAAAGCTTGAAACCCTTGCTCCAATGGAGACCTTTCTTAGAGAGAGAAATTTTGAAAATTCTTTGGGAAAGGTTTTGAGAGTGAATATATTGGATGAAATAGGAACAAGTTTTATAAGATTTGAGTCTGTTAAGTTAGTTAGATAGGTTAATATGGCATAGTTTTGGAGTTAAGCGGATTAGAAATGACCAAAGATCCCTTTATTTAAAAATTGCCATACCCATCTATGAGCCATTATTTATAGGCCGTAGAATGGAGTACGGGTCACACTTTTCCCTCACACATTATGTGCCACAAAACTTTAGCTACTAGAAATTTCACCTTCAAACTACTAACCCATAGTACAGTCCGTAGTTTCTTTACCAATAGTAAATATCCTTCCTAGATGCCTCCCAGACTTACAAAAACTCTTATTGTCCCTTTTACGGTCCAGTCCATGAGCCATAGTCCTATGTTCGATTCTTAACGCCCTTTGTATAATGACTTTTAGTGAAAAATATTTTTCACTAACTTTAGGAACTTAGCAACAAAACTTTCTACAACTCGTGGTTCAATCCACAAGACGTAGATTGGCTCGTAATACCAGTTAGTCTCCAAAATTTTGAAACATTTTTATTCTTTAGGCTTTTCAACATATGAGGTGTTACAATCCCAAATATTTGAAAGTCTATTTCTTTTTCACTTGAATGATTTAACAACATGTTCTAGCACCTGTTAGCACCTAATTTTTTACCAAACTTAAGTTATTTACTTCTTAGTATTTAAATATTTAGTTTTGAGTCTAAATTAGATATTTTTATCTTATTTAGAATAAGTTGAAAACAACAAAAATAGAGTCATATTTTAATGTTAGTTTTGTTCTAAAAAATGAAAAATTTATAAAATATATGTTTTTTTTAATTTTGATTCTAATAAACAATCTAGTATTGTTATTACTTTCTTAATTATATTTTAGTTAAAAATTTCTATATCTTATTAATTTAAAATAGTTTGGTAATGTATTTTTTTTTTCTTCTTCTTTTCTTTCTTTCAAAATAAAAACAAGACAAAATTAAATAAATTAATTTAAAAAAAAAAAACTGCCCATTATTTCCAACTCCTCCCCACTGCTCCCTCATTTTCCACATCTTCACATCCCCCACTCCCCTATTCTTGGAAACACACGACACACACACACACATTTTTTCAATTTTTTCTCTTCCTTTACATTCTATAAAAAGCACAAAAAACAAGACAAAATTTTTTTTTCATCTTTCCCCTTCTTCATATTCTACAAACACACACAAAAAAAAAAATACAAGTGAAGAAAAAAGTTGAGTTTAAGGTTTGCTTTTGGGAGTTTCAGATTCATGGTTCCTATTGCAGTCTTTTTTTGTAAATCATTCATCACAAGAGGTAACACCTATCTTTTTTGTCCACTTTGATATGATCATAATACATTAAAATTGTCAAATTTTGTATGTTTATGACTCATTAATATGCATTGATATGGTGTTCAAATCTTTCATATCAACTTTCTGTTTAGTTTTTATTGTTAAATTTAGTGTAAAACTGTTAGATAGTTTATTTCATGTTGAGTAAATTATTTTCATTGTTAATTTTTTGTGGTTTTGTATGTACTTTTATGATTTAGTAAAAATAAATGATGAAAATAATCAATGACTAATCATTATGTAAAATATTTGTTTCAATTAATATATGTTTTTCTTTTCATTTTAAATGGCTAAAATAAAAAAGATAAGAAAAAAGATTAGTCATGATTATTAACATGTTCATACTAGTGTTGCATGTACAAAATTTGTATGAAAATATATTTTGTGTTTCTAATAATTTGTGTTTACTTTTTTGGTTAAAAAAAAACATAAACAAAATTTGTAACTTTCTTTGCATCTCATTTGAGTAATTTGTTATACTTTTGAATACTATTAACAAGTTTATAGTGATCCATCGATTAATATGAATTTTTTAACTTTACTTTTCATAAGTCATAATGATTAGAATAAATAAATAAATAAAATTTTTAGATCTCGTATTTAGGAGAATGATTGGGTGGATAAATAATGATAGGCAAATATTAGGACTCAAACTTTATAAAATAAACTTTCTTTTTTTAAAAAAAAACTACAAAGTGATAATTAATTTGTGGCAAGATTGGAAACCGCTGCTATCAATACACCACAAATCAATAAAATATGATAGTTGTTTTTTTAAAAAATAATGAAGTTATGATAAATTGAGGAAGGTAAGTAAATAAATTTTTGCAAAACCAAGAAATATAATATTTTCAAAATTAGTTTAAGTCATACATAAATCAGTAAAGCAACCATGCTAGAACCATGGGACTCGAGGGGAGCCTAACACCTTCCTCTCGGTCAATAGAATTCCTTACCCGAATTTCTGGTTCGTAGATTAAAAAAATAATAATAATAAAGAGTCATTTCTTTCTGATTAGGGATAAAAAAAAGGTGACTTGGAACACCAAAACTCAATTCCAAGTGGCGACTCTAAATAAATAAATAATCCCTTTTCAAAATGTCACTTTAATTGGAAAAACTCTATTTTTCGAAACCTCATGCGGGGGAAAATAGGGGTGTGACAGGTGGCGACTCTGCTGGGATAACCAGAATTCAAGCTTAAAGAATATTGATTTATGCGTGACTTTATTTATTTATTTATTTATTTATCATGATGTATTTGTTGGTTTAATGTGCTATTTGCCTTCTTATTTACTGCCTCAATATTATTTGAAATATAAATTGTCCTCTCTCGCGCACCCATCTGAGTCTTCTGAAAGTCCACTTTATTCGGAGATGCGATTTACGCTCCTGAAACTTTCTTTGAGATATCAGAGATGCGTTTACGCTCCTGGGAAGGAATTTAGTTACACAAGTTTTAGGATGGAAAATTCCAGACAGTGAGGCCGGAAAGCCCTGCTACCGGTAAGCTGTTACTTCCCAAACACGAGTTGTCCACTCGTTTTACAGCCGGTCTAGACACCAAGTACATTAGGGTTTAAAACCTAGCTGAACCAGTCTTAGGGTACGCTTTGTTTGCATCATGAATTTTGACTTAGTGGGGCTCGACATTGGGGTCGAGTCCGTCTAGGACAGGCACCCAATTTTAAGACTATCATGCACATTCTCTATACTACTTGTTGCATCAGAGGGGCTATATCAAATGTTGACCGACTTTTAGACGAATTGAAAATAAGATAACTTTGTGTTTTCTCTTTTTTCATGTTACTCTCTCTTCGAAAAAAAAGAACAAAACAAACTAAAAGTTTTTGTTTTCTCTTTCTTTCCTTTAAGAAAATAAAGAGGCTTTAATTTTCATAATTCACCTAAAATTTAATTAAAATAATTTTTTATAGGGTTTAAAGTGAAAGTAGATTATTTTTTTTACTCTAGTTTGGTGTCATAAAGTTCGTCAGACCAAAGTTTTTTTTTTTAAAAAAAATATAGATAATAATAATAAATAGTAAATGAATAATATATAAAAAATTCATCAATTTTTCCCCAAAGTATAGACTTTAAGATTCATTATTTTTTTTTAATTTTTTTTTTTTAAAAAAAAACATAATGTCTTGAAAAAAATCATGTCCATCTCATTTTCTCGATGAGTCTGTCCTCTGTTTTCAAAATGCAACAATAATTTCTCTTGATGTCACCAGTGTCATTTTTTTTCTAATTTGCCATCACCCTATAGGGACAAAATGAGCTCAATGGGGAGATCTGATAAGAGGCCTAGAGATGACCAGCCACCCCAGTTTATGGTGTTAGACAAGGCTCCGGTGTATTTGAAGGCATGGTACGAAAATATGGGAAATTATGAAAAAGGGGAGGTATTTAAGCGTTTAGGATACTTGCGAAGCCTCTTGTATGTTGAGCCGCGAAGGGATGTGATAGAAGCTTTAGTCTCTTTTTGGGATCCACTGAACAATGTCTTCCGTTTTGCTGATTTCGAACTTACTCCAACTTTAGTAGAAATAGGAGCATTTATGGGTACAGGCAAGGACCTTCACAAAGGAGAACCGATGATGCCCAAGCATATTGGTGCAAGAAGATTCTTAGAATTGATGCACATCAAACAAGTGGAGATGCATTGTTTAAAGCAGGGTTGGGTTCATTTAGACTTCCTCTACAAAAGATATGGCCGACAAGATGGATTTGAGGTCTACGGAAAACAACTCTGTAACAAGGGGTGCCGCCAGACTTGGGAGAAGCACATTTACAAGGCATTTATAGTGGCTTTCTTAGGAACTATGGTATTCCCAAGAAGGGGGCAAAAGATTGACATAAACTTGGCCACTGTCCTTCCAGCTTTTGAGAAGAGGCCTAATATTACCCTTGTACCAATGGTTCTAGCTGACATCTACCGCGCCTTGACAAGGTGCAAAAATGGTGAAGACTATTTTGAGGGATGTAATATCTTGTTACAAATATGGATGCTCGAACACATCCGATATCACCCCTATGCAATAGACTTCAAAGTAGAATGGAATGATTAAATCGGTGGTCATAAAGAAAGGATTGAAGATCAGGTTTTCC
This sequence comes from Solanum rostratum, assembly GCA_029948455.1. Taxonomy (NCBI): domain Eukaryota; kingdom Viridiplantae; phylum Streptophyta; class Magnoliopsida; order Solanales; family Solanaceae; genus Solanum; species Solanum rostratum. Next base: position 29,257,457 of record CM057052.1, on the reverse strand, counting down.
CTGAGGGCATCAAAGCTTGGAAAAGGTATCTTAACGTGTTAACTGCGGGTAAGATCGTATGGAATTTTCACTAGTTCCCGTCAGAAGAGGTAATATACATGTCCTCCTTTCGACCATTCATTGTCCTAATGGGTCTCCATGGTGTCCAACCCTATGCACCACTCAGGGTCATGAGGCAATTGGGTCGACGACAGTGTCTTCCCCGATGTGAAGACATGCGAGAGATTATGTATGAGTTCTATCCCGATATTCCTCTCGGGGAGTCAGAGATATTCAAGATTTGGGGAGGGCGCATATTCTCGGGCTCCCAAGACAGAGTGACCGATCGTAGCAAAGGTGAGGTGGATCACTCATACTTAGTATGGTTTTATGATCAGCCCCCGCTTAAGGCCATGCCCGAAAGATCGGCAAGAGGAGCCGTAGATTATGTAGCTGAAACCGAGGTCAAAATTAAGCAAGCCCGCCTCGAAGTTGAGAGGAGTTATCAGTCCACTCTTGATGGCTTTAGTAATGCTTTGAAGAATGTCCGAAACTGGCACAACACGAGGCAACACTGGAGGCTCGAGTGAGATTGATTCGAAAGAGGGTAGAAAAAGAGCACCAAGCCACCATTCAGTCTTTGCGTGAGGATCTGGGCATTACCACAGGCGCCATGGAGCAACAAGAAGAAGAATTTAAAAAGGAAAAGAATTTAAAAAGGAAAAGGCTCTAATGGTACAGACACAGACTAGGTTGCAAGCTCAGTTGAAAGCCTCTATGGAGCGGGAGAAAAACATAGCAAGGCGTTTCACGGCTTACCAGGCAGAGGTCAAGAGTGAAAGGAACCAATGGCTTGCAGAGAGGAATGGACTTCTCAACCAAGTAGAAGAGCTTCAGGCACAAGAAGACAATTTGAACCATGAGATCCATACCACTCTGAACTGGCTGCGAAATTGTCATGACAACATAGAGGAAGCCAAAGGACACGTGGTTCAGCTTGCTGAAGACCTAATTGACGTATATGGAAGTTATCTTCATCGAGATGATGAGACCTTGGGCCGACAAGCACGGGAATTGGCACCACACCTGCCGAAAGCACTGTTAAAAATTTATTCAATCCAGACCTGAGAAGTGACTGAAATCCAAGACATTCCAAGAAAGCATTTTCATTATTGTTATTTCCCTTTCTTTTCTTTTATTTTGTCAAGTCTGTTGCAACTTCAAGTCTTGGTTTTATTTTGGGTTATTTGTATTCAGAACCTTTTGGACACAAATGAAAAGATGTTTTTCTATTTAATTAAAATTGTGTTTTTCTTTATTTTATTAAAAAAAAAGCATTTTTTTTCAGGAACTACGTAATGATCTGATTCATGTTCAACATGATACGTAGGCAACCCTCAATGGGTTCGATCAAAATATCGCTAAAAAAAACAAATTCACCTAAAAGCCGGGATGAAGCATGAAAGCCGTCTCCACTATAGAAATAATTTAGGGAGCATAACATACAATGTGTGATTGATATCTGCAAAGTTATAAACCCTAACACGTGTAGTTTTGTTAAAGAGAGAAAGCTTTAAGGTGGTTGATTTGTGGTTAAACTGGCATCTTATCCATACAACACAAGGTCAAAGGGAAAAAAGAAGATGACCCACAAAGACGGAACAGAGTTGGATAATGATGATGTCCAAAATTCGATAGTTCAACAAGAATCAGTGCCAGTGGATGAAGTAAGGATGCTAAGGCAGCAAATGGCTGAAATGTACCAAGCTTGGATGAGCGGGCAAGCCCCGCCACCTTCAATCCAAGAGTATCTAAATACAGTTATGCCGCCCCCAACGAGTGATCCACTCTACCCTCCTGGGTTTGGCCCATATGTTAACACATCCAATGCTGGTGAGACTTCCACTGTACGCCCTCTGAATACGACCATGATAAGTAATCCACTTTTCACGCCAGCCGCACAAACCAATACAGTCCCTCAGCCCAAATTGGTCCCAAAATTCAATGATGATCCTTTGTCCAAGGTCTATCCTAGTCAAGGATATGCCCCTGAAATGACTATTAAAATTTCAGATGCCTACTACCAAACTCATCAGTATAATTCCCCTATAGAAGTTGAGAAAACAACCAAGAATGAGGAACATGAAGAAATGGCTAAGAAGATGAGAAGTCTAGAACAGAACTTAAAAAACATGCAAGGATTAGGAGGACATAAAAGTGTCTCGTTCAAGGACTTGTGTATGTTCCCTGCTGTTCACTTGCCTGATGGGTTTAAGCTCCCAAAATTCGACAAGTATAGTGGCCATGGTGACCCTGTGGCTCACTTAAAGAAGTACTGTAATCAACTAAGGGGAGCGGGAGGAAGAGAAGAACTCCTTATGGCCTACTTTGGAGAGAGCCTAACGGGGTTGGCCTCAGAATGGTTCATTGATCAAGATATTTCTCCTTGGCATGTTTGGGATGACATGGCTCAGGATTTTGTTCAACAAATTCAGTATAATATTGACATCATCCCAGACCGCAATTCCCTCGCTAACTTGAAAAAGAAATCAACTGAAAGTTTCAGGGAATATGCCATAAAATGGAGAGAACAGGCAGCTAGAGTCAAGCCACCAATGAAAGATCAGGAGTTGATTGATGTTTTTCTCCAGGCCCAAGAACCTGACTATTTTCACTACTTGCTTGCCGCAATGGGAAAGCCCTTCGCTGAAGCAATCAAGATTGGAGAAATGGTGGAAAATGGCATAAAGTCGGGAAAAATTGTGAGCAAAGCAGCTATCAAAGCCACCACACAAGCAATACAAAGTGGATCAGGTGGTTTTGGGAATCGAAAGAAGAAGGAAGAAGGGTCCATGATGGTGTTAGGATCAAAAGGTACGCAAAGGAGGACAAACTACCCTCATGTGCAAGTCCAACAAGGATAACCTGTTGTACCTCAACACTATTATCCACCCCCATATGCAGTTTTCAACACTCAAGCATATGCCCGACCACCTAAACACCGACAATGGCGGGCACCTGCCCCACAAGGCTCTCGGCCCTAACAACAGAGCTTCCAGGCTCCTTATAATCCACGTCCAAGGGCGGATTATGCAAAGGAACAAGGTCAAAAGGAAACTTTCACCCCAATTGGAGAATCATACACTAGCCTATTGCGAAAATTAATGCAATTAAGACTGGTTGAACCTATCGTTCCTTATCAGGTCAACCCAAATATGAGAGGCTTTGATCCAACAGTTACGTGTGAGTATCACTCTAATGCCCATGGTCATAGCACCGAAAATTGTTGGACCTTAAAGAGGGTCATCGAGAAGCTAATCAATGACAAAGTAATTGTGATACGTAATGAGGAAGCACCGAATGCCACCAACAATCCACTTCCTGCTCACAACAATGAGCATGTCGTTGGAATGATAAGCACTCATATGAAAGGTGAACCAATAGATAGAGAGAACATTGAAGGTAGGCCCTTAGAGAAAGAGTCAAGCATGGTCTTGGAATTTATACAAAGGGGACCGTTGATTGTGAAAGGTGCAAATTCAACTCCTGAGAGCTTAAGAAAACCAGTATTGTATGTCCCGGGAGCTATAAGGAGTTCATTAAATAGGCCAAAACTATATGTTCCCGGAGGATTTCCAAGTGCCTATTTAACCCAAGATGGTTTAAGAAAGACAGAGGAGCCAGTTATAATAAAGTTTGAAAAACAACTCCCGATCACAAGCATGAAAGTTATCCCATGGAACTACAACAAAACCATTGTGACATACAAAGGGAAAGAGATCACCGAAGAGATTAATGAAGCAGGCGGTATGACTCGTTCTGGACGGTGTTATGTCCCAGAGGAACTAAGAGGAGCCAAGCACGCAAAAGAAAGTCAGCTGCCGGTGAAAAAGCCTATCACTGAAGAAGAGGCCGAGGAGTTCTTGAAAACGATAAAGGCTCAGGATTATTCTATTATCGATCAGTTGAGAAAAAACCCTGCCCAAATATCCTTGCTATCATTGCTCCTACATTCCAAGAAGCATCGTCAAGTATTGATTAAAATTTTGAATGAGGCGTACGTCTCCGAAAACACCACGGTAAGTCACGTGGAAAAGATAGCCAGCAGGATATTTGAGGTAAATAGAATCGCATTCACGGATGATGAATTACCTTTGGAAGGGTCTGGGCACAACAAGGCTCTACATCTAGCCGTGAAATGTGAAGAACATTATGTGAAGAGGGTCCTGGTTGATGGGGGATCAGGTGTCGACATTTGTCCTCTTTCCACATTACAAAGTTTGAAGATTAACACCGATAGAATTCGCACTAACAATGTGTGTGTACGAGCATTTGATGGAGCAAAACGAGACACATTTGGTGAAATTTACTTGATCGTGACAATTGGGCCGGTGGAGTTTGGAATTACCTTTCAAGTGATAGACATGAACACCTCTTACAACTTACTCTTGGGAAGGCCATGGATCCACATGGCCAGGGCTGTACCATCTACTTTGCATCAGATGGTCAAATTTGAACATGACAAACAAGAAATCATTGTCCATGGTGAAGACGACCTCCCGATGTATCGATACCCTTCCACACCATGCATATAGGCCAAAAAAGAATATGAATTCCTCAATTATCAGGCCCTCGAGATAGTAGCGGTCAATCAGCTTATAGAAGGGAAGCCTATACCAAATCCTCATCTCTCTCCTACTTCGTTCATGGTGGTAGCTCAAATGATACATAACGGTTATGAGCCTGGAAAGGGACTGGGATTGTCATTGCAAGGAAGGATAGATCCTATCAATCCAATGGGCAATCAAGAAACATTTGGGTTGGGTTTCGAACCAACTAAAGTTGACAGAAAATGGGCAAAGGAGCACAAAAAGAAGGCTTGGAGCTTGCCAAGGCCGATCCCTCATATTCTTGAGTCTTTCACTAAATCTCAATGGGAGGAGGGTCCAAACCCATCTGTCCAAAATGATACAGATGAAATCTGTCAAGGTCTTAAGGAGTTGTTTTATGAAGTGAACATGGCTCATATGGCCGAGGGCCCTAGTCATGCAGATGTGCAATTCATCAGCCCCAATGTCCAACTCAACAATTGGGAAGTCACTCCTCTCCCTAGCAAGAAGGAGTTTTGGTAGTTTATTTTGCAGCTTTTCCTACATTTGCACTATTTTTAGGGTTGTAATCTAAATGTCTTAGTTGTTCTTATTCTATGTTAGTCCGTTATCATTTCAATCCAGTTTAATGAAGTTCCAATTTCCCTAGTAAAAACGTATCATGTCTCTTCGCTTTTCTGATTTTGTTTTTATTTTCATTTCAGTTACGTTAATACCGACTTTAATAACATGACATACATGCGGAGTTTATGTCTAGATCCTGAAAAATTGTCTGATCTCAAAACAATAAATCAAGATCTTGAAGAATATGATGAAGATGGAGCATATGAAGAAATTAAAAAGGGATTGGACCAATTTGAGAATAAACCTAAGCCCAATTTAAACGAAACTGAGACAGTCAATTTGGGAACTCGAGAGGAAACTCGAGAGACAAAAATAAGTATTCATGTCGAACAAAAGACCAGAGATGAACTAATTCAAGTTCTATTTGAATATAGAGATGTCTTTGCTTGGTCTTACGATGACATGCCAGGTTTGAGTGTTGATCTGGTAGTTCACAAACTACCCACATATCCTGATTCCTCACCTATCCAACAAAAGCAAAGAAAGTTCAAGACAGACGTGAGTGATAAAATAAAAGAGGAAATTATGAAACAACTAGATGCAAATGTGATTAGAGTTGTGCAATACACTACGTGGTTGGCCAACGTTGTGCCAGTGCCAAAGAGAGATGGGAAAACCAGGGTTTGCATCGACTATAGGGATTTAAACAAAGCGACTCCAAAGGACAACTTCCCATTACCCAACATTCACATTCTAGTTGATAATTGTGCCAAACATGAGATTCAATCTTTTGTGGACTATTATGCTGGATATCACCAAATCCTCATGGATGAAAATGATGCAGAGAAGACTGCTTTCACTACCCCCTGGGGGACCTACTATTATAGGGTCATGCCATTTGTTCTTAAAAATGCAGGGGCAACTTATATGAGAGCTATGACCGTCATATTCCATGATATAATGCACAAGGAAGTTGAAGTATATGTGGATGATGTCATTATTAAATCTAGAACACAAGAAGATCATGTACGTGACTTAAGGAAATTCTTCGAAAGATTACGAAAATACAACCTTAAGCTCAATCCAGCTAAATGTGCATTTGGAGTACCTTCAGGAAAGCTTCTGGGTTTTATAGTTAGTCGAAGAGGCATTGAGCTAGATCCTGCCAAGATAAAGTCTAATCAAGAATTACCTCCTCCGAGGAATAAGACAGAAGTCATGAGCCTTCTAGGGAGACTGAATTATATCAGTCGGTTCATCGCGCAGCTTACCATCACATGTGAACCAATCTTCAAGTTGTTGAAAAAAGATGCCGCTGTCAAATGGACGAGTGAGTGTCAAGAAGCTTTTGACAAGATCAAAGAATATCTAATGCACCCTCCAGTATTAGTCCCTCCGGAGCCCGGAAGACCTTTATTCCTATATCTCTCAGTGATGGATAATGCCTTTGGTTGTGTTCTAGGTCAACATGATGCCACAGGCAAAAGGGAGCAAGCAATTTATTATTTGAGCAAAAAGTTCACAAAGTATGAGGCGAAATACACTCTCTTAGAGAGGACATGTTGCGCCTTAACCTGGGTGGCTCAAAAATTGAAGCACTACCTTTTGTCATACACAACCTATCTTATATCTCGAATGGACCCTTTGAAATATATTTTTTAAAAACCTATGCCAACAGGTAGACTAGCAAAGTGGCAGATCTTACTTACGGAATTTGACATAGTGTACGTTACTCGTACCGCCATGAAAGCACAAGCATTGGCTGATCATCTAGCAGAAAATCCAGTTGATGATGAATACCAGCCATTAGACACATACTTCCCAGATAAAGAGGTTAACGTTGCTGAGGAAGAAGGGCTAAGGGATAGCCAAATATGGAAGTTATATTTTGATGGAGCTGTCAATGTCAATGGAGTGGGAATTGGAGCACTCCTTATTTCTCCAACTGGACACCATTATCCTACCACCGCACGCCTTCGGTTCTTTTGTACCAATAATACAGCAGAATACGAAGCTTGCATTATGGGATTGAATATGGCAATAAATTTAGATGTGCACGAGCTAGTGGTTTTGGGGGACTCCGACTTGCTTGTTCGACAGGCTCAAGGCGAATGGGAAACTCGGGATATTAAGCTCATCCTATACAAGCACTGTTTAGATAACCTTAGCAAATGGTTCAAGTCCATTGAGTTCAGATATATCCCCAGGTTCCACAATGAGTTGGCTGATGCTTTAGCCACCTTAGCCTCAATGCTTCCATACCCAGGCAACACCTATATCAATCCCCTAGAAATTCAAATCAGGGATGAGCATGGTTATTGTAATATAACTGAAGCAGAGCCAGATGGTGAATCATGGTATCATGACATCAAACGGTTCTTAAAAGAAAGAGAATATCCACTACATGCCAATAGAGATCAAAAGAAGACTATTAGGCAACTTGCCAGTGGTTTCCTTCTAAGCGGGGAGGTTTTATATAAAAGAACCCCAGACTTGAATTTATTAAGATGTGTGAGTTCTCAAGAAGCAGAAATGATCATGGCTGAAGTACATTCGGGAGTATGCGGCCCGCATATGAATGGTTATGTTTTAGCAAAGAAGATTATTTGGGCAGGATTTTACTGGTTGACCATGGAAAGAGATTGCTTCCGTTTTGTTCGAAAGTGTCATCAGTGTCAAATCCATAGTGACTTGATTAATTCACCCTCTTCAGAGTTACACTTTATGTCTGCTCCTTGGCCTTTTGTTGCTTGGGGCATAGACGTTATTGGGCCAATCGAGCCAAAAGCTTCTAACGGGCATCGATTTATTCTGGTCGCCATTGACTACTTCACCAAGTGGGTAGAAGCTGTTACTTTAAAAGCAGTCACCAAGAAAGCAGTGGTGAACTTTATCCATTCCAATATCATATGTCGTTTTGGTATGCCGAAGACCATTGTCACAGACAATGCGGCAAATCTTAATAGCCACCAAATGAAGGAGATTTGTGAGCAATTTAAAATTGCCCATCACCATTCAACCCCTTATCGACCCAAAGCAAATGGAGATGTAGAAGCATCAAATAAGAATATCAAGAAGATTCTTAGGAAAATGGTCCAACGATCCAGACAGTGGCATGAGAAATTACCTTTTGCTCTTTTGGGATATTGCACGACCATCCGTACATCAATCGGTGCAACTCCTTACTTATTAGTCTATGGAACTGAGGCTGTTATACCTGCAGAAGTTGAAATCCCTTCGCTTCGAATCATTGCTGAAGCAGAAATTGATGATACAGAACGGGTGAAGAAAAGGTTGGAACAATTAGTATTAATAGATGAAAAACGATTGACGGCAGTTTGTTTCGGCCAATTGTACCAGCAAAGGATGGCTCGAGCCTTTAATAAGAAGGTACGCCCCAGAAATTTTGAGGTCGGTCAGCTTGTTGTAAAACGCATCCTGCCCCACCAAAAAGAAGCTAAAAGAAAATTTTCCCCAAATTGGCAAGGCCCTTATATCGTTAAACGAGTGTTACCAAAAGGAGTTTTGCAATTGGCAGATATGGAGGAAAAGGTAGCCGACATAATGGTTAATGCAGACTCGGTCAAAAGATATTACATTTAATACTTTTGGTTCGACATCGGCGTGACTAGTGTTCCCAAGATAAGATGACCTCTGTTCGAACACCGCCCACCTCTTCGAAATTTTCCCTCTTTGGAACCGTGGAAAAAAAAGAAAAAAAAGCAAAAAAAAACCTTAATCGAACTGATCTGATTCCTAAAAGGATACATAGGAAACCCTATCTTGGGGTTCGGTCTGACCAAAAAAAAAAATTAAATTATGTTTTGGCGTGTTCAAAGCCGAGGCACACTTTAATGGTTCCAAAGTTGTAAATCTTTCTAAAAGCCTTTCTCACATGCCTTAAAACGACTTCTCAATCACTCTTCAAGAAGCTTCAAAGCACGGTGTCACAGATGTGTGATTTTACAAAGGTGAGAGTCTTATAGGTGAGAGCCCTATGACACCATAAGACGACGGTAAAGGAAAATGAAAGAGAGGTCAACTCTAAATTGAAAGGCACAACATTGTTTTATGAGATTTAGACTATTTGGATGGATCGAAACGTATGACCCGAAATTCTTTGATTCTTTTATTTCTTTCTTTTCCTTGTCCCCTCTTCAAGAGATAACCTTCCCTCGTAAAGTTATGATCCATTGCGTCACCCCATCGTACTTGTGTTGAGTCGCTGCTCTCAAAATCTTGTGTCAAGTGTTAAAGGAAAAGTTGCAAAATTCACTAACAGTTTTTCAGTTGAAGAGCGAGGGGCATACACAACCGGTGAAACACATTTATGGACTAGCTAAGATAAAGAAAAAGAAAAAAATTTATGGCAAGTCTCCATAGGGGAAGATCACTAAGGCAAGGGAATGCTTGTTGAAACAAGATGATCCACGCAATATGCACAAATCAATATTTGATCAAAGCATTCATGGCGCGCATCCGAAAAGATAGGGATTGACTTTTAAGAGCTTTCAAGCAATTTGATCAATCACCAATAAAGTCAATCTTCCAAGCCGAGTGGATTGCATGACAAATCAAACCCCACGGGATCAAGGCCATAAATCAACCACCAGTTAGGAAAACTAACAAATCGTTCTTTGATTAAACAGGTACGAGCAAAGCCTGTAAATAGTTTTGAGAGACGAGCACCGAAGGTAAGTTCTCAAATCTTTATGTGCGATCCAATATGCGCATAGTAAAATTGTTGTTAATTCATATTAGAAATCGGTAAAACGGACCTTTGTTTTCCTAGTCGAAACTGGGGCTTTTTTTTAATAAAAAATACTAATAATAATAAATAAAAATTCACGATTAAAAAAAAAATTCAAAATTTCTCAGTTTCAAAACTGGGGCATATTTTATTTTATCTTATTTTTAAAATAAAAAAAAAGAAGTAAAATAAAATAAAAATAATTCATTCGTTTAGGGCGCGAACCCTCATAATATTCGCGTAGGGAGCGAACCCTCATAATATTCGCCTAGGGAGCAAACCCTCATAATATTCGCCTAGGGATCGAACCCTCATAATATTCGCCTAGGGAGCGAACCCTCATAATATTCGCCTAGGGAGCGAACCCTTATAATATTCGCCTAGGGGGCGAACCCTCATAATATTCGCCTAGGGAGAGAACCCTCATAATATTCGCTTAGGGCGCGAACCCTCATAATATTCGCTTAGGGAGCGAACCCTCATAATATTCGCTTAGGGCGCGAACCCTCATAATATTCGCTTAGGGCGCGAACCCTCATAATATTCGCTTAGGGAGCGAACCCTCATAATATTCGCCTAGGGCGCGAACCCTCATAATATTTGCCTAGGGAGCGAACCCTCATAATATTCGATTAGGGAGCGAACCCTCATAATATTCGCTTAGGGCGCGAACCCTCATAATATTCGTTCATATCTTCATAGGGCATGATAGCCCCATTTTTATTTTCCAAAAGCATAAAATCTAATTTCATTCAATAATAGAGTATTCATTTTTTTCCTTTGTTTAAGCACTGCATTATTTTTGTTTAATATTATGTTCAAACCAAGCAAAATAACCCACAAAATTTTTCTTAGCACAAACTAGAGCGGGAAAATTTTGTTTTGTTTTTTCTTTGATTGTAGGCAGGTCCCTCTGTGACCACAAGTTTGGACATCAATAACGGAGTGACATTTGTCCGATTTGTGAAGTGAAGAATGAAATTAAGAGTCGATTCGGACCCATGTAGCAGCTCAACATATCAAGATTCTGCTTCCCAACTTCAATTCAGGAAACAAGTGTACACGAATAGTGTACTAACTTTCTTTTGGAGAGGCATCAGTAACTCAATTGAGATTTCAAGTTCAAGCCTCAAATACAAACTTCAAGATTAGATTTTGAGATCAAGATACCCACCAGGAAAAGGCGAGGTGATAACTGAAGATGCAATGGAAGACATGAAAGAAAAGAGGGTCGAGCCAAGTAGAATTGAATAGATCTTGTATCGTTTCCTTTTTAGTGTTATTATCTTCAATGTAATAATAGGAATCACGAACCGGAATCTTGATGGGACTAGACTCAACTCCCTAATCCATCCATCCATCTCTGCAACTATTTGAACTACACGTGACCTGATTCTCTTATAACCCGAGATATGTAGGCGGCCCAAAATCAGGGCTCGGTCACTCTTGCTTACTCTTTCTTTTCCCCTTTCTTTCCCGTTACCTTTTAATAATGTTAGGCCAAAAATTAGGCACGTTAACTTCTTTGGTTAAAAACTCTTCATGTTCTCAAGCAAAGAGGGGCATCCTGTTAGCACCTAATTTATTTACCAAACTTAAGTTATTTACTTCTTAGTATTTAAATATTTAGTTTTGAGTCTAAATTAGATATTTTTATCTTATTTAGAATAAGTTGAAAACAACAAAAATAGAGTCATATTTTAATGTTAGTTTTGTTCTAAAAAATGAAAAATTTATAAAATATATGTTTTTTTTTAATTTTGATTCTAATAAACAATCTAGTATTGTTATTATTTTCTTAATTATATTTTAGTTAAAAATTTCTATATCTTATTAATTTAAAATAGTTTGGTAATGTATTTTTTTTTTCTTCTTCTTTTCTTTCTTTCAAAATAAAAACAAGACAAAATAAAATAAATTAATTTAAAAAAAAAAAAAGAACTACCCATTATTTCCAACTCCTCCCCACTACTCCCTCATTTTCCACATCTTCACATCCCCCACTCCCTTATTCTTGGAAACACACGACACACCCACACATTTTTTCAATTTTTTCTCTTTCTTTACATTCTATAAAAAGCACAAAAAACAAGACACAATTTTTTTTTTCATCTTTCCCCTTCTTCATATTCTACAAACACACAAAAAAAAAAAAAACACAAGTGAAGAAAAAAGTTGAGTTTAAGGTTTGGTTTTGGGAGTTTCAGATTCGTGGTTCCTATTGCAATCTTTTTTTGTAAATCATTCATCACAAGAGGTAACACCTATCTCTTTTGTCCACTTTGATATGATCATAATACATTAAAATTGTCAAATTTTGTATGTTTATGACTCATTAATATGCATTGATATGGTGTTCAAATCTTTCATATCAACTTTCTGTTTAGTTTTTATTGTTAAATTTAGTGTAAAACTGTTAGATAGTTTATTTTATGTTGAGTAAATTATTTTCATTGTTAATTTTTTGTGGTTTTGTATGTACGTTTATGATTTAGTAAAAATAAATGATGAAAATAATCAATGACTAATCATTATGTAAAATATTTGTTTCAATTAATATATGTTTTTCTTTTCATTTTAAATGGCTAAAATAAAAAAGATAAAAAAAAAAAGATTAGTCATGATTATTAACATGTTCATACTAGTGTTGCATGTACAAAATTTGTATGAAAATATATTTTGTGTTTCTGATAATTTGTGTTTACTTTTTTGGTTAAAAAAAAACATAAACAAAATTTGTAACTTTCTTTACATCTCATTTGAGTAATTTGTTTTACTTTTGAATACTATTAACAAGTTTATAGTGATCCATCGATTAATATGAATTTTTTAACTTTACTTTTCATAAGTCATAATGATTAGAATAAATAAATAAATAAAATTTTTAGATCTCGTATTTAGGAGAATGATTGGGTGGATAAATAATGATAGGCAAATATTAGGACTCAAACTTTATAAAATAAACTTTCTTTTTTTAAAAAAAAAACTACAAAGTGATAATTAATTTGTGGCAAGATTGGAAAGCGCTGCTATCAATACACCACAAATTAATAAAATATGATAGTTTTTTTTTTTAAAAATGAAGTTATGATAAATTGAGGAAGGTAAGTAAATAAATTTTTGCAAAACCAAGAAATATAATGTTTTCAAAATTAGTTTAAGTCATACATAAATCAGTAAAGCAACCATGCTAGAACCATGGGACTCGAGGGGTGCCTAACACCTTCCTCTCGGTCAATAGAATTCCTTACCCGAATTTCTGGTTCGTAGATCAAAAAAAAAATTATAATAATAAAGAGTCATTTCTTTCTGATTAGGGATAAAAAAAAGGTGACTTGGAACACCAAAACTCAATTCCAAGTGGCGACTCTAAATAAATAAATAATCCCTTTTCAAAATGTCACTTTAATTGGAAAAACTCTATTTTTCGAAACCTCACGCGGGGGAAAATAGGGGTGTGACAGCACCCATGCCCTATTTTTGGACTTTGTGATTTTGAGAATTGTAGAGAAATCTTGGCCTTTTTCAAAATTCTTGTTTTGTTAGGTTGGAAATTAACGTGGGGATGTTTTAGTACTGATTTCTCTTCTTAAAATCTTGTACATTTTGCTCAATTTCAGCTCTTTTCTTCTGATTTTTATTTTCTAGGGCATGAATTTGACGGGGACTTATTTATTACCTTTCAATGCTTGAATTGTATTCACTTTGGGTGCACACATTTATTAAGCTAATTCGGACCTTGAGATGGAGCTAGATTTTTAATTATGTAAGCGGGTTCCACTATTAAATACTAACTCAATTTTGATTTTTTTATTTATAGCAATATGGGTATCACTAGTTTTATTTTGTGATTTTATTTATAATTTGTAAAGTGGCCCCATTGGGAGGTTGCCGAGAAAGGAAAAACTCCAAATTATAGTTCGAGTGTGATTTTTACCTTGAGGTAGGTTGCACTCTTCTCTTTTAGACTTGGCTTGGTTTGATTAAATTTAATTTGAGTAGTATTATATGTTATGGTTGATAATTGGGTTTAATTAATTGTTGTAATGACCCTCAATTTAGGATCCTAGAAAGTAAAAAAAAACATTGGGCTAGAAGTTCTCGGGGCCAATCTTGGAAGTCCAGTTCACAGCCTGTGGTTTAGACCATGAGCCACAAATCAGGCTCATCGATTGGAACCCTAGAATGTTGGAAAAATTTCTAAGTGTAAGGTGGTTCACGAAGTGAATAGAACTGTTAACGGCTCATAGAAAGGGTCGTAAGTGAGTGTACCAAACATGAAAGAAATTTAGTGTTTCTAGAAAGAGGACCACAATTAACATGACAGACCATCATCCCTTCCACGACCTGTAAATATCTTCATAGATTAGGGTCTAGTAAAGTGAAAGTTTTATAAGTTCAAAAGTACTCCACGAGGCCATCTATAGCTAATAGATTGAGGTACGGCCCATGGATAGTCATGGTTAGGATTTAGCGATGAATGGAAATAGAGAACAAGACAGACTATACCACAACTCGTGGTTTCATCCACAGCCCGTAATTGGGATCTCGTGGTTCCTATTTAGTAGTTTTAATGAACGACAATGTCGTCCTTTCTACCAATCCTAAGCCTAATCCATGTCCTTTCTGGGGCTCTTAGGGCCCTAAATAAGACTTTAAACCCTAAGGATTCCCCCATTCCTTCCATTCTTCCGTTTCTCAAATTTCCTAAGGCAAAAATATTCTGTCTAGAAAACAAGAACAAGAGGTTTTTCCATAATAGTTCCTTTTTCATAGGCTTACCCAAGGTATGTGAGTTGATTTATTGGTCTCTTTTCACCCACAAAGTTTTACATGAATGTTTTTACCTTTTTTTAAATTACTTAACATTAACATGCATGTAAATGATGATTTCATGATTTTTATATTACTACATGTTTTCGATGTTATGATATGATGTTCCACTAAGTATTTTCATGTATTTCAAGTTGATAGTGATGACTCCAATGATGTGGGTTTGAATGATAAAGTGTGGTCTATTTTAGATGTTTTTAATAAAGATATTTTCCCATGATCATGTTGAACCACATGTTTTATAAATGTTGCAATCTATGATTAAGCCCACTAAGTTTTAAGTCAAGTTTTGCATGACATATGGTAAATATTAGAGAACAAAAGAATGGTTTTGAAGATATGATTTGTCAAAAATATAAGCATGTTCACAATGCCCGAAAAGATATTTATGAAGGTCCCCAAGATGAAAGGACAATGCTCACTTGGTGGCTCCTTATGTTTTGAGCTACTCTTGGGATCGCTACTTATGATTTTAAGTGTCATAAAATGACTATGTATATGTTTAACGATTCTGTGGGTTCGATCATACGTATTCATGCATTGACTTTTACTCGTATTGAACGATGTTCTTTTTTGCATGCTTAAGCTCATGTTAGTGTTCCCTTTATCGTCCCATGTATGCAAGTCTTTACTTATGAATGATGGTATTACAATTTTATATTTCTATTTAAATCTCAAATACTTAGTATTCCAAAAGTACTAACATATATTTTGCTTGTATGATTTGACCATGTAGGGACAAGTGCTCTTACCTCAGCTTGTGGTTAGTTCTCCAATGTTCAAGACTAGTGTTATTGTGGTGAGCCCTTAGTTTGGGACTCTACCAATTTCGAAATATATGTATTTTGAGACTGATGTATCTGTTGACCTTTAGAGGCTTTTACATTCTATGTTGTTAATGTTTGAAGTCTTTTCTATTTTATGGAAATTGGCAGATAGCTTTTACATCTATCCATTGTCTAGTTGGTATGATTTATGGATAATATATATGTTTTCCTTTTTAATATTTCTTCACTGTGATACTGAAGTCCAATAGACCCTATCCCTTTATTTTCAGAAATTTATGAGTTTTTATGCCTATTAATGCTTGAAGTATTGAAATGGCTTTGGTGAGATGCCTTTGGGTATCTCATTTGTCATGTGATGCCTAGGAACTATGTCAGGTTATTACAAACTTTGTATCAGAGCACGAGGTTTAAGTTGTTCCTTGGATATCCATACATTCCCCGTCGAGTAGAGTCTCTTTCAAGGTTGTGAAGCTCACCATTATCTTTAAGGAGAGTCTATGAGATGGTTTAAGAAAGTCTTCCCTTATTTCTTATGGATGTCGTGCCTATAGAGTTGACTAAAGTTCTCGTATAACTAATGATGACCTCTTTGATATTTCTAAATCATGCCACTAATAAGAGCTCCACTACCAAGGTGTACTCCCAAGCAATAAACCTCTTCACTACAACAAGATGATGGAGTCTCTCACACCGAGTTTAAAGTCACCTTTGCCATGCTAGACTAAGCATTGGCTAATCAAGCCAATAGGGAGATTGTAATTTCTCCCCAAGTGCCAATTCTGGCTACACAAGTTAGACCCTTTATGAGGATGAGTCCTCCAAAGTTACACTATTCTAAGATGGAGGAGGACCCCATTAACTTCATTGATGGGGCCTACCGAATAGTTTCCATCATGGGAGTTCCCTCCAAAGAGAAGGCTGACTTGGTGGCCTACCAACTAAAGGGAGTAGCCAAGATATGCTATGAGCGATGGGTGGATAAGAGGGGCCAAGGAGTGGGTCCAATTGAGTGGGAAGAGTTTAAGGGTGCTTTCTTGGACAAGTTCTTTCCTGTGGAGTTGAGGGAGGCCAAAGTACAAGAGTTTGTCAATCTCAAGCAAGGGCACATGAGAGTGAGGGCGCATGCGTTAATTTTCACAAAACTCTCCAAATATGCCCTTTTAATGGTAGTTGGTCCAAGAGACCACATGAGAAAATTCATCTCTGGTGTGTCGGACTTGGTTTCGAAGGAGTGCAAGATGGCCATTCTAGTAAAGGAGATGGATATCTCTCGGTTAATGACCTACATCGAGAAAATTGAGGAGGAGAAGTTGAGAGAAAGGGCAGGGGGTCCAGGAGGAATCGTGTTGAGGGTGGGAGATATTCTCACCAAAGGAGTAGAGGTCACAAGTTCCAAAGTGGAAAAAAGCAAGGTCGACAAGGGTCTATCAACACTCCTTCTCCCTATTCCACGAAAGACAAGGGGGTAGTTCCAAAGCCTTAAGCCCCAAATCACCCAAAGTGTGGAAGGATCCATAAGAGAGAGTGCTTTCATCGGTTCGAATGCACACTTCAAGTGTGGGAAGCCTGGACATCATGCAAACAATTGTAGGAGTGGCGGTTCTAGGCCCAAAGGACAAGATGAGAAACTTCAAGGTGACCTAAGGCCCAAAATTTCTATGATCTACATGGATGAAAAGAAGTTAAAGAGGCCCCTAATGTTGTCACTAATATGTTGAAAGTTTACAATTTTGATGTATGTGCATTATTACACCTAAGGGGGCTAATTTTTCATTTGTAACTCCTTTCGTCGTAAATGGATTCCATGCATCTTCTAAACTCCTTCTTAAGCCTTATGAAGTAAGTACCCCTATAGGAGAGTCCATTGTTGCACGAAGAGTCTATAGAAATCACCCCATTTCCATTTCGCATAAAGTTGTCCCTTGAGGACTAGTAGAACTCTCCATGGATGATTTGATGTAATACTTGGGATGGATTGGTTGCATGCTTCACATGCCTCAATCGTTTGGAGAACTCATAGAGTCAAGTTCTAATTTCTAAATGAGTATATTCTTGGGTGTGAGGGTAGTAATTCTTCATGTAGAGGTTGGTTTATTTCTTTCCTAAAAGCCTTGAAAATAATCTCAAAGGGATGCATATATCATCTAATAAGGGTCAAAGATTTCACTTTTAAAGATCCTTCTCTTGATTTGGTCCCTATTGTCAATGAGTTTCTCGATGTTTTTTTGGATGAGTTACCAGGTGTTCCTCCCAAAAGGGAAATAGAATTCGTCATAGACCTCCCTCCCGACACGTAACCTAATTCATTCCTCCTTATAGAAGGGCTCCCGTAGAGTTGAAAGAATAAAGGAGTAATTAAGGATTTGTTGGAGAAGGGTTTTATTATCCCTAGTAGGTCTCCTTGGGTTTATCTAGTTTTTTTTTTATTTAAGGAAGAAGGACGGGTCACCCCGTATGTGTATAGACTACCGGCAACTCAATAAGGTCACTATCAAGAACAAGTATTTACTCCAAAGAATAGATGACTTATTTTACTAATTTCAAGGGGCTACACATTTTACTAAGTTTGATTTGAGGTTCGGATCTCACCAACTGAGGGTTAGAGAGAGTAACATTCCTAAGCCGGGTTTCCGGACTAGGTAGTCACTTTGAATTTGTAGTGGTATCTTTTTGTCTCACTAATGCAGTGGCTATATTCATGGACCTTATGAAGAAGGAATTCAAGCCATACCTTCACATGTTCATAGTGGTGTTCATTGATGATATCGTAATTTACTCCTGGAGTAAGGAAGGGCATTTGGATCATTTGAGGGTAGTGTTGCAAACCTTGAGGAAGCAAAGGCTCTTTGCAAAATTTCACAAGTTTGAGTTTTTGCTAAGTGAGGTTGCCTTCCTGGGAATTTCGCATCACATGATAGAATCAAAGTTGATCATAAAAAGACGAAAGCAGTGAGAAATTGGTAAAGGCCATTGACTCCTACGGACATTAGGAGTTTCTTAGGCCTATTCAGATACTATAGAAGGTTTGTATAAGGTTTCTCAGCCAATTCATCCCCATTAACAAAGTTAACTAAGAATAAGGCAATGTTTGTGTGGACAACTGATCATGGGAAGAGTTTCCAAACATTGAAGGATCAACTAACTTTGGCTCCAATGATGACCTTGTCGGAGAGAAATGATGGGTTTGTTAGGTATTATGATGCTTCAAGGGTTTTTTTGGGGTGTGTGTTGATTCAACATGGTAAGGTGATTGCCTATACCTCAAGGAAATTGAAGGTTCATGAAAAGAACTACTGACTCGATTTGAGCTTGCGGTGTAGTGTTTTCCTTGAAAATTTAGCGTCATTACTTGTATGGGGTTCATGTAGATGTTTTAACCGGTCATAAGAACCTTCAACATGTGTTCACCCAAAAGGATCTCAATGTGAGGCAATGAAGGTGGTAAGAGCTTCTTAAGGACTATGACATGAGTGTGAAGTATCACTTAGGCAAAGCCAATGTCAGAACCAACTCCCTTTGAAACGTTTCCATAGATATTGTTTCTCACATAGAAGATGATGGAAAAAGGGAGTTGGCCAAAGAAGTCCTTAGGTTTTCTAGGTCGGGGGTAAAGTTGAATAGATCTGGAAATGGTGGTGTGATGGTGCTTCATGGATCTAAGTCTTCTTTGATTTAGGATGTTAAGTCTAAAAAGATCTTGATCCCGCCGTAGTTAAATAAGCCTCAGTGAAAGAAGGAAAGATAGAAGTTTTCTCACAGGAGGCAGATGGTGTACTCCAATATCAAGGTAAATTGTGTGTGCCAAATGTTAGTGAGTTTAAAAAGTTGATACTACAAGAAGCTCAAACTCTTCTTATTCTATTTACCCCGGCCCCAAAAAATGTATAGAGACTTGAGAGAGATATATTGGTGGAATGGAATGAAGAGGGACATTGCGCTATTTGTGTTCGAATGTGCCAATTGCCAACAAGTCAAAGTTGAACATCAAAGGATGGGAGGACCAAACCAAGACATTGATATTCCTACTGGGAAGTGAGTAGAAGTCAATATGGACTTTGTAGTGGGTTTGCCTAAGACTAAGAAGCACTTTGACTCCATTTGGGTGATAGTGGATCATATGACAAAGTCAGCTCACTTCTTACCAATTAAAACAACATTTATTGCTAAAGACTATGCTCACATATATATCAGAGAATTAATGAGTTTGCATGGGATTCCATTGCCCATCAAATCAGATTATGGTTTCCAATCCACCTCTTATTTTTTGAATATGTTTTAAAGGGGTAGTGGTACTAGTGTAAAATTAACACTTTACATTCCCAAACCGATGGGCAAGACAAGAGCACTATTCAAATATTGGAAGACATGTTGAGATCTTATATGTTGGAGTTCAAGGGAAGTTGGGATGACTATTTGCCGCTTATTGAATTTGCCTTCAATAATAGTTTTCAATGCAAGCATTGAGATGGCACCAATTGAGCTATTGTATGGTAGACGATGTAGATCGCCTATTAGGCAGTTTGAAGTTGGTGAGATGGCCTTGCTAGGACCGGACATAGTCATGAATGCTATGGATAAAAGTAAGCTTATAATAGAAAAGTTGCAACCAACTCAAAGTCAGCAAAAGTCCTACTCTGATGTTAGGAGGAGGATCTTGAATTTCAAATTTGTGATTGGATCTATTTGAAAGCGCCTCTTATGAAAGTTGTGATCCGGTTTGGTAAAAAAGGGAAGTTAAGCCCAAGGTATGTAGGGCCTTACAAAGTGGTGAGAAGAGTGGGATAGGTGGCTTATGAGTTGGACCTACCTAATGAAATGCACTTGATCCATCCAATTTCTTATGTGTAGATGTTGCGAAAGTTCATAGGTGATGCAAGCTCTATTGTTCCTTTGGAGGATATGAACATTAAAGAGGACTTGAGTTATGAAAAAGTACCAGTTGAGATTTTAGACCAACAAGCGAAAAGTCTAAGGAACAAGGAAGTTGTATTTGTGAGAGTGCTTTGGAGAAATCATCAAGTTGAGGGTGCCACATGGGAAGTGGAAGCGGGCATGATGAAGCATCTTCATTACCTATATCAGTTCCACCCTACTCAAGCTTAAGGTATTAAGTTATTCTAGCCTAAGGCTTCTGATTCCTTGCATTTTAGTTTCACATGATGCATACACAATTTTATGTTTATAGAATGTTTTGAGACACATATTAAGCATGGATTTTGAAAGTTTCATGACAGGATGTTTAAATTGAATTTTTACTAGCATGTTGGGTTGTTAGTTGATGTCTAACTCTTTAGAGCCTATATTTAAGTAAATTTAGGGATGAATATTCCCAAGGGGGAGATATTATAATGACCCACAGTTTAGGAGCCTAGAAAGAAGAAAAAGTTGGACTGAAAGTGCGCAGGGCCAATCCACAAAGCGTAATTCACGGCCCATAGTTTAGACCACAAGCCATAGATTAGGTTCGTGGATAGGAACACTAGAAAGTTGGATGTTTTTCTATGTGGAAAATGGTTCATGAAGTGATTGGCGGCCCGTAGATCTGTTATCCGCTCACAGAAAGGGTCGTAGGTGAGTGTACTAGATATGAAAGAAATTTGGAGATTTTGGAGGAAGAACCAGAATTAACAGGACAGACCATCATCGCTTTTATGACTCATAAACAGCCTTTATAGATAGGGGTCTAGAAAACTTAAATTTTGCTATATGTGGAAGCATCCATGAGGCCATCCACGACCCGTAGATTAAGGGACAACCCATGGATAGTAGTGTCGTGGTTAGGGTTTGGTAAGCAGTTTTTGAAGATTAGAAATGGAGAACTGGATTACCTGTGGTTCCTTTCACAACCCATAATCGGGGTCTCATGGTTCCTGTCCAACAATTTTAATGAAAGGAAATTTTGTCCTTTCAACAAATCATAAGCCTAAACCATGTCATTTTTGGGACTCCGAGGGCCATAAATCAAACCTTTAACCCTAAGGATTCTCCCATTCCTTTCATTTTTCCACTTTTAAAATTTCCTAAGACAAAAATATTCTCTCTAGAAGACAAAAACAAGCTAAGAAGGCTAGAGTTTCAAGGAGGCTTTTCCATAACAAAAACCTCATTCTTTATAGGCTTACCCAAGGTATGTGAGTTAATTTGTGGGTATCCTTTCACCCACAAAGTTCTACATAAATATTTATACCTTTTCTTTAAGTTTATAGCATTATCATGCATGTGAATAATGATTTCATGATGTTTTCTATTATTACATGTTTTCAATGTTACCATATGATGTTCAACTAAGCATTTTCTTGCATTTCAAGTTGATAGTGATGACCCCAATGAGATGGCTTTGAATGATTAGGTGTGGATATTTTTACGTGTTTTGAATAAGAATATTTTTGCATGATCATGCATGAACGACATGTTTTATGAATATTTCAACCTATGATTAAGGCTACTAAGTTTGTAAGTCAAGTTTTGCATGACATATGGTAATGATTAGGGCATGAAAGAAAAGTTTTAAAGGTATGATTTGCCAAGGATAAAATCATGTTGACAATGCCCTAAAAGATGTTTATGAAGATCCCCAAGAGAAAAGGATAATGCTCATATGGTGGTTCCTTAAGTTTTGAGCTACTCTTGAGATTGCTACTTATAATTCTAAGTGTCAATTTATGACTAAGTAACTATTTAAAAATTTTGTGGAATGACATAGCACCGAATAAGGCATTGAGGTGGGGTTCGGTAAGGGAACCCTAGAAATAACCCTTTTCCCCATTAACTATGTGCCACCAATAGGGACCCTTATAGGCTAGGCTAGTGGATCCACGTAAGTCATTTATGACATATGATGATGCATGCAAAGTAACGAAGTTCCACCCGATAAGTGGTATCCCCGTGTCAATGTAGGGGGTTATGTTGGATTTCATGTAGTAGCTCACATGGTCTTACATGTCGGTTATGGTCTACTCCCACAAGGTTTATAATTCTATGAAGTGGTTCCATCAGAAGTTTTCCTCTTATGCATTGACTTTTACTCATATTGAACGATGTTCCTTGTGCATGCTTAAGATCATGTTAATGTTCCCTTTATCGTCCCATGCATGTAAGTCTTTTCTTATGAATGATGGCATTACAATTTCATGTTCGCATTTGCATCTCACATACTTAGTATGTTCCAAAAGTACTAACACATATTTTCCTGTATGATTTGACCATGTAGGAACAAGTGCTCCTCCCATGGCTCGTGGCTAGTTCTCCAACGTTCAAAACTATTATTATTAGGGTGAGACCTTAGTTTGGGCCTCTATCAATTTTCATTCTATCTATATATTTTGAGACCTATGTATATGTTGGCCTTTAGAGGCTTTTTCATTCTATGTTGTTCATGTTTGGAGTCTTTTCTATTTGATAAAAATCTATCAATAACGGTTCTGTCTATCCATGGTCTAGTTGGTATGATTTATGGAAAATATGTATGTTTTCTTTTTTAATTATCTTGATTGTCATAATGATGTCCCATAGACCCTATGCCTTTATTTCCACAAATTAATCAGTTTCTATGCCTATGAATGCTTGACATATTAAGATGGCTTGGGTGAGGTACCTTTGGGTGTCTCATTCATTGTGTGACAACTAGGCCTTAAGTTGAGTCGTTATAATTATTTTGATCCCTTAACTATATGATAGCCATTATTTGATAGTTTATACAAACTTTAGCCGAGAAAGCCTTAGTTTAGGTTAATATTTGGTATTTGCATCATTTAGTATCCATAGAAATGGCTCTTAGGTGGTATATGTAACACCCCACATCATACGTGTACTAGTCCAACATAGATAAAATATGATATGGCAGGGTCAAATCCGCACATATTTTTAAAGGTGCATGAATTTTAGATTAAAGGGCTATATGCACATCTAACGCTTAAGATGACCGAGCGTATATAATTTTTAAGTCAAGTTAAGGAGAGTGTGACCTTAAGTGAAGTAAAATAATTGAGGTGCTTGAGGGACTTAGCAAGCTAGTAGGTGAGTCACCTACGCGCTTAGCTTAAATAAGCTCGGTAAACGGAGGCATGGCCCAACACCGAATTTGTTCAAGTCCGATAAAGAATAAACCCCGAGTTAAGGATGTCATTTGGGCCCATGGTTTGGCATCATAAAAGGACAATATTTGCAGCCCAAGATGGATAAGAAAAGGGCCAAATTACAATTACAATCCATTTCAAAACTAAAGCCCAAACTAAGTGGGCTTAGGGAGTAAATGTTTGCAACAAAGCCCATCCCATTTGAAGCTCAATAAGGCCCAAATGAAAGGGCCAAGATGCTGCCCCATAACCTTATTAAAATAAGGCTAAAATCCCAAAAGAAAGTCGGCCAAAAGAGGCCTATAAAAGGGAGCAACAAGCAGCAACTTTTAGCCATTCTCTTAAGCCAAATTTCAGATTTTCTCTCTAAGTTCTTCTTGCACTCTTCTCATTTTTTAAAGCAGCCAAGACACACTTCTAGAGTTCTTGAAGAGAACCTAATACTTGAGAGTTAAGGTAAGTAAAAATACCCATGGTTTGGTGTAATTTTTCCATGAAAAACATGAAGAATATGTTGGTTGTATTGTGCAGGAATTTTGGGACAGCATGTGTTCCAATTTTGTGGTTCACTTTTCTTGTTAAATAAGAGACTTTTAAATTTGTTGGTTGGCTGAGTTATGAAGTATATGTATGTTTTTAACATGTCTTGGGTCTGTAATGATGTAAGAAGGCTGCTGGACCACTTGTATCTTCCGCAAAAACAAGTTCTTAAATGATGTCTTAATTCCGGTCATTAGTAAGAATTTGTGGACTTTTTTTTTTTGGGAATTGTTGTCCCACGTTTTTCATCTACTTAGGGACTTTTTTTGGACTGGTTTAGGACTGTAATTGTGTGTAAATATGTTGAGGACAGTTTGGTTAAGGTTGGAACGGATTTGGAATGGTTGACGTCGAAATGTAGCGGAAGGACGCAATGTTGCGTTGTCTACTTACGTGTTGTGTAAAGTTGTTGTATGCTGTATTGTATGAGTTGTTGTAATGCTGTTATGGGACTAAACATAGCTGGATATGACATGTATATGGGATGTGTGTTAGAAAATACGATTAGGAGTGGAAATGTTGAAAGAATACTCCTTGGTTGCTAATTCCGAGCTTGCTGCCCGGATGTTGTTTTTGGGTGAAATCGGATTACTAAGACGTATTTATTAGCTACTAACACTAGTTTTATCACCTAATATGTTGTAGATAAGTGTTTGGAGGAAAAGGATACTACCCCGAGGTAATAACGACATAGTACAGCGAGGTATGTAAGGCAACTTGATTTCCTATTACTTGGCATGAAATCTATAATCTTCCTTAGCATATAAAGGCACGTACAAACTCCGACATGGCTGCTAACCGTGTCCCCACTCTTTACCATGTTCATATGTACCCATAATAGTCATTGTCAACCTGCATATGTACTTGGATACCAAATATACTTGAGTTCCTTCTTACCCAACAAAGTCTATGTGTCGTTTAATCTCCGATATGGTTCATTAGTTGTGTATCTCTCTTTTCATTGTAGTATTACCTTGTATGGTTGCTCATATGTCACATGTCTATATTCCTACAATTCTAAAGATTATGACCACCAAAAGAACCATCTCAAAGTAAATAAAAGATAACTTACAGTTGCTTATAAATGAGTGGTAGCCCGAGGGGTGGAAGAATCACCTAGCCAGGGTCGATCTCATTTGGGTGGTAGCCCGAGGGGTGAAGGAATCACCTAGCCAGGGTCTATCCCATTACAGATTTACCACTGATCAGCTGGTCATTTACATGATATATTGTGCACAGATTATACAGTAAAGATACAGAAATAAAAAGACATAAAGTACATGATTCCACAGTATGACTAAAGGTGGTCTTTTCATCCTTACACACCAGCATGTGATTTCATCTGAGTTCTTATTTCATGTACAGTATTTCCTGCCTTACATATTCAGTACATTATCTCGTACTGACGTCCCTTACGGGGGACCTGCATTTCATGCTGCAGGTACAGGAGCTACTAGATCTCCCCAGTAAGAATACAGGACTTCTAGCTGCTATTACTAAGCTCCAGGTTGCTTCGGGGCTTATGTGTTTAGAACTTATATTTTGTATTGTATAGTTGGTCATGAGGCGGGGCATGTCCCGACCCATTTGGATATTGTTCCTTACTTAGAGGCTTTGTAGACTATGTAAATTAAAGTGTGGTCAAATAGCGTATTGTCGACATCGTGGCTCCAACAGCCTAGTCTTATGCATTTACTTTTGGTTTGTTAGTACAGTGTACCTTCTTTTGACAGCATGTTAAGTATGGAAACCTCTTAAATGTTCATAGCAGGTGTATAGTTATATGTTGGTTCTCCCGAGCCTTGTCGGCAACGGGTGCCAGTCCGCCTTAATGGGGCTTAGGGCGTGACAGAAGTAGTATCAGAGCGGGTCATCCTAGGGAGTCTACAAAGCCGTGTCTATGTAGAGTCTTGTTTATGGATGTGTTGTGCACCACATTTATAAGCAGGAGGCTACGTGGCATTTAGGAGTTGTCACTTTTTTTTCATTCTTTAGATCGTGCCATAGAGCCAAGTGTTGTAGGTTGATTATTTCTGACCTCTAAACTATTTTGTACAGTAAGCATGCCTGAAACAAGGAAAAGCAAAGGCAAGGGGAAGGAGGTGGAAGTGGTAATTGGTATGCCCAGTCGGGTGAGACGACGGGATGAGGCCCAAGATGAGTCTCTGTCCCAAACATCTCCAACTCCTCCAGCTCCTGATGAACCAGGTCGTAGTGAAACTCCCTCAGAACCACCTGCCGATGCTGCTGTGCAGGATCTGAGAAATGCGGTCCAATTATTGACACGCATAGTTGCTAGCCAAAGCCAAAGACAAGAAGGCCCAGTTGTAGGTCCAGATGGTGCAAATAGGGCGGCTAGCACGAGGATACGTGACTTCCTTAATTTGGACCCTCCAGCTTTCACCGGGTCAGATCCTAATGAAGATCCGCAAGACTTCATCGACCAGATCCAGCGCACTTTAGATGTTATGCATGTAAGTGGTACAGAAGCTGTAGAACTGGCAGCATATAGATTGAAAGGTGTGGCTATATTGTGGTATGAAGCGTGGAAGCAAACTAAGGGTATAGATGCACCTCCAACAACTTGGAAGGAGTTCAAAGAGGCCTTTCTTGACCACTACTTGCCATATGAGATCCGAGAGGCCCGGGCAGATCAGTTTCTGAATCTCCACCAAGGGGGTATGAGCGTGAGGGAGTATAGCCTCCAGTTTAACTCCTTGGCCAGGTATGCTCCTAATGTAGTTGCTACTATGGCAGATAGAGTTCATCGGTATGTGGACAGGTTGGATACATATATGGTAAGAGACTGTACTATTGCTTCATTGAATAAAAACATGGATATAGCAAGAATGCAAGCATTTGCGCAGAAACTAGAGGATCAGAGGCAAAGGAGAAGGACACAAGAGATAGAAAGGGGCAAGTCCAAGAGGGCCATATCTACAGGGCAGTTTGTACCGTCCCATGGTGATGTTAGGCCCCGATTTCCTAGTAAACCACCTAGACCATCATCCTCTTATTCTGCAGTCAGTGCTCCACCGCAACTTCAAGGGCCTAGAGGTAATCAGTTTAATCAAAGAAGTGAGGGACAAGGTGCACGGACTGCAGGATATTCGGCCAGTCAGCAGATTCCTCCTAGGCAGTCTTGCCAACAATGTGGGAGGAGTCATTCAGGTATATGCCGTGTTGGGACAGATGCCTGTTATTGGTGTGGTGTACCAGGGCATATGATAAGAGATTGCCCAAGAAGACGTATGGGTGATATGGCACAACCTGCTGGGTCAGCTGTTGCATCATCATCGTCAGTTCCTCCCTTCAGTAGGGGTCAGCAAATGCCTACAGGCCGTGATAGAGGTGGTAGAGGAGCAGCTAGCTCCAGCGGAGCCCAGAATCGCACTTATGCTCTGGGGAGTCGGCAGAATTTAGAAGCTTCACCCGATGTGGTCATAAGTACATTGTCCATCTTTTCACATAATGTGTATGCATTAATTGACCCTGGTTCTACATTATCATATATTACACCACTAGTGGCTGGGAAGCTTAAAAGAACACCTAAATTATTGAAAGAGCCATTTGAAGTATCTACGCCAACCGGTGAATCTATTATAGCTAGAAGGGTCTATTATGATTGTGTTGTAACTGTTTGTGACTGTGGCACACTGGTTGACCTTGTTGAGTTAGATATGGTGGAATTCGATGTTATAATAGGTATGGATTGGTTAGCTTCTTCCTATGCTACTGTGGATTGCCGATCTAAGAGGGTGTATTTCCACTTTCCAAATGAGGCAGTCCTTGAATGGGAAGGTAATGTTGGGGCACCAAAGGGGAAGTTTATTTCCTATTTTAAGGCAAGGAAGATGATGTCAAAGGGGTGTTTATGTCATCTAGTTAGAGTAAGGGATATGGAGGCTGAATCACCAACTCTTCAATCTGTTCCGGTAGTGAATGAATTTGCTGATGTGTTTCCCGAAGAGCTTCCAGGTTTGCCTCCAGAACGAGAGATAGATTTTGGCATTGATTTACTCCCAGGCACTCAACCTATTTCTATCCCTCCATATAGAATGGTCCCGGCAGAGCTACGTGAATTAAAGGAGCAATTGAAAATTTTGCTAGAGAAGGGCTTTATAAGACCAATGTGTCCCCTTGGGGTGCACCAGTGTTATTTGTACGTAAAAAGGATGGCACCTTAAGAATGTGTATTGATTACCGACAACTGAATAAGGTGACAATTAAAAACAAATACCCCCTCCCCAGGATTCATGATTATTTGATCAGTTACAGGGTGCCAAATGTTTTTCAAAAATTGATTTGAGGTCAGGTTATCACCAAGTGAGGGTGAGGGAAAAAGATATACCCAAGACAGCCTTTAGGACACGCTATGGTCACTTTGAATTTCTTGTTATGTCATTTGGGCTGACAAATGCACCAGCAGTTTTTATGGACTTAATGAACAGGGTATTCAAGCCGTTCTTGGATGTCTTTGTGATAGTATTTATAGATGACAATTTTGGTGTATTCAAGATCAAAAGAGGACCATGCAAATCACTTACGGCAGGTATTACAAGTTCTTCGTGATCGGCAATTGTATGCCAAGTTTTCCAAATGTGCATTTTGGTTGAAATCAGTGGCATTCTTGGGTCATATTGTATCCGATGAAGGAATAAGGGTTGATTCACAAAAGACAGAGGCGGTGAAAGATTGGCCAAGGCCAACAACACCCACTGAAGTTCGAAGCTTCTTAGGGTTGGCAGGTTATTATAGAAGATTTGTCGAAGGTTTTTCTTCTATTTCTGCACCTCTAACAAATTTGACACATAAGGCGACCAAATTTCAATGGAATGATGCATGTGAAAGGAGCTTTCAAGAGTTGAAAAGCAGGCTAACTTCTGCACCTGTGTTAGTGCTTCCAGAAGGCTCAGAGGGGTATGCGGTATATTGTGATGCTTCGGGGGTTGGCTTAGGGTGTGTACTGACACAACATGGTAGGGTAATTGCTTATCCCTCGAGACAACTGCGGCCACATGAGAAAAACTACCCGACACATGACCTTGAACTAGCAGCTGTTGTGTTTGCCTTGAAAATATGGCGCCATTATTTGTATGGGGTTCATGTTGACATATATACTGATCATAAGAGCTTACAGTACATATTTAAACAGAAAGACCTAAATTTAAGGCAGCGGAGGTGGCTGGAGCTAATAAAGGATTACGATGTTGATATACTATACCATCTAGGGAAAGCAAATGTGGTAGCCGATGCTTTGAGCTGCAAGGCAATTGTGAATATTGATGATCAGACCGTGGTAAGGCAAGGAGTCGCTAAGGATCTACGTCAACTAGCCAATTTGGGAGTGCGCCTCATTGAAACTCCAAAGAAAGGGGTTGTTGTGCATAATGCTGCAGAGTCTTCATTGATAACAGAGGTAAGGGAAAAACAGTTCAAAGATCCTATTCTACGGCGACTTAAGGAGAAGGTGAGTCAAGGCATAATGAAGGGCTTTGAACTTACCCAAAATGGAGTACTTTACTGTCAAAACAGATTGTGCGTTCCTAATATAAATGGACTAAGAAGGAGAATAATGGAAGAAGCCCATCATTCAAGATATACTATCCATCCAGGATCAACTAAGATGTATCATGACCTGAAGGAAATGTTTTGGTGGGAAGGCATGAAAAAGGACCTTGCAGAATTTGTGGCTCAATGTCCAAATTGCCAACAAGTTAAGGTAGAGCACCAAAAGTCGGGAGGTTATATGCAATGTATAGAGCTTCCAACATGGAAGTGGGATATGATTAATATGGATTTTGTTACTGGGTTGCCTCGCTCATTTTAGAAGTTTGACTCCATATGGGTAATAGTTGATAGACTTACAAAGTCGGCACACT
This sequence comes from Solanum rostratum, assembly GCA_029948455.1. Lineage (NCBI taxonomy): Eukaryota > Viridiplantae > Streptophyta > Magnoliopsida > Solanales > Solanaceae > Solanum > Solanum rostratum. The sequence goes on along the minus strand of CM057052.1, from coordinate 29,227,436 downwards.
TCTTGCCAGTTAAGAGTGACTATACGGCTGAAGAGTATGCAAAGCTATACCTTAAGGAGATAGTTAGACTACATGGGGTCCCAATCTCCATTATATCTGATCGGGGAGCTCAATTCACCGCAAAGTTTTGGAAATCCTTCCAGAGGAGCTTAGGGACATAAGTAAATTTAAGTACAGCTTTCCACCCCCAGACAGATGGTCAAGCAGAACGCACCATTCAAACACTTGAAAGATATGTTGCGAGCGTGTGCATTGGACTTCAAAGGTAGTTGGGTGGACCATTTGCCACTTATTGAATTTGCCTATAATAATAGCTACCATTCAAGCATCAAGATGGCACCGTATGAAGCTTTGTACGGAAGGAAATGTAGATCACCGATAGGATGGTTTGAAGTGGGTGAAACCACCTTGCTTGATCCAGATCTAGTCCAACAAGCCATGGAAAAAGTCAAGGTAATACGACAACGACTAGAAACAGCCCAAAGCCGTCACAAATCATATGCAGATGCTAGAAGAAGAGGACTGGAATTCTCAGTAGGAGATTGGGTATTCTTAAAGGTGTCTCCAATGAAAGGTGTTATGAGATTTGGTAAGAAAGGGAAACTAAGCCCACGTTACATAGGGCCATATAAGATTATTAAAAGGTTTGGACAAGTTGCATATGAATTAGAGTTACCCCAGGAGCATTCAATGGTTCATACAGTTTTTCATGTCTCAATGCTCCGAAAATGCATAGGTGATCCATCTCGTATTACTCCTCTTAAAGATATGCAAGTTACAGAAGATCTCACCTATGAAGAGGTACCTATTGCTATCCTAGATCGTCAAGTTAGAAAGCTAAGGAATAAAGAAATACCTTCAGTAAAAGTGCTTTGGAGGAACCAACAGGTAGAAGAGATAACGTGGGAGGCTGAGGAAGCAATGAGGTCCAAATATCCTTATTTATTTGAAGCTAAAGAGGAAGTCCAAGATACAGAGTTCAGGGATTAGTAGGTACGTGAATATGAATTCTTATTATGTTTTCAAAAGTCTGTTTACACGTGAGTTCGTTTAACCTATTCAATTATGCTTACATTCGGGGACGAATGTTCCTAAGGGGGGCAGGATGTAACACCCCACATCATACGTGTACTAGTCCAACATAGATAAAATATGATATGGCAGGGTCAAATCCGCACATATTTTTAAAGGTGCATGAATTTTAGATTAAAGGGCTATATGCACGTCTAACGCTTAAGATGACCGAGCGTATATAATTTTTAAGTCAAGTTAAGGAGAGTGTGACCTTAAGTGAAGTAAAATAATTGAGGTGCTTGAGGGACTTAGCAAGCTAGTAGGTGAGTCACCTACGGGCTTAGCTTAAATAAGCTCGGTAAACGGAGGCATGGCCCAACACCGAATTTGTTCAAGTCCGATAAAGAATAAACCCCGAGTTAAGGATGTCATTTGGGCCCATGGTTTGGCATCATAAAAGGACAATATTTGCAGCCCAAGATGGATAAGAAAAGGGCCAAATTACAATTACAATCCATTTCAAAACTAAAGCCCAAACTAAGTGGGCTTAGGGAGTAAATGTTTGCAACAAAGCCCATCCCATTTGAAGCCCAATAAGGCCCAAATGAAAGGGCCAAGCTGCTGCCCCATAACCTTATTAAAATAAGGCTAAAAGCCCAAAAGAAAGTCGACCAAAAGAGGCCTATAAAAGGGAGCAACCAGCAGCAACTTTTAGCCATTCTCTTAAGCCAAATTTCAGATTTTCTTTCTAAGTTCTTCTTGCACTCTTCTCATTTTTTAAAGCAGCCAAGACACACTTCTAGAGTTCTTGAAGAGAACCTAATACTTGAGAGTTAAGGTAAGTAAAAATACCCATGGTTTGGTGTAATTTTTCCATGAAAAATATGAAGAATATGTTGGTTGTATTGTGCAGGAATTTTGGGACAGCATGTGTTCCAATTTTGTGGTTCACTTTTCTTGTTAAATAAGAGACATTTAAGTTTTTTGGTTGGCTGAGTTATGAAGTATATGTATGTTTTTAACAAGTCTTGGGTCTGTAATGATGTAAGAAGGCTGCTGGGCCACTTGTATCTTCCGCAAAAACAAGTTCTTAAATGATGTCTTAATTCCGGTCATTAGTAAGAATTTGTGGACTGTTTTTTTTTTTTGGGAATTGTTGTCCCACGTTTTTCATCTACTTAGGGACTATTTTTGGACTGGTTTAGGACTGTAATTGTGTGTAAATATGTTGAGGACAGTTTGGTTAAGGTTGGAACGGATTTGGAATGGTTGACGTCGAAATGTAGTGGAAGGACGCAATGTTGCGTTGTCTACTTACGTGTTGTGTAAAGTTGTTGTATGCTGTATTGTATTAGTTGTTGTAATGCTGTTATGGGACTAAACATAGCTGGATATGACATGTATATGGGAATGTATGTTAGAAAATACGATTAGGAGTGGAAATGTTGAAAGAATACTCCTTGGTTGCTAATTCCGAGCTTGCTGCCCGGATGTTGTTTTTGGGTGAAATTGGATTACTAAGACGTGTTTATTAGCTACTAACACTAGTTTTATCACCTAATATGTTGTAGATAAGTGTTTGGAGGAAAAGGATACTACCCCGAGGTAATAACGACATAGTACAGCGAGGTATGTAAGGCAACTTGATTTCCTATTACTTGGCATGAAATCTATAATCTTCCTTAGCATATAAAGGCACGTACAAACTCCGACATGGCTGCTAACCGTGTCCCCACTCTTTACCATGTTCATATGTACCCATAATAGTCATTGTCAACCTGCATATGTACTTGGATACCAAATATACTTGAGTTCCTTCTTACCCAACAAAGTCTATGTGTCGTTTAATCTCCGATATGGTTCATTAGTTGTGTATCTCTCTTTTCATTGTAGTATTACCTTGTATGGTTGCTCATATGTCACATGTCTATATTCCTACAGTTCTAAAGATTATGACCACCAAAAGAACCATCTCAAAGTGAATAAAAGATAACTTACAGTTGCTTATAAATGAGTGGTAGCCCGAGGGGTGGAAGAATCACCTAGCCAGGGTCGATCTCATTTGGGTGGTAGCCCGAGGGGTGAAGGAATCACCTAGCCAGGGTCGATCCCATTACAGATTTACCACTGATCAGCTGGTCATTTACATGATATATTGTGCACAGATTATACAGTAAAGATATAGAAATAAAAAGACATAAAGTACATGATTCCACAGTATGACTAAAGGTGGTCTTTTCATCCTTACACACCAGCATGTGATTTCATCTGAGTTCTTATTTCATGTACAGTATTTCCTGCCTTACATATTCAGTACATTATCTCGTACTGACGTCCCTTACGGGGGACCTGCATTTCATGTTGCAGGTACAGGAGCTACTAGATCTCCCCAGTAAGAGTACAGGACTTCCAGCTGCTATTACTAAGCTCCAGGTTGCTTCGGGGCTTATGTGTTTAGAACTTATATTTTGTATTGTATAGTTGGTCATGAGGCGGGGCCTGTCCCGACCCATTTGGATATTGTTCCTTACTTAGAGGCTTTGTAGACTATGTAAATTAAAGTGTGGTCAAATAGCGTATTGTCGACATCGTGGCTCCAACGGCCTAGTCTTATGCATTTACTTTTGGTTTGTTAGTACAGTGTACCTTCTTTTGACAGCATGTTAAGTATGAAAACCTCTTAAATGTTCATAGCAGGTGTATAGTTATATGTTGGTTCTCCCGAGCCTTGTCGGCAACGGGTGCCAGTCCGCCTTAATGGGGCTTAGGGCGTGACAGTATAATACTTAGGTCATTGTGTGCCGCTTGTTTATTTGATACGCTGTTTTTGTGCACTGTTGAATTTATTAGTTTTTTTCTTTGTGTAGATAATAAATTGTTGGACCTAAGGTCGTGCAATTAGATCTGTTGGAGTTAAGGTTATTAAATTTTTGGTGATTGACAAGATTTTTCTTGATTTTTATTTGTTGTGTCGAAATTGTTATGACCGTTTCTTTTGTTTTGTATTTGACTATATTTTAAAAGAAGATGGGTAAAATAGTGATTTATCGATGAGAATGGCTAATCTTGAAAATTGTGCAGAAAGACAAATGACTTGCATTATTTTGCTAAAGTTGTTTTATCATTGTTAATGAACTCGAGGGATGTTTTTCGATGGCACACAGACATAATCTAGATATTCATTTGTCCTAGTCGATGAGCTCAAAGCATATTTCTAGTCGTAATGTAGATATATTTTTGGGTTTTTTATTTAACTATTGACAAGCTTGGTGTTTATTCCGTGGGCCCGTGACTATCTTTCAAGTTTTATTATTTCATTAATTTAGCCATCTTGCTTATCTCTATGCATCTTTATTTGTCTGTAATATTGTATTTCCTAACATTTAGATGGATTATTGTTGGTTGTTGGTTGTTTTCCCCCATACTTTGAGTTGCTCCTTGTTTTGGTTTATGATGTTATTATTATTATATACGTAACTTTGTGTTGTTTATATTTTTATTTTATCTTCCTAAACTCGATCTCTCTACGATGCAGACTGAGTATACTATATTTTTTTGTTTAGACTGCACTTCTGCATCTTTTTAATGCAGCTCTCAGTTTGAGCCATTCCCAGAGAGTGTCTGATCATTCGTAGTTAAGCTAGATCAGATCGTGGTTAGCTCCCGGTTTTTAGAGTATTGCCATTTTCCTTCTTTTGTACTAACTTGCATTTTTGTACTTTGGGCAGTCAGATTATTGTAGTGTGTGTGTGTATATATATACACACTTAATTGCTCTTGTAGTGGTGACACTAGGTTTAGGTGGTTTGTGCAGCGTCAGTTTATCATTTTGGTTACTTTCAAGTATTGTGATATATTTTGTATAAGTATTTACACATTTATACTATGACTTAATTAGTTTTGTTATACTATTCCTGCTTTCTCATATTCTTAGTTATTTACTATAAAATAAATTATTTTCTAAAATATTTGAGTTGGGTTTGGTTTGCCTATTTAAAGGTTATAGTAGGCGCCATTATGACCCAAATTCAGATCCTGACATTGGATCGAGTATCACATTTCGATACGATAAATGTTAAAGTATGGATTCTATGAGAGAACCATTGTTAACTTTTTTATTTGAAATTGGTAACTGTATATTGAATATGAACTGATAATGTACAATATTTTTTGGTATATGTATGGTTTACTATGTTGTTGTTACTTGTATTCATATTCTACTTATTGGCGCGTGACCCTACCAATACACTATTATTATGTGTACTAATACTTCATTTGCTCTTCCTTTGTTGAGTACAAGCATCTTCAGGCATCTGTTGATAGAGCTCAGTCAAAAGACTAGTAAGCTATCGAAGGGTGAGCTAGTTGCTTTGGCTAGCATGGATTAATATACTCTCTTAGTCCATTTTGTGTTTGAAATCAGATAATTTAGATATTTATTTTTATGATTTTCTAGTGTTGCATCTCCTTATGCTCGACACTTAGATAGAGTTTTGGTACAAATACTTTCTGGTTCGGGGGGAGGGGGGTCATTTTCCTAAATATCTAATTTTTGTTCGAGTTTATAGTAAATCAACTTTAATTCCTATTTGATCTTGTTCCTATAAATTTAATGATTATCTCTTGTTAGTCCTATTTAGTTGGGTTGTAATAATGGCTCTTTTGTTGGAGGGCTAGTGTGGGTGTCATCACAGGGAGCCGAGGCTGTGACATGAGGTGAATTAAATGCGGCTCACGAAGAGATTTTATAAATTTATGGCATAAAAAGGTCATATAAGTGAGAAGGGATTGCAATTTCTTACCACATAATTACATATTTCTTTTATCAAAGATACAATGATAAAACCTTATGACTATTTTTTATTTAGTTAGAAACGTAGAGGCTCATTTAAAACATCATCCAAAAGAAAGTTCAATATACTTGATTTAGTATACACTGATGTTTGTGGTCTAACAGAGATTGAATTGATAGAAGTACCAAATACTTTGTTACTTTTATTGATAATGTTTCATGTAAATTGTGGCTTTACATCTTGAAAATTAATGATTAGGTATTTCAAGTATTTCAAAAGTTTCATGCTCTGATAGAAAGTGAGATGGGGTAAAAAGAAAAATTATATCCAATGTAAAGTAGAGATGAGTACAATTAAAAATAATTGAAGAGTATAATTTAAGCCATGGGATTAGATATGGAAAGACAGTCGAAAAACCACATAGTATAATGGTGTTTTAGAAAGGATATGTTGCACCATTGTTGAGAAAGAGATAAGCATGCTCAGATGGCTAAATTGCCCAAGTCATTTTTGGATGAAGAAGTTCAGACAGCCTATTACCTTATCAATTGTATTACATCAATTCGATTAGAGTTTAACATCCTAAAGAGAGTTGGAAGTAATAAGGAGGTTTCCCACTTACATGTAATGCCCCATAAGTTGAAGAGAAAAAAACAAAGAAAACAAATGCTAGAATCAGTGTTGGTGCAGTGATTTTGAACCCCAAATTATGGGTTATAGATAATTCTACAAGTTGTAGATAAGTATCGTAGATGGCCTTCATGACTTATAAATATTTTTGGAAAAATGATAAGTTTTACAAGTTTAAATTATGGACCATAGAAGAAAATATGATCTGTAGAAATACTATCATACAAGGAACACTGAATTGGGCAAAAAAATTGGAGCCTCAATACTTTTTATATGACCCAACAAGATGGATCATAATTCTAATGATGTTCCATGGTTAGGGCTTATAGAATTTCCCAAGCTTACCAAATATTTGGAAAATTTAACGATAGTTCTACAACACTGTTTCATAACTCATCAGTAATTCCACAGGTTGTGGTCCTTGGTTATCTTTTATTTTACATTATAAGGGTCTCATTACTTTAATTATGAAGGTGGTTCTATGGGCCATAAATGACAGGATGAGCGCCATAGAATAGGGTCATATTTGAGATTTTGAGGGGGTGTTTTTAAATTGAGATCTACAAAAGGGATTATACAGTCCATAGATGGATCTATGACCCATAGACCCTGTTTATATTTGTAAGACCCCACCTATGGGGGGAGTATGAAAAGTTCAGGAAGGTAAGCTTGGAAAATTTGAAATTGTGAGATTTTACAAAGGGGTTTACGGCCCGTAAGTCGAGGTACGTCCCGTAAGGTGGGTTCATGAAACCTGGCAAACATGGTGAAATTTGGGAACCTCTGAAGTTCAAACTACGACTCATCAGACGACCCGTAAAGTCTTCTACGAGTAGTAGATCGTATCTTAGAATGAGAATCAGAGAAGGGGTTTCTAAGAATCTATCAGGCGAAACACCATCTACAATCTGTAGAATGATCTACGAGTTGTAGAGGGAGGATCAAAGTAAGAGGGTTCTCTGAAGTTTGGAAAAAGTTCATCAGATGAAACCCCATCTACGGCCCATAGAATGGTCTACTGCACGTAAAGGGGGTCTCATAGACTTGTCCGGACAGATTTTAAAAGGAGGCAGTTTGGTCATTTCTTAGCATGTCATGCCCATACTACGTCGTTTTGACCTTCAAGGCAGCCCTTTTATCAGTTTGAAAGCCCTAATCTCATCCATTTTCCTCTTCACTCTTATTTTTTAAGTCCCAAACCTCTCTCTCAAGTGCTCAAGCTTTCAAGAAGAAGGAACAAGCTAGGGTTTCAAATTCTTCACACCAAAATTAGATTTTTGCCCATTAAATCATCAAGGTGTATGAGTTTTGATTATGTGAACCTTTCTTTCACAAGCTGAACCCTTTTCTCTCTAAGATTATTTTCCAAGATATGCGTTTTATGAAGATTTCATGAACAATTTGCATGACATGACAATTAAGAAAACTATGATGGGATTATGATAAGTATTACATTATTTATCTTCGTATAATATTATGAAATGACAAGTCATGAGAAATATGTGATTTAAGATAAGGGTTTATGATGCCCTAACTATACTTCGCTACGATAAAATGGGTTATTTTGCTTGATTTGAAAAAGGGATTTTACTACTCTCCTCATGTCTAAAGTTGATGTTCTTGCATGGTTTTTAGCATAAATGCATACCCACTATGTTTTACTAAATCATGAATCAAGCTTCTTATGTTGACAAAGGCTTTATGTCAAGATATGTGATTTACGAATGATATAAATTGTGAAGGGATATTATGTATGCTGCGAATTATGAAATGTCGTGAAAGCTATGAAAAGTTATGAAGCCTTATCTTTCATATGATGAAGCCTTGGTTTTTATGAGCTACTCCATGAACTATGAAGATACTAAAATGCTTTGCATATTATAATAATAAGAATAACTTGAGTATTCCTTGGGATTCTGACCTAGCACCGAGTGGACCTTGGTAAATAACCATTGTCCCATAACTATGTTGCCACCATAGGTTTGAGAATAGGCTAATAGATCCATACAACTAAAGTTGCATGATTGATCGAAATCGGAGATGTTCCCGTAAGGTTAATAAAATACATACACCAAAATGGAAGATGCTTCTATAAGGTTTACAAAACGTGGGTTCCAAAATGGGAGATGTTCTTGTAAGGTAACTATGAGGCACTTTCAAAATATGAGTGATGTTCCCATAAGGTGAGTGTTTGGTTTACCCCGACAAGGTAGACCTCCCCTTTATTCGGTGTGGGGTTAACACCAGAATTTCAAGTAATAGCTTGCTTGATCTTATATGTCGGTTATGGTCCCTTCCCATTTATGTATGATATGCTACATGATTTGATGATTCACTCTTACATGATTTGACCATGGCATCGAGCATGAATAACATATTGAGCTTACATTAACCGACTATGATTATGCATATTTACATTCCAAGTACAAAAACATAATTTTTGCCTGCATGATCTAACCATGTAGGAACGGGAGCACCGTACCATCTTTCTCCTCCACGCGGCTAGACGTTTGGATCGGAGTTTTGCTTGTTGAGTCCTCGATATTCAGGGAAAAAAGTTCCACATACTTTCTTGCCTTGTTTAAACTCAGTTATTTTTGGATACTATCTTTGAGGGTGAGCCCGAAAGATAGCATCGCCCCCGACCTATTCGAAATTTAGAGGTATTGTTTGATATTGTGATGGTTATGTAATATTGAGCATGACTCCTTATATTTATTGTTACGAAGAACATTCCTTAGTCCCATGTTTCCCTTTTGAGTTAAATGCTCTTTGATGGTGTTGAGATTAAGGTCCTAAGTCCCTAATCACCCCGTAGCGTGATTCATACTTACCCACCCATTAAAAATCATTTGCTATGTGATTCATGTACATCCACTTCTCCATATCATCCCCATAGTGTGAGTCCAAAGTTTTGTTTCCCCTAGATATTATGTGCTATGTGTTTGTTCCTCATCATGTTTCCGCAAACCAAAGATGTGCTTACATGGTTATGAGGCTTTTTTAGGATCCCACTGGAGTTCCCATTCGTCGTGTCACATCTAAGTCCTGATCTTGGGTCATGACAAGCTTGGTATTAGAGTATTAAGTTTGTATATGGTCCTCAAAAATCGAACATACTACGTCGAGTAGAGTCTTGCTCATAGTTATGCAGCGCCACAACTATGACTAAGAGGCTATGAGGCATTTTAGGAAATGGTTCACTTCTTCATACTCTACTTCATGCTCAAGATTTAACATAAGGTTTTTACCTCTAATGAACAACCTTTTTGCTCACTTAGATTATGCCATCGAGATGAATGGCACGAAGAACTCCCATTCTCGAGGATGAGTTGGCTCCTCCGATCCCACAAGTTACTCAAGTGGAATGAGAAGGGGCCACCCATGCCGAATATCAGAATGTGTTCACCCTCTTGGTAAGGGTCGTGGCCAATCAAGAGGCCTATGCTCCTCATGCTCCTACACCAACTTCTAGGGTAAGGGATTTCACAATGATCAATCCCCCGGAATTCCATGGCTCAAAGGTGAAGGAAGACCCCCAAGAATTTATCGATAAAATGTATAAGGTCTTGGCGATCATGGGGTAAGTTCGGAGGAGAAAACAGAGCTAGAGACTTACCAACTCAAGGGTCTTGCTCAAATATGGTATAATCAATGGAGGATAGAGAGAGCGGATGATAAACCTGTTCCATGGGAGGAATTCAAAGTTGATTTCCTTGATCGTTTCTTCCCAATTGAGAAAGGAAGAAAAGTTGACAGATTTCATGAATCTTAGGAAAGGATCTATTAGCTTGAGGGAGTATTCCCTTAAGTTCAACAACCTTTCCAAATTTGCTCCTCACATGGTTACCGACCCTTGGGCAAGGTTGCACAAGTTTTTGTTGGGTGTATCTGACTTAATCAATGAGGAGTGCTAAGCCGCCATTCTCATTAGGGACATAGATATATCGCGGCTTATGATATACACCGAACAACTTAAAGGGGTGAAACTTAAAAAGAGAAGAATGGGGGAGTCCAAGAGGGCTCGACTTGATGGTGGGTTCCAAGGTGCTAAAGGTGGTCATTTCCAACAAGGCCCCAAATTTCACGGCCAAGGGTCCTCCAATGCCCAAGTCCAAAGGTTTGCAAAGGATAGGGATCCCATCCCGAAGGCTCAAGGTGGTAATGGTGGTCAAATTGCTCCTAGATGTGGAAAGTGTGGCAAGAACCATAGAGGTAGATGCTACAGGGATATTGGTGCTTTCTTTGGGTGTAGAAAAATAGGCCACAAGGTTGCGGATTGTCCATACAAGGGTAGGGATGGTCGTCCCCAAGGATAAGGTGCTCATGGTGATCAAAGGGCACAAGTTGGACAACAAGGAGGTGCTCCTCCACACCACCGGTTCTATGCTCTTCAAGGGAGACAAGGGGTTGATGAGGCGGCCAATGTTGTTACCATTATGTTAAAGATTTGCAATCTTGATGTTTATCCTTTATTGGACCCAGGTGCCACTCTTTCTTTCATAACTCCATTTATTACTAACTAGCTCCATATGTATCTCGAATTGTTATGTGAACCCTTTGAGGTGCCCAGCCCCATCGGTGAGTCCATTCTTGCTAAAAGAGTCTATAAGGGTTGACCCATGTCCATATTGCATAGAGTTTTTCCTTGTGATTTTATTGAACTCGATATGGTAGACTTTGACATCATTCTTGGGGAGGATTGGTTATATGCATATCATGCTACTATTGGTTGTAGGACTCATAAGGTTAAATTTCAAATACCAAATGCACTTGTCTTTTAATGGGAAGGTCGTGATTCAGTGGTCAAGGATAGATTCATCTCTTATCTTAAGGCACAAAGGTTGATTTTTAAGGGCTATATCTATCATCTTGTGCAGGTTAGGGATCTTGAGTTGGTCCCGGTTGTCAGTGAGTTTCTTGATGCCTTCTCCCATGAACTTCTCGGTGTCCCTCCTGTAAGGGAGATATATTTTGGTATAGATCTTCTCCTCGATACCCAACCCATTTCAATCCCTCCCTATAGAATGGCCCCGGCGGAGCTGAAGGAATTAAAGGAGCAATTGTTTTTGGAAAAGGGGCTCATAAGGCCAAGCAAGTCACCTTGGGGTGTACCAGTGTTGTTTGTGAGAAAGAAGGATGGTCCGCTTAGAATGTGCATCGATTGCCAACAACTCAACAAGGCCACTATAAAGAACAAGTATCCATTTACAAAGATTGATGACCTATTTGATTGCAAAGGGCTAGTCACTTCTCAAACATTGACCTTCGGTCCGGGTATTATCAACTAAGAGTAAGGGAGTGCGATATTCCAAAAATAGCTTTCCGGAATAGGTATGGACATTTTGAGTTTGTGGTGATGTCCTTCGTTCTAACTAATGCTCCAATGATATTTATGGATCTCATGAATAGGGTCTTTAAACCCTACCTTGATATGTTTTTGTGGTATTTATTGATGACATATTGATCTATTCTCGAAATAAAGAGGAGCATGCAAATTATTTGAGGATAGTGTTGCAAACATTGAGGGAAGAAAGGATCTTTGCTAAGTTTGACAAATGTGAGTTTTGGTTAAAGAAAGTTGCATTCTCGGGTCACGTGATGTGAGGTGATGGAATCAAGGTGGATCCAAAAATAACGGAGGTAATAAGAAGGTGACCAGACCCTTGACTTCGATGGATATTTTGATCCTCTTGGGTTTAGCTAGTTACTATCGGAGATTTGTGAATGGGTTCTCCTCAATTGCTTCTTCTTTGACCAAACTGGCCCAAAAGAAGGCAAAATTCGTATGGAACGACGAGTGTGACAGAATTCTCCAGACCTTGAAGGACAAGCTTATGTTATACCGGAAGGGTTAGAGGGGTTTGTGGTGTATTGTGATGCTTCAAGAGTCTGATTGGGGTGTGTACTAATGGAAAATGGAAACGTCATGGCCTATGCTTCCAAGCAACTTAAGGTGCACGAACGTAATGATCCCACCCAAGATCTGAACTAGCGGCCATGGTATTTTTCTTATAGATATGGCGTCACTACTTGTATGGGGATCATGTGGTTGTTTTCACCCACCATAAGTGTCTCCAATATGTATTCACCCAAAGAGACTTAAATTTGAGACAAAGGAAGTGGCTAGAGTTCCTAAAAGACAATGACATGAGTGTACATTACCATCCGGGCAAAGCTAACATGGTGGTCGACGCCTTAAGTCGGGTGTCCATGGGTATTGTGACTCACCTTGAGGATAGCAAGAGGGAATTGGGAAAAGAGGTCCATCAGTTGGCTAGGTTGGGAGTTAGGTTGAGTGAAGTTGGAAATAGAGGTGTGGTAATTGTTGATAGTTCCAAATCTTCCTTGGTTGAAGAGGTCAAGTCCAAGAAAGATCTTGACACCACATTGGTGGAGTTGAAGTCATTGGTAAGAGATGGCAAGGTGGAGGTTTTCTCCCAAGGGGGAGATAGTGTTCTTCGGTACCAAGGTAGGGTATGTGCGCCCGATATCATTGACTTGAAGGAGTTGATTTTGAAAGAATCCCATAACTCCTCTTACTCCATTCACCCCGGTTCAACCAAAATGTATGAATATTTGAGGGAAATGATTTGGTGGAGTGGCATAAAGAGAGGCATTGCCAAATTTGTAGTTGGTTTCCATTATTGCCAACAAGTTAAGGCCGAGCACCAATGGTTGGGTTCTTTGACCCAAGACATAAAGATTTCTACTTGGAAGTGCGAAGAGATCAATATGGATTTTGTAGTTGGGTTACCAAGGACTAGAAGGCATTTTGATTCCATTTGGGTTATTAGTGATAAAATGACAAAGTCGGCTCACTTCCTACCAGATAAGGCAACCTATAATGCCGAAGATTATGCCAAGTTATACATTCATGAGTTGGTGAGATTTCATGGGGTTCCATTGGCTATTATTTCGGACCACGGTGCTCAATTCACATCGCATTTTTGGAGGTCCTTCCAAAAGGGCCTTGGCACTGAAGTAAAGCTTAGCATGACCTTTTACCCATAAATGAATATCCAAGCTGAGAGGACTATTCAAACTCTTGAGGATATGCTTAGGGCTTGCATCTTGGAGTTTAAGGGTAATTAGGATCATCATCTCTCGCTCATCGAGTTTGCTTACAACAATAGCTACCATTCTAGTATAGGGCTAGCCCCTTTTGAACACCTTTATGGGAGGTATTGTAGATCCCAAGTTGGTTGGCTCAAAGTGGCAGAAATGGCCTTGTTGGGTCCAGATTTAGTCATGGAGGCTTTGAAGAAGGTGACGGTGATAAGGGAGAGATTGAAGGCGACTCAAAGCCGGCAAAAGTCTTATGCGGACACCAGAAGGAGAGACCTTGAGTTCGAAGTTAATGATTGGGCGTATTTGAGGGTTTCGCTGATGAAGGGTCTGGTTCGCTTTGGCAAGAAGGGAAAATTAAGCCCTAGGTACATAGGGCCTTACCGAATATCGAGGGGTGTTGGTAAAGTTGCATATGAGTTAGAGTTGCCCATGGAAATGAGTATGGTCCATCCATATTTTCATGTCTCCATGTTGAGAAAGTGTATTAGAGACCTTAGTTCTATTGTGTCCATAAAAATGGTGTATGTCGAAGAAAACTTGACTTATGATAAGGTCCCGATGGAGATATTAGATAGGCAAGTTAAGCGGTTAAGAAACAAGAAAATACCCTCCGTCAAAGTCCTTTGCAGGAACCAACATGTAGAAAGTGCCACATGGGAAGCCAAAGTCGATATGAAGAAACGATATCCTTATTTCTTCCATTACGATCAAACTTGAGGTAATACGATTTTCCTATCTTAGAATCCTCTTTCCTTGCATACCATTCCCATGACTTTTATGTATGTTTATAAGTTTTGAGGTTTGCATTGTAAGTACTACTTGGAACATGGTTTAAAGATTTTTAAATGTTGCATGTGTTGTAATTTGTGTATGGTGCATTGGCATTTGTGGCATAAATCCATTCCTTAGAGCTTGCCTTAACACATTCAGGGAAGAATGTCCCCATCTATAGGAGGGCGGTATGTAAGGTTCAGGAAAGTAAGCGTTGGAAAATTTGAAACTGTGAGATTTTACGAAAGGTTTATGACTCGAAAATCGAGGTACGACCTATAAGGTGGGTTCATGAAACTTGGTGAAATTTGGGATCCTCTAAAGTTTAATTTATGACTCATAAGATGACCCATAAAGTCATCTATGAGTCCTAGATCATATCGTAGAATGAGAATCAGAGAAGGGATCTCAGATAATTTATCAGACAAAACACCATCCACAACCCGTAGAATGATCTACAAGTCATAGAAGAAGGATCAGAGAAAGAGGGGTCTCTGAAGTTTAAAAAAGGGCTACCAGACGAAACCTCATGTACGTCCCGTAAACGGGGTCTCGTAGACTTGTCTACTTTTAAAGGGGGTAGTTTCGTTATTTATTAGCACGTCATGCCCATACTACGTCGTTTTGACATTCAAGGGAGCCCTTTTATCAGTCCTAAAGCACTAATCTCATCCATTTTCCTCCTCACTCTTATTTTCTAAGTCCCAAACCTCTCTCTTAAAGTGCTCAAGCTCTCAAGAAGAAGGAACAAGCTAGGGTTTCGAATTCTTCTCACCAAAATCTGATTTTGGTCCATTAAATCATCAAGGTATGTGAGTTTTGATTGTGGTAACTTTTCTCTCACAAGCTAAACCCTTTTCTCTCTAAGGCTCTTTTCTAAGTTATGGGTTTTATAAAGATTTCATGAACTACTTGCATGACATGACTATGAAGAAAACTATGATAATATTATGATAGGTATTATGTTATTTGTCTCCGTACAATATTATGAAATGATAAGTCATGAGAAATGTGTCATTTAAGATGAGGGTTTATGATTTTCTAACTATGTTTTGGTATGATTATGTGGGTTATTTAGCATGATTTGAAAAGGGGATTTTACTACTCTCCTCATACCTAAAGATTATGTTTTACTAAATCATGAATCAAGCCTCTTATGTTGACAAAGGCTTTATTGCAAGATATGTGATTTACGAATGGTATAAATTGTGAAAGGCTATTATATATGCTATGAATTATGAAATGTCGTGAAAGCAACGAAAAGTTATGAATCCCTATCTTTGATATGATGAAGCCTTGGTTTATATGAGCTACTCCATGAACTACGAAGATACTAAAATGCTTTGCATATTATTATAATAAGAATAATTTGAGTATTTGTTGGGATTGTGACCTAGCACTGAGCAGACCTTAGTAAATAACCATATTCCCATAACTATGTTTCCACCATGGGTATGAGAATAGGATAATGGATCCATATAGCTTAAGTTGCATGATTGACCGAATGGGAGATGTTCCCGTAAGGTTAATAAAATACATATACCAAATGGGAGATTCTCCCGTAAGGTTAATAAAATACATATACTGAAATGGGAGATGTTCCCATAAGGTTGATAAAACATAGGTGCCAAAATGGGAGATGTTCCTGTAAAGTAACTATGAGGCACTTTTCGAAATAATGATGTTCCCGTAAGGTGAGTGTTTGGTTTATCCTGGCAAGGTAGACCAACCCTTTATTCGGTGTGGGATGAACACAGGGATTCCAAGTAGTAGCTCTCTTGGTATTATATGTCAATTATGGTCCCTTCCCATCTATGTATGATATGCTACATTATTTGATGATTCACTCTTACTTGATTTGACCATAGCATCGAGTATGCATGATATTTTGAGCTTATATTCGTTGACTAAGATTATGCATATTATATAATTATGACTTACATTCTTTGTTGCATTTGCACCCTGTTACTTAGTATATTCGAAGTACTAACACATACTTTTTGCCTGCATGATCTAACCGTGTGGGAACCGGAGCACCGTACCATCCTTCTCCTCCACGCGGCTAGACATTATGATCGGAGTTTTGCTTGGTGAGTCCTCCACATTCGGGGACAAATTTCCACTTACTTTCTTGCCTTGTTTTGACTTAGTTATTTTTGGATATTATCTTTGAGGGTGATCTCGGGAGATGTCTTGGCCCCCGACCTATTCGAAATTTAGAGGTGTTGTTGGATATTGTGATGGTTATGTAATATTGAGCGTGACTACTTATATTTTGTGTTACGAAGAACATCCCTCAGTCCCATTTTTTGTTTTGTCTTAACTGCTTATTGATGGTTTTGAGATGAAAGTCCTAAGTCCCTAATCACCTGATAGTGTGAGTCATACTTACCCGCCCCTTAGAAATTATTTGTTATGTGATTCATTACATCCACTTGTCCATATCATACCCATAGCATGAGTCTGGAGTCTTGTTTCTCCTAGATATTATGTGCTATATGTTTTTTGTTTTTCATGTTTTCGTAAACCAAGGAAGTGCTTACATGCTTATGAGCCTTGTTTGGGATCCCATTCGGGTTCCTATTTGTCGTGCTGCATCTAGGCTCTAGGCTTAGGTCATGACAATATTCCATGTCTAGTAAATTTTAATTAAGGGTGTCTGGGTCTATTCTTATCCTTCTAACCCCTAAACTATCCCTATAAAGCTACCCATAACTATTTTTAATCAATTATTTCACCCCATTCCCATCCAATCCCTTAATTCACCAAAATTCTCTTCAAGATCTTCTTCTTATAAAGGCCTCATTGAAGCTCAAGTTAGGGTTTTCCAAGTTTCTCTACCAATTCTCAGATTTCAAGCTAGAATCTATCAAAGGTTGGGTATTCATCCACGGGTATTTTTTACCCATGGAGTACAAAGATTTCTCTACGTTTTCAATCTAATTCCAAAGTATGAAATTTATGGGTTTCAAGGATGTTCATTCAATTACATGATTTTGATGATTCATAAGTATATTCTCTATAATGTTATCTAGGATTCCTAAATTTCACTATGGGTTCCTTTAATTATGATTTTAATTGAGATTATTCTTCATGATTATGCATGATTTCATTAAATTACATGTTTTAAAGTTGATTTGAGATGGAACCATGAAAATTATCCTAGTTTTACTAGATTTTACTATGAGTTATGATCATGAATGAAAAATGACTTCCCTCAAGTTTCATGAAAATGTTTGATTATGATTTACGGATGTCCTAAAAGAATAAATGAATGATGGTGAAAGGATTTCTCACCTACTCATGAATTCAAGGTATGAAAAGGACAATTCTCACATTGCTTGAATCACTAAGGTTTTAATGAGATACTCTATTGATAATGATGATTTAATGATTTCAATTTTGTCATATGTTATATTGTTTTATGATTTCTATCCAACTGGGATTTGACTTAGTAGTGAGAATTCTTAAGGTGGGGTTTGATCTGAAAGACGAAGGTTTGATTTCTAAGAAAATCCTAGTGGAAACCTCTAGCCTAAAATTACATGATGAGTCCGGAGTTTGGACTTGTATTGGTCTTAAATTACATCTAATATTATTCTCTATGCATGATTTTCCCACAGAAACTAACCAAATTATGTTTTTAATGCTAGAGTTGATGACCAAGGAGTGAACAAGGACAATCGTTGATGAGACAAAGCAAAATGAACAAAAATGAACAAAAGGCAGACGAAAGAGCATCAACAAACATCATAGGTGCATTGCAAAAAAGGCACGAGCATCACCTAAATTTAAAACTCTTGAACTTTAAAGGGGTGTGTCAGGTAAATGAAAAAGAAGTAACTCTATGCATCATTGAGTGTGTTCGACATATTAAATCAAGTCTGTTGAGTGTTGCAAAACGTAGTAGCTGAAGGTCGAATTTCACTGGTTCAAGTCAACGATGATGGGAGACACACAGCGTATAACCAAGTGAAATTTGTGAGTTAATTATACATTACCAAAAGTTACCAAATTAGCTAAGACAAAATCAAGGATTGAAATGTCCAACTCGGTGATGAAGTTGCAAATCAGTGCATCACCGAATGTGTTGGGCGAGCCCAACTAATTTCATTGATTTTCACAATGAGTAATTTTTAGGTACTTTTGATAGGTGGTATAAATAGTATTTTGAAGGAAATTTTTAGGATACTTCTATAGTTTGGTTTTGCACTTTTTCTCTGCATAGACGTTTCTAAGTTTGTACTTGGTTATTGGATTCTATTTAAAGATAGGAGTTAGAGGATTGCATTTCTTCTTCTTCTACCTTCAAATATCAACCCATGGATGAATACTCTTTTTATAATTTCTATTTTCCCTAAACAAATAGACAAAACTATAACGACCCCTAGTTTAGGAGCCTTGAGTGCAGAAACGTTAGTCTAAAAAATAAACTGAACTCTGGTTTACGAGGTGACTTATGGTCTATAAGTGGATATACGGCCCATACGTTCCATTCTAAAATATAGAAATTCAGGAAGGGGAAAGGTTTCCAAGTGTGGGGTAATCCACGGACCAAGTGACAGCCCATAGAAAGTAATAGTAGGGAGGGTCGTGACTGAAACTATCAAACATAAAGGAAATTTGGAGTTTGCTAAAAGAAGTCCTACGAGTTATTATATGCCTTGTAAACTAGGACACGATCCATAAGCTTCTTCATGGAATGAGGCCAAGGATCAGGTGAAAAATGGCTAAGTATGGAAGGACTCTATGAGTCCAACCACAACCTGTAACAAGACTTCATAGCTTTGGGTCCAACAAAGTTGGTTTTCAGGAATTTCAGGTGCGTTATCAGATGAGAGGGACTTACGGCCTGTGGATCAACTTACGGCCAATAATCGGGTTTCGTAGGTCAAATCCTACAGTTTTAATGAGTGGCAATTTTATCATTTTCATCCTTTCTATTCCTAAAATGTCATTTTGGGAATTTGAAAGGGGCTCTATATCAGCCTTTAAGCCCTAATTCTCTCATTCGCTCTTTCATTCTTCACTCCCTAATTTCCTAAGGCAAGAAAGGGCTCTCAAGAACAAGGCAGGCAAGAACTAGGGTTTCCAAATTCTTCCCCAAAGGCATCAATTTCATTTTTCTCTAGTATTTCCAAGGTATATGAGTTGATTTATAGGTAGCCTTCCATCCATAAAGTTCCTTATCATTTATTGTTCCTTTCTTTTAAGTTCCTTAAGTGAATATGCATGCTTATGATGATTTCACGATATTCATGTTACTAAATGCTATTCTTGAAGTTTAACAAATTTTTAATAAGTATATGTGTATATCACGTTTGATTAATGATGGTGATTCCACAATGGGTTTCGATGTTGATATAAAGGTTAAGAGATTTTGATGTTCCTTAAAAAGAAAAATTTCCTTATGACTTATGTGATATATGATTGTTCCATGATAAAAGCTAAACCCACCTAGTTTTCAAATAAAACTTTATATTACTTATGACTATGATTAGGGCATTAAAGAAAAGCTGTAAAGTTATGTTTGTCAAAGATATAAGCATGATGATAGTTGTCCTAAAGATGTTAAAATAGGTCCCAAGATGAAAGGACTTCTATCCTTACTTGGTGGTTCATAAGTTTCGAGCTACTCTTATTAATTGCTACTTATGATTCTAAGTTATGTTTTAAAGATTTTGTGGTATGACTTAGCACCGAGTGGACTTCAGATTAGGGCTCATTTTGTTAGTTGAAGCATGACCCCTAAAGCTAGATCTCAATATCCCTAACTATGTGTCACTATAGGAGCCCTTGTAGGCTAAGTTAGTAGATCCACGTAGGCCTAATTTTTATGCAAGATGCAATCGCAAAGTTACTAAGTTTTGGATATCTACCTTGGCAAGTAGATTCTTTTCCCAATGGAAGGAGTGCATCGTCCTTTTTCCAATGAAAGGAGTTCATTAGATTATTTGTGTCACGACCCGGGGTCGAGGCCTAGATGTGACACGACGAATGGGGACCCAAAAGCCCCTAAAAAAGCCTCAAATCTTCAAAAATTAAAGACAAGTTTATGAAAATGGAAAATTCTAAAGCCAAAGAAGGAGAGCATATTTTATAGATAGACCAAAATAACAGCGTCTTTACAAACCACCCAACACATACCTCTAAGGAAGGGACGGGGGCCAGGACAAGTTTCGGGCTCACCCACAGCAAAATATGCATATATACATAAGGAACACAAGGAGTAAGGTTTGCCCTCGGAAGACGGGGCACACCATAAAATAGCTGCAAAAGGGGGACTACTCGTCCGGTGGATAATGCTCAAACTGCTCGGTCCCTGCATGGTAAAATCATGCAGGCATATAGTATGTGTTAGTATGTTTGAATGTACTAAGTATGCGGGTATGCAATTCACATGACTTACCGAACCTGCATATCCAAGTTAAATGGAAAGGGCACATAATATACAATAACATATAAGAAATAGGATTTAATATACAAGATGCCATGGGATGCGTGATGCGTGCAATGCAATAGTGCTCCTACATAACGGGGATGGACTATAACCGACAAACCAAATTCATGCGAGCTATTACCTGAACTGGACCGATTTGGACCTCCCATCGGTAGGGAGAAGATTACTTGCCCAAGGGTAATCTACATCGCACCTTACGACTCCGCTTTTCGGTTGATGGTCACCTTCCTTACGACCCGCTTTTTGGAAGGATTTACAGAATCAAAGCAAGAGAAATCATAACCATATACAGATAGACGAATTACATCCATCCCTATGTAGGCACATAGTTCAAGGAAAAAGGGGGGGACCCCTGATCCATTGGTGTTAAGTCTTACACATCCCATAAGAATACTTATATATATATATATATATATATATATGCTTTCAAGAGAGTCAAGTGTAAGTTCATAACGTTCAAGACATATTTAGGCTCAACGCTAAATTACAAGATCATATGCGGGATGCCAATGCAAGGAATAGCTCATCTACAAGTCCAAGATGGTGCAAGCACCCAAGATGCTCCGAGAGCCATAATTATAGATATACCGGTGATCACCTTTTTGTCATATCCCATGGCTTACCAAAATCATATCATAATTCCTTTTTAGGACAAATTTGGGCTTAATCCCACATTTCCAAGATTTCCATGTACCAATGTCACCAATGTGATGCAATGCATAATGTAGGAATGGCATGGTAATGTAGAGTATATCTAAAACATAATATAATGTAAAGACTAGGAAATCCAATAAAATTAACAGAAAATGGGTAAATATCACCCATGCATAATAACATATTTTAAAGGGACATGCATGTTCATAATTTCATAATCCAAATAACTCATTGCAATAAAACTAACATAATCCAAAATTTGGAGTCTTAAATAGCACATGCATGGTTCAAGTTACCAAGAACAAGTAGAAAAACTCACATTTCAAGTAAACAAGTTCATAGAGTAATTTAAGAAGGATTTTGGGTCTTCTTGGTTGGAAGAGACCAAGAATCAACCCCACATACCTGATTGAAGGAGACAACACTTGAGGAGAATGGACCAAAATTTTTTAAAGTCCTTAGCTTGACAATTGAGAGCTTGAAGGAACAGTTCTTTTGAGAGAGGTGTGAAAAATGAGAGGAAATGGTTGAAAATGGTGAAGTCTCCCTTACATAGGGATCTTAGGAAGGGTGGGAAAAGGCAAAATTTTTGTTGGAACAAGCAAATATTTCAAAAATGCCATTAATGAAACGGACCAGGAATTGATCCGTCTGAGGCATACCGTCCAGTATATGGTCCGTGTAATGTCACACGGACCGTTTACTGTACCGTGGTCCCAAACATCAATTTTTTGGATGCAAGATTTTCCGAAATAAGTGTCACGACTCAGACCGGTAAACGGACCACCTGGGGTCACACGGACCATGAACCCGTTCGTATAAAGGTAACTTCCCACACCAAGGTTTAGACGGAGGGCCACACGGACCGTTTAGTGTCACACGGGCCGTGACTTGGTCCGTGTGGATGTGGCACTTAGCAGTTCACTAAACTGGAGGCCACACAGACCGTCTAGCCTTACACGGACTGTGTGGTGGCCCGTCTACCCTCCACTCTCACAGGCATCACTCCACGGGAGCTCACATGGACCGTGTGACTTCACACGGGCCGTGTAGGTCCTCCGTGGGGTGATGCCTGACAAATTTCTGGGCAAGTTTTCTTGGACTCAAAGTGACGTCAAGGATTCGAGGCCTTTCATCATCTCCCCCTTGGGAACATTCGTCCCCGAATGTGCAAGAACAAGCCTGGAAAAGTTAAAGTTAAGACAAGAAATGCACAACTCAACTCAAATTATAAGGTTTGTACATAAAAGCTTTTTGTCACAAATCAAATTATAGTTCAAACCCAACTCATGCCAAAATTGTATTCAACTCATTTGCCAAGAAAGGAAAATCCTTTAGTGTACACATATGCATGTTATGCCATGAGACTCAAGAGGGAAAGTAAATGACACAATCAACAAGGAGGATTCCTAGCACCTTAGGCTTGAGTAGATTGAAAGAGGTGGGGGTATCGTTTCATCATGTCCAGCTCCACCTCCCAAGTAGCACTCTCCACTAGTTGATTTCTCCAAAGTACCTTTACCGAAGCCACATCCTTGTTGCGAAGCCGTTTTACTTGCCTATCCAAAATTGCCACCGGCACCTCTTCATAAGTCAAATTTCCTTTAACCCCAATCCCTTCCAAAGGCACAATGGAGCTAGGATCGCCAACAAGCTTCCTCAACATAGATACATGAAAGACCGGATGGATGGATCCCAAATCCGGAGGTAACTCCAACTTATAAGCCACATCTCCAATCCGCTCAACAATTTCATACGGGCCAACATACCGGGGGCTCAACTTGCCCTTCTTGCCAAAACGCATAACGCCCTTCATAGGAGAAACTTTAAGATAAACTCAGTCCCCGACATGAAATTCAAGGTCCCTCCTCCTACTATCGGCATAGGACTTTTGGAGACTTTGGGCCGCTTTCAATCTCTCCCTAATCACTTTTACCTTCTCCATAGCATCCAGCACCAAGTCTGGGCCAACCAAGGCCATTTCCCCCACTTCAAACCACCCCACCGGGGACCTACACCTTCTTCCATACAAGGCTTCAAATGGCGCCATGCCAATACTAGCATGGAAGATATTATTGTAGGCAAACTCGATGAGTTGAAGATGATCATCCCAATTCCCCTTAAACTCCAACACACATGCTCTCAACATGTCCTCCAAAGTTTGAATAGTCCGCTCCTCTTGGCCGTCGGTTTGAGGATGGAAAGTGGAACTCAACTTAATTTTGGTCCCAAGGCCCTTCATAAAAGATTTCCAAAAGTGGGAAGAGAATTGAGTACCGCGATCCGATATGATAGATCTAGGTACACCATGCAACCTCACCAACTCTTGAATATACAACCTTGCATAATCCTCGGCACTCTAGGTAGTCCTGGCCGGTAGAAATTAAGCTGATTTCGTCATCTGATCCACTACAACCCAAATAGAGTCGAATTGCCTTCGGGTCCGAGGCAACTAACCACAAAGTCCATGTTCACATCCTCCCACTTCTATGTGGGAATTTCAATGCCTTGGGCCAAACCACCGGGCCTTTGATGTTCTACCTTCACCTGCTGATAACTCGGGCATTCTGACACGAACTTGGTAATATCCCTCTTCATACCGTGCCACCAATAAACCTCTCTCAGATCCCGATACATCTTGGTAGACCCCGCGTGAATAGAGTAGTGAGAGTTGTGAGCCTCACTCATAATCACCTTCCTAAGGTCATCCACATCGGGAACACAAAGTCGGTTTTAGTACTGGAGTACACCATCTCCCCCTTGGGAGAAAGCCTCAATCTCTTTTGCAGCAACCAACTTCTTCAACTCACATAACGACGGATCTAGATCTTTTTTAGCTTTCACTTCATTCACCACAGAAGATTCTGACCCATTCTGAACCCGAATACCACCTGCACTAGAATCAGTCAACCTGACACCCAACCTAGCCAACCGGTGAATATCCCTGGCCAACTCCTTTTTCTCATTTCCAACATGCGTCACACTCCCCATAGACAACCTGCTAAGGGCATCGGCTACGACATTGGCCTTGCCCGGATGATACAACACACTCATGTCATAATCTTTTAAAAACTCCAACCACCTCCTTTGCCTGAGATTAAGGTCTCTCTGGGTGAAAACATATTGCAAACTTTTTTGATTGGTGAATACATCAACATGGACCCTGTACAAATAATGCCTCCAAATTTTCAAGGCAAACACCACCGCTGCCAATTCAAGGTCGTGAGTGGGATAGTTTCGTTCATGCACCTTCAACTGTCTTGATGCGTACGCTATCACCTTACCATTCTACATAAGCACACAACCCAATCCGACCCTCGAGGCATCGCAATACACCACGAACCCTTCTGAACCACTTGGCAAGGTCAAGACGGGAGCTGATGTAAGCCGATCCTTCAAATTTTGGAAACTCCTCTCACATTCATCCGACCATATAAACTTAGCCTGCTTCTGGGTTAACTTGGTCAACGGAGATGCAATAGAGGAGAAACCTTCTACAAACATTCTATAGTACCCGGCCAACCCAAGAAAACTGCGGATATCCGAAGTAGTCAACGGCCTAGGCTAATTTTTCACAGCCTCTATCTTCCTCGGATCTACCTTGATACCATCCCCGGACACCATATGCCCCGAGGAAAGCCACTTCGCCCAACCAGAACTCGCACTTGCTAAATTTGGCATACAACTTTTTTTCCCTCAAAGTTTGGAGAGCCATCCTCAGATGATTCCTGTGCTATTGTTCACTTCGGGAGTAAACGAGGATATCGTCAATAAATACCACCACAAAGCTGTCCAGGAAAGTCTTAAACACTCTGTTCATTAAATCCGTAAATGCGGTCGGAGCATTAGTTAGATCAAACGACATCACCACAAATTCGAAATGCCCATACCTTGTCCGAAAAGCTGTTTTAGGGATATCACACTCCCTAACCTTCAACTGATGGTATTCGGAATGGAGATCAATTTTCGAAAAGTGAGTGGCACCTTGTAGCTGGTCAAACAAATCATCAATCCTCGGCAATGGGAACTTGTTCTTAACTGTCAGTTTATTCAGCAGCCTATAGTCAATACACATACGGAGAGATCTGTCCTTCTTTCTTACAAACAACACAGGAGCACCCCACGGTGATGTACTAGGCCGAATGAAATCCTTCTCTAATAGGTCCTTCAACTGCTCCTTTAACTCTTTCAATTCTGTAGGGGCCATCCAGTACGGAGGGATAGAAATAGGATGAGTATCTAGAAGAAGATCTACGCCGAAGTCTATCTCTCTATTCGGCGGGATGCCTAGTAAGTCCTCGGGGAACACATCTGAAAATTCATTCACCATGGGGACTGACTCGAGAGTAGGCAACTCAGAATTTGCATCTCAGACCCTTACCATATGGTAGATGCACCCCTTAGAAATCATTTTCTACGCCTTGAGGTAGGAAATAAACCTACCTTTAATAGAGGAATCACTATCCTTCCATTCAAGAACTGGCTCACCGGGAGGTTGGAACTGGACTTTCTAGGTTCTACAATCTATGGAAGCATAAGATGCATGCAGCCAATCCATTCCAAGAATCACATCAAAATCAAACATTTCAAGTTCCACAAAATTACATGGAAAGATTTTATGCAATACACCAACAGGACACCCATAATAGACTCTATGAGCAACAATAGATTCACCATGGGGGTGTAGACCGAGAAGGGCTCTCTTAAGATCTACGGTCTCAGACTGAACTTAACAGCCAACAACGAAGTCACAAAGGACAAGTTTGCACCTGGGTCAAGCAAAACATAAGCATCAAAATCAAAAAAATTTAACATACCAGTCACAACATCTGGAGCCTCCTCGACATCCTGACGAGCATGGAGAGCATAAAACTTGTTGTTCCTTGAGGCAACACCTTGGGGACCCTTTTGTTGACCCTGCCCGCCTTGGGCTACCTGACCTCGACCTCCGCGTGCACCCCTCGAGCAATCAGCAATTTTATGGTCCTTGCTTCCACATCCGAAGCAAAGTCCCACCTCCCTCCGACAGGCACCCGTGTGGGGCTTCCCACACTTGTCACACATCAGATATCCTGGTCCGCCACCCACTTGTACCCCGGGAGGGGGTGCCCGAGCATTAGCCACCCGAGCTCCCGAGCCTTGGCCCTACTGGAAACGACCAAAACCAACATTTCTAGCACCGGAGAACATGCCATCAAAAAGGGCCCTCTTGGTATCGTGTGCCCTCTTCTACTTGAGTTTCTCCCCCTTAATCTGCTCAGCATACACCATGACACTGGCAATATCCATGTCCCCAATCAGCATAGCAGTCCGGCATTCTTTCACCAGCAAGTCGAAAATACCTGAAACAAATTTGTGCATCCTTGCATAAGGATCGGCCACCAGGGATGGAGCATATTTTGAAAGCTTGGTAAATTTGAGGGCGTAATCCCTCACACTCATACTCCCCTGCTTGAGGTTAATAAACTCGGTCATTTTGGCCTCGAGGAAGGCAGTTTTGAACTCTCCCCATTTAACATTGCCATCACAAACCCTTTCCATAGCCCACTGTGTGTACCATACTTGAGCTGCATCCTTCAACTAGTAAGCAGCCAACCCAGCTTTTTCTTCAGAAGAGACGCCCATAATATTCAGTAATTTTTAGAGTTCATCAATGAACTCCTGAGCTTCCTCGTTAGCCCTCGACCCGTAGAACTCCGGGGGATACATCCGGGTGAATCCTTACAATAGAAGCGGGTGTAGGATCCCGTGAAAAATTGGCTTGCCTTGTCTGAGCGGTCACCACCTGTGCAAGCATGGCGAAGGCGATACGGAATTCACCGTTAAAAGATAGGCTCCTCTATAGGCTCGGAAGGGGCCTGATCTTCAGCAGCTGGACCGTCCTAGGTAGTGGAGGTCTTCCTTGAGGCATTTAATGAAATAGATTAACGACACCAATAAGTAAAGAAATTCATAAACTAGCCACAGCACGATACAAGACAAAACGAAGGGAAGAATTTCCGAAGACGTCTTCATAGCCTCCCACTCATAGGTATGGTGCACTTCACACCCATGAATAGGACTCTACTCAATGCGGCACGTTGGGCTCCGAGAACCATTGAAAACCGAAGGCTCTGATACCACCTTTTCTCACGACCCGGGGTCGGGGCCTAGATGTGACATGGTGAATGGGGACCCAAAAGCCCCCAAACAAGCCTCGAATTTTCAGAAATTAAAGACAAGTTTATAAAAATGGGAAATTCTTAAGCTAAAGAAGGAGAGCATATTTTATAGATAGAACAAAATAACAGCGTCTTTAAACCACCCAACACATGCCTCTAAGGAAGGGACGGGGGCCAGGACAAGTTTCGGGCTCACCCTCAGAAAAATATACATATATACATAAGGAACACACGGAGTAAGGTTTGCCCTCGGAAGACGGGGCTCACCACAAAATAGCTGCAAAAGGGGGACTACTCATCTGACGGATAATGCTCAAACTGCTCGGTCCATGCATGGTAAAATCATGTAGGCATAAAGTATGTGTTAGTACGTTTTAATGTACTAAGTATGCGGGTATGAAATGCAATTGACTTACCGAACCTGCATATCCAAGTTAAATGGCAAGGGCACATAATATACAATAACATATAAGCAATAGGATTTAATATACAAGATGCCATGGGATGCATGATGCGTGCAATGCGATAGTGCTCCTACAAAACAAGAATGGACTATAACCAACAAACCAAATCCATGCGAGCTATTACATGAACTGGACCGATTTGGACCTCCCACCGGTAGGGAGAAGATTACTTGCCAAGGGTAATCTACATCGCACCTTACGACTCCGCTTTTCGGTGGGTGTTCACCTTCCTTACGACCCGCTTTTCGGAAGAATTTACAGAATCAAAGCAAGGCAAATCATAACCATATACAGATAAACGAATCCGTCCCTATGTAGGCACATAGTTCAAGGAAAACGGGGAGGACACCTAATCCATCGGTGCTAAGTCTTACGCATCCCACAAGAATACTTATATATATATATATATATATATATATATATGCTTTCAAGAGAGTCAAGTGTAAGTTCATAACGTTCAAGACATATTTAGGCTCAACGCCAAATTACAAGATCATATGCGAGATGCAAATGCAAGGAATAGCTCATCTACAAGTCCAAGATGGTGCAAGCACCCAAGATGCTCCGAGAGCCATAATTATAGACATACCGGTGATCACCTTTTTGTCATATCCCATGTATTATCAAAATCATATCATAATTCCTTTTTAGGACAAATTTGGGCTTAATCCCACATTTCCAAGATTTCCATGTACCAATGTCACAAATGTGATGCAATGCATAATGTAGGAATTGCATAGGTAATGCAGAGTATATCTAAAACATAATATAATGTAAAGACTAGGAAATCCAATAAAATTAATAGAAAATGGTAGTAAATATCACTTATGCATAATAACATATTTAAAGGGACATGCATGTTTATAATTTCAGAATCCAGATAATTCATTGCAATAAAACTAACATAATCCAAAATTAGAAGTCTTAAATAGCACATGCATGGTTCAAGTTACCAAGAACAAGTAGAAAAACTCACATTTCAGGTAATTTAAGAAGGATTTTGGGTCATCTTGGTTGGAAGAGACCAAGAATCAACCCCACATACCTGATTGAAGGAGACAACACTTGAGGAGAATGGACCAAAATTTTTTAAAGTCCTAAGCTTGACAATTGAGAGCTTGAAGGAACAGTTCTTTTGAGAGAGGTGTGAAAAATGAGAGGAAATGGCTGAAAATGGTGAAGTCTCCATTATATAGGGAGCTTAGGAAGGGTGGGAAAAGATAAAATTTTCGTTGGAACAAGCCAATATTTCAAAAATGCCATTAATGAAATGGACCAGGAATTGATCTGTCTGAGGCATACGGTCTGTGTAGTGTCACACGACCGTTTACTATACCGTGGTCCCAGACTTAAATTTTTTGGAAGCAAGATTTTTCGGACTAAGTGTCACGACACGGACTGGTAAAAGGACCACCTAGGGTCACACGGATCGTGAACCCGTTTATATAAAGGTAACTACCCACACCAAGGTTTAGACGGAGGGCCACACGGACCGTCTAGTGTCACACGGGCCGTGACTTGGTCCGTGTGGATGTGACCCTTAGCGGTTCACCAAATGGGAGCCCACACGGACCGTGTGGTGGCCCATCTACCCTCCACTCTCCCAGGCATCACTCTACGGGAGCTCACACGGACCGTGTCACTTCACACGGGCCGTGTAGGCCCTCCGTGGGGTGATGCCTGACATATTTCTAGGCAGGTTTTCTTGGACTCAATGTGACGTCCAGGATTCGGGGCCTTTCAATTTGTAGTAGCTCAAATGGTCTTATTGTTGGTTATGGTCAATTCCCATAAATTTTATGATCTCAAATTATGTATTCATTATATATGCTTTCTTGTACATTATTTATATATATTTTGAGCCATATTCCTTGTACATGCTTAAGCTTACCCTAGGTAAAATTATCTTATGTAAACTCATATATTAAAATTGAGAATGTACTAACAGATATTTCGCTTGCATGATTTAACCATATAGGGACAAGCACTCATCTACCTGCTTGTGGCTAGTACTCAGCACTCAACACTAGCTTTATTATTTGTGTTGAGCCCTTAGTTTGGGACTCTTCCACTTTTCCTTCTATCATGTATCTTATTTCCACTTGAGACGATACATTTGTAGCCTTTATGAGGCATGCACTATTTTTGATTTATTTTTATTTGATGGAGATCGATCGTTACCAGTCCCCTCTGTCTATAATGTAGTTGGTATTCTTATGGACGAAATGATTGTAGTTATTTCCACTATTTTGTATGTTGCTTCATTGTCAAATTAACCCTTAGCCCCTTCCCCTTAATTTTCTGCAAAGTGCTTTTCATAAAATACTTATGAATGCTTAAGATGCTTGAGATAGCTCAGGTGAGGTGCCTCCAGATATCTCATTCACCCTGTGACGACTAGGCCCCTAGGTCAGATTGTTACAAAACCTCGGAGCATGTTTCGTTCGATTGATTTAAGTTTATACGTGAAAGATGTGATTGTATTTAATTCTCTCCTAAGTGTTTCATTATAAAATCATTTTTCTCCTACTACAACCTATTAGATCAAATCATACTTTGTGCTTAGAATCAAACATACATTCCTTGTGGGATCGATCCCAAGTCAATTATTGGGTTTTTACTTAATAAGTAACGACTATACTCCCAAATTATTTCAGAGTGCAATTGAGTGACACCAAAATGGAATCACTGCCAAGGAATGGCATATTGATTCTTGCATAAAACTATTTCTTAAACTAGTTCTTTGTAGTAGTTGCTTGTAATTTTTTTATTTGTGTTAATATTAGGTGACAATATAAATGAACAAGGAAGTGATGTTATAAGTAACGAAGGAAGAATGAATGATGAGTATTTGAATAAAGATCCACATATGGTAAACCTTGGTCGGGCAGGTTCAATCTGCTTGCCTTCACTTAGTGGAAATGCTATTTTCTATGTTACTAGAACAAGGCTTCATTTGTTTCAAATAAAGGGCTTATTTGGAGGAGTCTCACATGAAGATCCCAATAAACACTTGAAAAACTTTGTTGATATGTGCAGGCTATTTAACTTTAAGAATATGTCCAAAGAAGCAATCAATTTAAAGATCTTCCCATTTTCTTTGACCAAAGAGGCAACTTAGTGGTTGAGGGAACTTCCTCTAGATTAGATCACCTCTTGAAAAGAACTGACTAAGGCATTCTTGGAGTGGTTCTTTCCTCCATAAAAAATTCTTCAACTTCAAGAAGAGATTACTAACTATCGAAGAATTAATGGTGAGCCATTACATGAAACTTAGTTAAGGTTCCAGAAAAAATTGTCGCAGTGTCCTATTCATGGTCTTTCAGGTAAATTATTGTAGCAAGTGTTTTACTGATGCCTTGATAATGCAACAACACTACTGTGGATCAGCTTATTGGAGGTGGCATTATGTGACAACCTTATGTAGTTGCTTCAGCTTTGTTGGACCAAATGGCAAAGACAAATATGGAATAGAATACTTTTGAGGATAAGGTGGTATCGGCTTCATCTACCTTATCAAATGAACTGTTGATCAAATATCAAGAAAGGGACCAAAATATGGTAATGATGTTGACTCAACTTGATCTTCTAGAAAAACATATGTTGAGTGTACCTTCATAAGGGGGTCATAAAAATGTCAATGATGTGGGTAAGAGTGTAAGTACACATGACGATGATTCTCAGTTCAAGACTCTCTATAATGAAGAGGTGCAGTGTGTTCCAAATCAAATGGAGGGCTTTCAACCTACCTTTCCAAGGAAAACTAGAAATCAAGGATGGACAAATGATTGTGAAGAAAATTGGAGAGATCGGAATTTAGGGTGGCATGGTCATGAGGTTGACCATGAAAGAACTCTTGCCTATCTTGATGGTAGGGCAATAGTTGCTAAGAAGTTATTGTTGAAGAAGTGTGGCAAGGAAGATACAATAGCCAGGAACAAGCGAAACTTGAATGGTCATTTGAAAATTTCATATTAAAAAGAGAAGTTCCGCATGTCGAGAGAGATCTGAGATTCCATAAGTAACTTAGTGCTAGTACTTTAGGGCTTTCAGATATATTCCACCATATGATCATCCCAAGCCAAAAGAGCCTGTTGCTAACCTGGAGATTTTTCGGACCGAAGGCATGCTTGCTAGAATTCTCAACAAAGTGGAAAGCATTGATAAGGCAATCAAAGAAATAAATGTTTTTTCCTTATTCAACCAAACTGTGACTTCTTATTCAGCTTCAAGTAAGTAATTAGAGACTCAATTGGGTCATATTTCAACTCACTTGAATCCAAGGCAAAACTGAGGGTTATTAAGTGACACAATGATAAACCCAAAAAATGGTAATCCATAATGCATGGAAAGTACCACTAGGAGTGGTAAGAAGTTTGGCAATGATGAGTCTAATGACAAAGCGAAGGCTAGTGATATTAAAGCCTTCTTGATTGTCTATGATGACGTTCATAATGTGAATGATGAAGAATTGTAAGATATTTATACACCAACTCTTGGAGATCTCAGGAGTGATTTCAATTTGAATATGGTGGGAGGATCTTTCTTAAGAACGGCCATACCTTCAAAGGCTAAGCGAAGCATCAATGACCCTCCTCTTAGCGTGACTCCTCCAAAGGATACAATTAGCCTGCCATTTCCTCAAAGGCTAAAGAAGTTGAATGAAAATGCAAAGTTCCAAAAAAAATTTCCATATTCAAGAATCTTTCAATCAACTTTCCATTAGTGGAAGCTCTTCTTGAAATGTCAGGGTATGCAATATTAGTAGAAGAATATTGAATTGGAGATTGTTGAGATCTCCCACAATTATAGTGAGATTATGTCAAATAATTTTGTGGTAAAGAAAAAAGATTTGGGTGCAGTTACAATCCCATGAACCATTGGTGGTTTATAATTTGTGAGAGCTTTATGTGATCATTGGGAAAGCATCAACTTAATGTCCTTTTCTATTTTCAAGCAACTTAGTTTAGGTGTCCCTTTACCAACCAACATGAGGTTCTTAATGGCAGACCGTTCTACTAAGAAATCGATAGGTAATGTATATGCTATTTTGGTAAGAGTTGACAAGTTCATATTTCTGGTTGATTTCGTGATTCTTGATTGTGAATGGGATATTGAAATACCAATCATATTGGAAAGACCATTTTTAGCTACCATGAGAGCTTTGGTAGATATGAAGTATGGTGAACTTAAATTTAGAGTCAATGATGAGTAAGTGACATTCAATGTTTGTAAGTCCATGAAACGACCTAAAGATTACCAAGTTTTGTTTTATATTGATGTTGTTAAAAAAATCATTGCTGGTGTTGAAGAAGTTTTTAGAATAAGTGAATCTTTAGTTGTGGTGTTACTCAATTATGATAGATAGGTGATTGAAGGTTCTGATGAAGTAGTAGTAGGCCTTGAAGGTGTGGGTTCTCATTCTAGTAACCCCAAAAATCTTGACATTGATTTGAAAAATAGAGAAAATCCACTGGCAAAGCCTTCCATAGAAGAGCCTCCAAAGCTAGAACTCACGGCACTTCCTTCCTATCTTTGGTGTGTATTTTTGGGTAGTGGTGAGACACTACCAGTCACTGTGGTAGCTGATTTGTTGGATTACCAAGTGGTTACATTGGTAAATGTATTGTCCAAATTCATTAGGGAAATGGGATGAACTATAGTAGACATTTATAATGACCCTTGTAACACCCGATAAAATTACCTAAATATCTCTAGAGGAGAGATGTGCGCAAAATGCATCTTTTGGTACTCAAATTAAAAATCCGAGAACGGATTCGTGATCAGCACGAAAAATTGAGTGGGAGAAGGGTCTCGGTCAATTTTTAGAGCAACCGAGTCAAAAGATAATTTTTCGTTCTAAAACAAAAAATAGTGTGAGTTCGCGACAGAGCCGCATCGCGGACCTATCCCAGAGACACACTTATGTTTATTTGTGATTTTTTGACGGAGTTGAATTTTGCCGAAGTGCCCTATCCGCGACAGGTCCTCGTCGCGGACTGTGTTATTTCAAGTCTGAGAATCTTTCTTCAAAATTTTGAGGGGCATTCTTGTCCATTCCTAATACATTCTAAACCTCTTATACAATGAATATATGTCGTTTTCTCAGAGAAAGGGTTCCAAAACTCATTCAAAATACTCTTCCTAGCAAAATCACTAAGCTAGGGCTTGAGGAGAACTGAGATTGAGGAATTCAAGAAGAGATTGTCCAAGGAATAGTTGTTAGCAATTATCTTAGGTATGTAAGGCTAACCTAAAGCATGGGATTGTTCTCCCATGTGCCCTTTTGAATAAATTGAGTCATTTATGAAATATAATGAATTTGATGTGAAGATTATTGAGTATCATACTGAGTTTTACTTAGTTCATATATTTTACATAAATTGATGATCATCATAAACTTTATTTATTGCATATTTCATTTTCATTAGTGTATTTCACAAAACCCTATGATTATTTTATTAAAAAGTGTAATAATGAACTTAGGGGATGAGTCTAGAGCCTTGACGATGATGATGTTTATGATGTTGTGATTGTGTTTCACATTTGATGAGAGTCTTGATGATGATGTTGATGAGAATGATGTTTCATGATCTCTTAACACCTGAAACAAAATTCTAAAAGAGTATTTCGAGTCCATGATGTTGATGTTGATGTTGATGAGATGAGTTGATGTTGATGTTGAGTTATTATGTCCCTAGGGGACTGATGATGATGTACTATGTCCGTGTGGGACTGATGATGAGGTATTATGTTCCTATGAGAACGATAATGATGATGTTTTATGAGTATGTCGAGTTCTGGGAGGAGTACTGAGCACTGAAATGGGTGAGGGTGACTCCCACTTGAACCTATTAACTACGTGGCCAGTGTAGGAAGAGAGGATTGAACCGCAATGCGGATGGCTCCTATCTTGTCCCAAAAGAGGACTGGGATTTTTCTTGTAGATCCACTGAGGTTGATGTCCTTTACCCCGAGCAGGGTACTGGATAGATGTGGCAATGGCATCGCTTTATTGTATCATCACCGGCTCATAGGTGATGGTTGTCGGTTAGAGAAACTCCGAGTGAGGTCTTACTTTGATAGTACTCTGATGTTGATGTTGATGTGATGGTACGAGTGGAGTTCCCTTGAGTTGAGTTAAGTCGAGTTCCCTTGAGTTGAGT
Organism: Solanum rostratum; assembly: GCA_029948455.1. Lineage (NCBI taxonomy): Eukaryota > Viridiplantae > Streptophyta > Magnoliopsida > Solanales > Solanaceae > Solanum > Solanum rostratum. The sequence continues at coordinate 29,192,252 of CM057052.1, read as the reverse complement.
TGAGTCGAGTTTCCTTCAGTTGAGTCTGAGGTATTCATGATGTGGAGATAAGATGTTGATGAGTCAATTGTCTACTCTAATTTTTCCTTAGATAGACATTTGATATTATGATGAAGTATGATGTTGAGTTGATGTTATCCCTATACCGTTGTACTTGTACTGTGATATCCAACTATTTTACAACGCGTACTGACGCCATTCGGCGCTATATCATTTCATGATGCAGATATAGGAGTTAGAGGGCTTCAGCAAACACATCGTTGAGGTTAGAGATTCTAAGTTCAGACATTGGTGAGCCTCCTTGTTATCTGGAGGAGACCCTTTTATTGTTGTTTTCTTATGTATTGAGTTGGGTAGTCATGGCCTATCATGTAACCATCTTAGACAGCTGAGTCAAGTTAGAGGCTTCATAGACATGAATCGAGATTTGATATTGAGGTTTTTCCCTTATGAATTGAGTAGCATTTACACTTGCTTATTTTAATATTGAGACCGATGTTGGACATTGGCCCTTCTTGTTGAGGTAGCACACTGCACTACTTCCACTATTCCGCTATATTGATATTGAGTGACTGTCCTGAGAATGAGTGGTTCGCCTGAGGACTAGCAATAGTCTCTGGGTGCCGGCCACGTCCAGGGTACCCTCCCGGGGCGTGACAACCCTCTAGGTCATTTCTATGTTTCTTCATCTTTTACATCAGTTAGACCATTCCTATAATGACCTCATGTCATTTATGACTTGCCGGCACTGATAGTTTGGTTGCCTGGTCATTCATTTGAAAGATATATAGTTTTCGTATTAAAGTCCAACTTAAATGGAAGTAAAGTCTGGGTAAAAAGCCTCAGAATGGGATTCTAATAGTTCCATTATCTCTATAATGACATAAGCTAGTATCATGGTCAATTTGAGTACCAAGATTTTCAGTGTTAATTTATATCGAATTTTCCATTTTAGCCTTCAAAATAGGCCAATAGTTGACTTTAGTCAGCATTATTGGAAAACATTCCCAAATAGAAATTCTGATAGTGCGATTAGTTCTGAATGTCATGTTGGGCTTAGAGTGACTTTTCATTTGGTTCTTGAGGCTCCCAAGTGCATTTTAGCCCCCTTGACAGGAATTGAGTAAATATGGACTTGGGATGTGGGACCCACATTTGATAGTAATATCCTCGTATAGGAAATTTTTACTGCATCATTAAATTTGTAAAATTGAATTTGGTGTGGTTATTATAGTTTATTTGCCTAAATTGGATTCCGAACAAGTTTTGAACAATGCATTGAAGAAATGAGTTTGGCTGAAATCTGGTGTAGGATCCAGCATTTCGCATTTGTGGAGGTGCGCCCACATTCATTGCGGTTAGTGCACTATCATATTGGATTCACGGAGGTGGGCCTGTATTCGTAAAGGCCAGGCATCTTGTGCTCCGCATTCGTGGGGGTCCCTTTTACGTTAGCGGAGTTCATTGAGGTGGCATATATGTATATATTTCACGAAGAGAAAGTGTAAACTTGCAATAGCACTATCTTGATCTCCTCGAAGCCAAATTGAGTGATTTAAAATACAAACTTCTGTAAACCTTTGATAGGAACATCGTGGAAGTGTCAAAAATTGCATTTGGCATTTCGTTTAAAGCAATTTTGCTATTTTTGCTACTGTATATTAAGGTTAATAGTCGGAGCATCAGATACTGATTTCTTTGTTGTTTTGAATTGGATTTTAGTAAAGATTGGTTCTATACTATATGGTTTCACGACACACGCTCTACTGTTGTCAAAACATTTTGGTTAAGTGATGTCGCCCAAGTTACACCTCTTTTTAGAGGATAAAGCAGTTGTTGTCAAGAAATAGAACCTAACTAAGGTTACGGTCGAACCCAAGGGAATACATAGACTCAAGAGAATTAATTGACTGCAATTTTGAGTAGTTAACCGACTTACTTCTCCCAGGGGGAGTTTGCAATAATAAATGGAAAATAAACATAACTAATACAAGAGTGAAATCAATATAAAGAGAAACCAGGGTATTGTGTTCCCCATGATTCCTTATCTCAGTATCACCAGGTAACCTAATTCTCTACTAGTGTGTAGCATGCAGGATGGTAAGTTAAGTTCACCAAGCCCTTTGGTCAAAGGTGAGAGGCGAATTTCACTATGCAACTTGGCCCATCTCCATAGTGTGCATTACTAACCCTTACTTGTTAGCCCCAGTAAAACCTCTCCTTGGCTCAGTTCGGTTGATTAGACGATAACATATCAATTGAATCCTATTAATTAATCTTTTTCCTATACATTACTACATTGGTCCACTTAGTAACACTAGGTAGGTTCTAATGTTGGCCACCACTAGAAAACATTCAAAGCGGAGAGAGTTAATTAATACATGCATGCACACTTTTCAAGAATTATGAATTATCTGGGTTTACTTCGTTAGTTCTTTATAGTTCCACAACCCTAGTTGTGGATTTAGCTACTCATGATTTTCGTAGATACAAAACTTATGAATTGGAATAATATAATAGAGCACTTACATAATTAAATTAAGAATAAGCAACTCCAACTTCAAAGAGAATCACAAGATTAAAGCTGAAATCAAAGTACAAGTGTTCTCAAAAACTTTCTAATGTTATCTCACACTTTCTCCCTCTAATTACTATGGTTTTCAAGTACTATGTAAAAACTTCTGAAAAATAACCTAAAAACATATTTATAGTATTTAAAAGACAAGTCCTAAACACATTAGGATAATTGAGTCAACACGCCTCACGAAAGGGTTTATAGGTCGTATTGCATTCCACGGCCCGTAACCGAGGTCTCATATAGAGTTGGTACAAAATTGGACTTCAAGTCTACGACACCCCCTCTACGACCCGTAGAGTGGTTTATGGCCCGTAGGGGGATTTTGTTTGATGAATCTTAAGAAAGTCCCAATCTCTGATCCTCAGGGCACGAACCAAGGTCTATGACTCGTAAATCAATCTACACCCCGTCTGTATGTTCATGGAACCAACTTCATAAAATTATCCCCTCAATGGAATCTTCCACGAAACCCACTTCATGACCCGTAGAGTGTTCTACGGCTCGTAAAGGGTCTTGTACTGCACAAAAATTAGCAACTTCTATATTTCTTCCCAAAATCGAGATCAACCCTGGAATCCTGTAAATATAACATAAAAATACATAAAACCAACTAACATCGCATTGAGAACATAAAAAATTCCAAGTTTTAAGCATAAAAAGTGTTGTATTTTGACAGCACATCAACACTCAACTTAAAATTGTTGTTTGTCCTCAAGTGACAGACTCAATTTATATAGATAATACAGTAACACATAGACCTCAACCCAATGGCATACATTACATCAATCTCAAACTCAGACACCCACACCACCTTTTCAAAATAGAATCTGATATCCATCTAGCAAACCAATAGAGACTAGTGCATGTGACAACACAACTTTGACAAGTGAAGTACTATCAACAATCCACAATCACTGAATAAGTCTAATGCTAACAATGCAATGCAAGTTCCCTCACAGAAAAGAAGTCCCTAATCTGACACTTAATGATGTTTTCATATAAAACCTTAGGACTATGCAAAATCACTCACTCTCACAAAAGATATTCACACATCATGCCTAATACCATAGGTTTTCCCCTATACTCATGACTAAGACTTTCAGCTACTTGGACTTGGATCACTTTAGGACTTTCTAGGCTCGTAATGTACGCTCAAGGGACTTTGGTGTGGTATTTTTGGAACATAGTGACTAACGACCGTCCTTGACACTGTGTTTTCCTGCACTCTTGCCCTACCAACTCTATGATTTTCATCTCATTCTCCCATTATCCAAGTTTTAAGCATCAAAAGTGTTATATTTCGACAGCATATCATTAAGTTGCGTTTGAGGTAAAATTGTTGTGACACTGGCTGCCAAGGAGACAAGGGTGAATTTGACTTGATTTGAGACTTCTACTGAGGCAAGCAGAATGCTAACCTTTTGTTAAGCATGTTGAACCTTGTATGCTCCTATGTGTGTGGAATTGGCTGATTTGAACATGAATTAGGATAGAATTGTATTATCATACGTTTTGATCATGAGACTTAGGACTGGGTAATTGTTCAAGTTGTGCAAATCTTGACTTGTGAATAGATTGTTGATTAATGACACATGTGACCTTGTGAATTATATGGTATTAATATTGATATGGTACCGATATTAAGATTTTGATTATGATATTGAGATTGTGATATATTGAAATCGTGATGATGTTAAAATTATGATGATATTGAGATTGTGCACATTGCATTCACTATTACTTATGCATTGATACTTGTGATGCATATGGCCGAGAGATGTGTAAAGTAACATGTGGGTTGGTGGTCGAGGTCTTTACCGGTCGATGATGAACCGAGATTTCTATTGGTGAGTTGAGGTAATATTTCGGCTGATGATGTGGTCGAGGTTTCTTTCGGATGAGTGAGCATTGGCCAAGGTCTTTGCCAACAATGTTTACGGATACATGGTCCGTGTGTGACCTCCATGGATTTCGACCTGAGTTTATCAGTGAATGTGTATCATAGGACAGATATTCATCACGATTACTTGATATTGCATCGTATTGTTTACATTCCATTGCATTCACTCCATCTCAGATCATTCTTTCCTTGTTATTTTGATATGTATTGTGTGTGAAGTTGTGGATAAGCTAGAACTATTTATGCTATTGAAGATCTATTATACTATTTGACTTTGGTATCAGTTGGATAATTTAGGATACTATTCTATGAGATGTGTACATATGTTCCTGTATATTATGTTGTGCTAGGACTTTTCTAAGTGCAGGTGCGTAGTTCGGCAGTATATGATTGGGTGGATAGGAGTACTTATATTCTTCATTGCTTTATTTTAGGTTAGTTTCCATTTGATGAGTACGGTGTTGTTTGGTGCTCACCCCCTTGCTACATTTTTGTAGGTTGTGAGCTCGATCCCTCTTGCTAGACTTCTTTGTTACAGGATCGAGCTTTCAGATTACTTGAGAGGTAGTTGCTTGTCTTTTCGACAGGCCTTCGAGGACTCTACTTTATGTTATATTCTATTTGAGAACTAGACACTGAAACTTGTATCATTATTTGAGTATCCTTATTATTAGAGGCTTGTACATGTGACACCAGTTCTGGGATGGTTGTAGTTTTGTTTTTCCCAATGCTTATCTATTATATTAGACTACTTTATCTTCCGTTTTTATTATCATATTAGGTTGTTCAGTTTGGGATGACTCACCTTGGTAGGTTAGGTGAGTACCATCATACTCAAGTTTTGATTATGACACTCTAGGGGCAACCTAAGGAAGCTTTAGGAGTAATATCTAGTCCCAAATTGTGTGCCTCCATAGCTTGCCTAAATTGGCTTAGCTAGTAATCCACATATAGCTCATGATGTTAATGGTGTTATTCATAGAGTCTACCTTGGCAAGTAGCCTCTCTCCTTTTGGTATAGGAGTAACATCAGATTTCATGTTATAGCTCATATGGTCTTATTATCAGTTAAGGTCGATATCCACAAATGAGTATGTCTTCGTATAACTTATATGCTCTTTTAAGGTTTCTATCATGATTCTTAAATTGCATTGACGTTACTCATGTTTTACTATCATGTTTTTAATGAAATGTTTATCATGTTTTCCAACTTAGTCAATTGCATATCATGACATATTGCATGTCTGAAGCCCATGGTGCTCAGTATTCTATTCACCCAGGATATACCAAAATATATAGAGATTTTAGAGAGGTGTATTGGTGGAACAGTATGAGAAGAACATAGCAAGGTTTATGGACAAATATTTTAATTGTCAACAAGTGAAAGTTGAGCATCTAATATCGAAAGGCTTAGCACAAGATATTGAAATCCCATCTTGAAAGTGGGAGGATGTGAACGTGGACATTATAACGGGGTTGCCTCGTACCCATGTGAAACATGATTCAATTTGGATGGTTATAGATCGAATGACCAATTCAGTGTATTTTCTGCTTGTTAAGACTTCTTACTTCGTCGATGATTATGTAAAGATGTATATTTGAGGATTAGTAAAGTTTCATGGCGTTCCCTTGTCCATTATTTCAAATTATGGTTACTTAATTCATCTCACAATTTTGGAAGTACTTTCCAAAAGGATCTTGGTACAAGGGTCAAGTTAAGCACTAGTTTTCACCCTCAAAGCGGTGGTCAAACCAAAAGAACAATTCAAAATTTAGAGAATATGTTGAGGGCATATGTAAGTGACTTCAAGAGAAATTGGGATGATCATCTACCGTTGATTGAGTTTGCTATAACAATAGTTACCATTCTACTATCCAAATGGCTCCTTTTGAGGCTTTATATGGTAGGAGATGTAGGTTTCCCGTTGGGTAATTTGAAGTAGGTGAGGCCGCTTTGATAGGACCCGAGTTGATGCTTGAGGCTCCGGATTGTCATATCAAATAATTCAAAATTTAATTAAGGAAGTAATTTGAAGTAGAAAAGTTTAACAATAAGGATGACAAGTTTTATGCGAAATATAAAAGAGGGAAAGTCGTGTAATATTAATTTTAATCACAAAATAAGTACTTACGTATTATAAACAAATATCATAGAAGACGTGTTGTGTGCTTCTTCCTAATTAAACATTTCTCTGTACAAAATCTTTATGGTCAAATTGGTTTAATGGGTATGTAGGTTCTAGTGTTCTATATTCATGCATAAACAAAGTCGATAATATGGTGTTGAATGTTCAAAGTCCATCAAGACTTAGAAATTAGAATTTAGTATACATTTAGAATCATTTTCTTTTTCAAAAATAATAAATTAGTAGTGTGGATAGATAAAACACACACTCTCTACATATATCTCTTCTTTTGCTGTGTCATTAGTCAAGAGTGAACCGTGTATTCACAAATCAATTTTGAACATGGACATTGACTTACACATAGTTTAATTGGATCAAGTTAACTTTCATTTTTCATATTGATTTTACAATGAAAAAGAAAATTCAAAACAAACTAATATCTTGTTATGCAGATGAACAAGTCGTCCACGAAAATTCTTGGTAGCTTCGACCAATAATTGTCACTTCATCCGTATTGCTTCGAGGAAGTGTTGTACTAATCGAAAATGTTATTTTCAATCAAATCTATGTATTGTTGTGACAATTTTCTTCCTTCTCTTTTTTTTTTTTTTTAAAAAAAAAGTATTATTTCTTGACCATAAAAATAAGATAAGATTAGTCCAAAGCATTGTGAATAATCTCATAATTTAAACAAGTCTAAAATTTGGTGGAAGACTTTTCCAACGATGACTCAATCCAATAATTAAGAACAAAAATATCAGCAACTATAAGATTAACCAATTCTGTTTGTTAAAAAAAGTATCTAATCGAGGGAAGATGGATACTGAGAAGAGACTCTATGAAGCTGCAGTTGAAGGCAATGTTAGAGTTTTACAAGAATTACTTCAACAAGATGCTTTGATTCTTGATAGACTTACTTTAAATTCCTTCAGTGAAACACCTTTGCACATAGCAGCACTGCGTGGGCATGTCGAGTTTTTGAGGTTAATTCTGGCTCAAAATCCTCAGCTTGCTGCTGAATTGGACTCGCGAAAGTCATCTGCTCTTCACATAGCTTCAGCCAAAGGGCACCTGCATATTGTCAAGATGTTGCTGTTGGTAAATCCTGAATTATGCCTGGCTCGTGATCGTGATGGTGGAAATCCTCTCCATCTCGCAGCCATCAAAGGTCGAGTTGAAGTTGTCAAAGAACTGATACATGTCAGGCCACGTGCAGCTCTAGGAAGGATGATCAATGGAGAAAACGTCTTGCATTTGTGTGTGAAGCATAATCAGCTGGAGGTTCTGAAAGTGCTAATGGAGATTGGATGGGACCATGAGTTGTTGAATGCAAAGGATGGTGAAGGACACAACATTCTGCATTTGGCTGTTGCTGATAAGCAAATTGAGGTATGTAACTTTGTTCCTCAGAAAAGAAATTGACTTCATTTTATTATGAGCAGAATGGCAACTCAACCATCTAGCAATCTCGCAGACTGTCAAGTACTTGCTAAAGACTCATTATATTGATGTGAATGCAACGGATGCAAATGGGAATACAGCATTAGATATTTTAGCACAGAGTCGGAGGGGCATGAGTGATCTATCGATTGGAGAGTGTCTTAGAGAAGCTGGAGGTTTAAGGGCAAAGGATATTTCAGTGTCCATCATTCAAAATAGTACCAAAATTCCCAATCATGAATCTAGCGGAAATAACCATTCTCCAGTATCTTCGGCACCAGCATATTTAGGGGGAAATCAGGCCGAAAAGCCCCCATCAAAAGGCGATTGGCTTTCCAAGAAACGCGAGACGATAATGGTGGTGGCTTCACTTATTGCAACCATGGCATTCCAAGCTGGAGTGAACCCTCCAGGAGGTGTTTGGGAAGAAACCAAATTGAATGACCAGGGAATACCCTTACATAAAGCAGGGGAAGCAGTAATGGCGTATAATCATGCCAAATATTATCGATATTTCCTTCGTGCCAACACCATTGCCTTTGTCTCTTCTCTCAGCACAATCTTGCTGCTCATAAGTGGATTGCCCTTCAGGCGCAGGCTTTTCATGTGGGGTTTGATGGTTATCATGTGGTTAACAGTCACCTCAGTAGCACTCACTTATGGCATATCGATTTACATCCTCACGCCTACGAAAGACAGTGAACCACTTGGTCAGATCATCGAAATTGGAATCACGGTATGGTGTGGCTTAATGGCACTACTTCTAGTCGGTAACACACTACGCTTGTTGCGTATATGGCAGAAAAAGAAGCATGAAATAAGATCAGCAGCTGTACAAAAGTTTGTAAATTCAATTCATGTCAATGTTTGATCTGTTGCATTTATAAAATAGGACTCAGCCATTCCAAGAAATATTCATGACTGCTTCGAGAATCCGATTTCATTGTCATTTGTTCGAGTTATGGCTGTGTGATATAGTAGGTAAGTAGGATTAGCCGTGTCTTTATATCATGTGTTGCCTGTCTTATATTTGTTACTTTTATCGTATTTACATACTATCATTTGTTTTTCGTTATTAGTCGTTTTACTTTTTTCTTTTCTTTTCCTTATTTCCATTTCTAATATCGTCTGCTTATGAGACTTGATTTTTGAGACGAGGGTTTTCTAGAAAAAGTTTCTCTATCTTTATGTGGTAGTGTAAGGTCTGGATACATTTTACCCTCCTCAAACTGCACTTGTGAGATTCCACTAGATATGTTGTTGTTGTATAAAGCAGTGACAAGTCCAAGCAAAATATATTGGTATCCTTTTGCAGTTTTCACCATGATATAGCTTTCGAAGTGGGAAAAAGAAATAGCTAATCAAACAGATTCCCAGCTTCTAAAATGGCTTGCCTCACTGTGCATATGCTTTATACACACTTTGATACATGGTCTATTGGGATGGTAATTCAAGTTCTCTTAGGTTTTACTAGACATTTATTTATTCAATCACAAGAATGCAACCACAAAATATACAAATCAGTAGTACACAGAAAATAACACAACAGCGAAATTTCTCTACTTTAAACCTTCACCTCTTCCCAACCAACAAGGGAAAATTTTCTGAATACGGATGAAAAGAATAGACCAAAAAGCAGAATTCAAAAAGATCTACAAATATCAATATTTATCCTAAAATTTGTACAATTGAATTTATATGAGGTCAAGGAGCAACCGTCTTAATCTAACTTATTTTAGGTACCTTTACTATTGATTTAAATATTTATTTCATGTTACAATAAAGTGATTTGAATGAAATAAACACATTAAAAGCATAACAAAAATATAGACCTGAATGATTTAGTATGTTTGCAAGTATGCAATGGTGTACGCAAAACTTTTTAGGAAACGGTGTCAATATTCATAGAGGGAAAGATAAAAGTTTAACCAATACGTCAGCATATATATATATGTATGTGTTTATAAAAAGGGATGTTGCTTGACACCCCTTCGTTCAATGTGGATCCGCCCATACGGCTACATGTACGTACGGGAGCTAGGGCCTCAGCTCCCAGAGTATCATCAAATAAATATATTAAATAAGCACTCAAATCAAAATAAAAATAAACTTAAAGCTCAAGAAAAAGTGTCTTATATTGTTATATTGCTTGAAAGTAGAATGCCTTAGACCTTAGCCAATTAAAAAGCTCCACCAAGTACCTAAAAGCCAATGGCCTTGCACCTTATGGCTATGCCACTGGTACTTTGGCCATAGGATTTAGAAGCTTGATTATAAGTTCTGATTTCAAACCATTGTTTATTTATGAAATTTGCACAAGACTTTAACTTCATATTGTTCAAATTTCTAATTATTTAAAAAGCAGGATTTGGAATTCCAAAATTGTGATTTCAAAAGTTTTTATATATAAAACTTGACCCCATAAGTTTATATTATTCTAACAGAATTTCATAATTTAATATTTGCAAAAATAGAAAAAAAAAAAAAAAAGACTCATGTTACTTGGTGTGAAGAGATTATTCATACCATATGAGAGAGTTTTTTTTTTAAAAAAAAATATAGTTACTACTATTGTGATTTATTGGACCAGTGAATCATTATAAAATTATGTGTATTTAAAAGTTTACAATAATATGATATCAAGAATATTTTAAAAAACAATGAAGATATGTGATTTAAAAATTCAATATGTTAGGATATTTTGATATTTTATTTATGAACTATAATTTGCAAGATTGTATAAGAGATGAAAATGTTTTAACAATTTTAGAAATAATGGAATTTTTATGTTTGTAAGGAAAAAAAACACAATTTTAAAAATTCAAATGATATTTCCAAACAAAAGTCTTTTCAAATCTATAAGAATTCCAAAATCGAGCACGAATTCCATTATGGCAAATATAAAACGCCGCCGTTATATTAATGGTCGGCCATCTCTTTGGCTGATCCTCGTGTTTTTGCCTATTTAAAAGCTTAAACAAATGAGAGTGGATGAAGTAGGGGGGAAAATATGTACCACGCTAACAGATTGCACTCTAGAACCATAAAACAACAAGAAATAATGAGGATTTGCATCCAATTAGTTCCTTGCATCTGTTTTGATAATTTAGGGAAAAAAATATAAAATTAATTAAATAAAAGAATATATTGAAAGGGAACACATTCATCAAATAGTAATTTTTGATATTAATGAGAAAGAGATAAATAAATATAACATGGTAAACCCTGATGATAGTCATTAGTGTTACGAAGCCAAATGTGGAGGAAGATCATTATTATTGTGAAATTAGACGTAAAGGTAGGTCTAATTTCGTAATACAACCTTTGACAACAATTTTGTTGACATACAAAATGCTTAAAGATTCAAAGTGCTACATACATTGATCACTTATCATCCTCGGTATTTAATCTCATCGTATCAAGGTGTAAAGTTGATGACTGAAATATCCTTTGAAGTAAGTACCAATTTGCTTGAATTTTAGAGGCTCGATGCTGGAGGTAGATTTTTGGTTTAAAAAATGTTGCAATGGATAGTCTCTCCTTGTTTGGATTGACGACTGGTGGATGTTCCACACCTTTATAAATTCCATTCGTCACGATCTGAGGAATTAGCTAGTATACTTGACATGAGTTTAAAGTGCTCTACACTTGTTAACTACTTGTACAGAAAAGATGGAAGAAAGCTATTGATAACGTGCCATCAAGTCATAAGAAACTTATGTTTCTTTTCATTTCAAATAAAACAAAGTGGTGTTACGTACGTCACATGTACATTCATTTGGACATAGAAATGATGAGGAAAGTAATACTCTCGGGCAAAATTGGTTTTAACAAGGTTTATTATTGTGCATAAAAATACTTCTTGATGCAATGGTGAGCTCCAATTTTTTTTAAAAAAAGTTGACTTCTCTTATATCTATTAACACTAACAAGCAACTACAAGTTGGTGATTCTAGTACTTCATCTCCAAATACATTTGCCAACCGAAGGACATGTTTTAGTAAGGTCAATGATTTGGAGTATACAAGTACATGTATTCTGCCTTAGATTTTGTACACTTCTCTTTGGGTTTAAGTTCATTTCTAGTTATTTATGATTAAAAATTGTGTTTTTTGTGTGTAGGATGTGATTTGATGAAAAGCTAATAATCCGATGCAAAAAGAGTCTCTAACTTTGAATGGAGCCTTAGAACAAACGCTCAAGTTGAAGGGTGAAGTATTTCAATTGGTCTAGAGAAAGGACTCACTTTGAATGATCATATATGGGGATGATATACCTATCAAAACTATAGCCTTTGAGTCTAGTTACCATCAAAACAATGTCATGCCAAGGAAATCATTAAAGTTTGTTAAAAAGGTGAGTTTTTAACTCACTCCTCATGGGATGGTATTCCAAAGTTGTGAGTTCAAGCTTTTGTGTTTGTGTTTTATATATCATAAATTAAGGATGAAGTAATATTTATACTACTTCCCTTCATGGGTGGCTCGACAGCTAGAAAAAAAGCAAGCGCCTTAGCCCCAAATTTGAGGGGCCTCAATTTTTATTTTAGTAATAATAGATTATAGATTTTTTTAAAAAAGAAAAATGCTACTCCCTCCATCCCAATTTATGTGGCACTTTTAGATTCAAACTAATCTATCTTTGACCATAAAATTTTTGTATATTTTTTTAATATTTTGAATCATCAATTATTGTGACTTGTAGTACTTTTTAAGTAGTTTGAAAATATACAAATTTCATTTCAAAAAAATTTGAAGATTTCATGCGCAAATTCTCTGTCAAACTCAAATTGTTTGACTCTCGAAGAACGAAAAGTGCCACATAAATTGGGACAGAGGGAGTAAGAAAGTACTTTTAAAGTAAATATTATTTATTTCATAGAAAAAAGAATTATTAGAATAAGTTAGGCATATCTGAAGTATAATTATATGGTCAATTGAAAAGATTTACGGAATAAGATCAATTATAATAATCTTTTTAAATGATTTTGCATCTCAAAGACATAGAAGAATAAAATTCATAATGAAATATATTAATTTATTTTTTTTAAGTTTAAGGCCTATTTTAGCTTTAGACCACTAATGTGTTTGAGCCTCTCCGGGTTCCCTTTATTTATTAAATTAGAAAGGAAGGTATATTTAAAAGAGCAGTTGAGCTCGAATCTTGAGATCAAAGATTTGGACCAGTTGAATTATTTTCTTGGTATGAAAGTAGCAAGATCAAAGTAAGGCATTACGGTATGAATGGTTCCGGTCCAATTGCAACACCTATTAATCCAAATATAAAATTTGAAAACAAAGAAGTTGATCAAAGTCAATATCGTAGTCTAGTAGGAAGTTAATTTAATTATCATACACTAGACCTGATATAAGTTTGATTAAAAGCTTAGTGAGTTAATTAATCCATTAATGTTCGAAGAAAGAGCACCACCAAGTGGTCTATTGAATTCTAACATATCTGAAAAAATCAACACAAAGGCATTGAAAGCCTTAGTAATGCGAATTGGAGATGTTTTATTACTGACATGAGGTCTACATTATATATGTGGAAATGTTGTGACTTGGAGAAGTAAAAAAGCAAAATATGGTAGTCCATAGCAGTGTTACCCATCTATGGCTTATGAGATTCGTGAAATGATTTACCTCAACAAAATAATGGAACGTCAAAAAAAATACTTTCTTTACCAAAAATGTTGTTTGGGTAAGCCAATGATGAAAGAATGTAGGCTGAAAATTTTTCGTGATTGTAATTAAAAATTTCAGGCTAGACTAATATCGGATGGAATCTAATAAAGGAGAGGTTAAAGAGAATTCATACTTTGGGTTTGATACTAAGATATTAAGGAGTCCGCCGAACTTTTCAGAACTGAATTTAGGTAATAGAACTCTCGATATCGAATTGGCATAAAAAGGATAGTTCAAAACGTCAAAATTTGATGGTGTGCTTCAAAATGGGACCTTTGAAAAGATTTTTCAGTTTTTGTTCGATGCAATCCACTATAGTAGGTGAGATCCCTCTTTGCTGAGGTAGTGGCTGCTATAGTAAGCCAGCCATAGAATTAATATAGAAAAATTTAAAAATTGATCATTAATTAGTAATATCATTCCAGTAACTGTAGAGGTGACCTAGGGCACTTTTCATCTATTTTTCATTGTTCTCTCTGATAAAAATAAGTTAATTATTACTTCCTCAACATGTAATAAGATTCTTAAGCCTTAGAATCAGATGGTAACGTTAGGAGAGGATTTTTTTACTTGAACAAATAGTGAAAAAATCTTACTCTGAGTAGGATAATTATGAGTTTAGCCCAGGATTTGAGATTTGGATATTATCCAGGAATACTAAGGCCTTGAATTTTATACTTGTGCTATTACTTTAGATTGAGAACAAGCTAAGACTTGATAAAAGAGTCAGAAGTTTGCATCCATAATTCTTCACCATGAACTGGATGTCAGGTAGGCTAGATGTTGTTAATTGCATAGTTTGACCGGTTTCCAATTGCATGATGTTCTTATAAATTGATGGAAGATTTCATGTTTAAACTTTCAGATATGAAGTCTGAATAATCAAATGTGTGGTTAGTTGAACTTTACGTGGATGATGAACTTGATTAATTAGTGTTGGCATTATGATGTCTGTTGGGTGTTATCCTGAGAAAGGAAATTGTGAATAATCAGATTGTGATAAGACAATATTCGAGAAGGTGATGAGTGTTGTTTTTTCATCTATGTTATATATGTTTGTCAATTGCTTCATTTGCGTATTATTTGAGACTGGACTATGAGAAAGAGACTATACTGAAACATTATCTTGCAAATGAAGGTAGAGATGTAAATATTTATCCTAATGCAATAACCAAATAAGTTGTGAAAGAAAGATTAGTTGAAATGGTAAGATGGCCCAAGAATTTTCTCAAAGGCAACTACCAAAATGTGGCTTGAAAGTGGAGGAAAACAAGATCCAATAAATTCAAAAAGAAGTGATGAACTACCAAGTGTTGTTGAAAACTTTTGTAGAAAAAGACGAGAAAATACTTCAGGTCATTTTTGTAAAATATTAGACTGCAGTAGAATAAAAAATGAACGATGATTTGTATAAATTGTAGATCAGTATATATAGATTTTATACAACTCTACTTTAAAGAGATAAACTAAGAAAAGTAAGACTTATTTATAACCTAAGTACAAGGAATAAGTTACAACAGAGTCCTAAAGGGATGGAACTACTCAATGTGAAAGAGTATCTAATATTATCCGTTATTACGCCCCCGCAAGTTGGTAGTGTCAACAACACCCAACTTGGAAAATTGTTGGACAAAGGTAGATTTGGGAAGTGATTTTGTGAGTATGTCAGCTACTTGATCAGTTGAGTGAAGGTGGTTAACTTCAATGTCCTTGTCCTGAACTTGTTTACGAACAAAGTGAAAATCAATGGCAACATGCTCCATTCTACTATGAAAAACTGGATTTGAACAAATGTAAGTGGTGCTGATATTGTCATAGAAAACTTGTGGAACGCCCTTAAGTGACATGCGTAGTTCACGAAGAAGATTTGTGAGCCAGTTGGTTTCTGCAACAGCAGCATCCACAGCTCTATACTCAGCTTCCGTAGACGATCGAGATACAGACCGTTGTTTTTTTTATGACCAGGATATTGGTGTGCTGCCCAGGGAAGTAATATAGCCAGAGGTAGAAGTGCGATCATTCGGATCACCAGCCCGATCTGAATCTGAATAAACAACCAGACGAGAATATGGAGCTTTGGAAATCTATATTCCATATTGGCAGGTATGGCAAAGATAACGAAGTAATCGCTTGACTGCTTTCCAATGAGATTGGCGTGGGTTGTGCATAAATTGAGAAAGCTTGTTAACTGTGAAGGCAATATCAGGACGTGTAAAAGATAAGTAGTGCAACTTTCCATTTACCCGTCGATAAAGAGTACCATCAGTCGAAGGATCATCCACTTTAGCAGTCAAAATGGTAGTCGAGGTAATAGGCGTAAGATCTCCTTTACTGCTTAGCATGCTAACATCGTCTAAAAGATCCATAATATACTTGTGCTTGGACAAAACAAGACCATCAGGAGAAGTGATAACCTCAACACCCAAAAAATAACTGAGATGTCCAAGGTCTTTCAAGGAGAAACGAGTGGAAAGACCATCTATGATATGACGAACCCCATGAATCTTATTCCCAATGATGATTATATCATCCACATAGATAAGAACATAAACAGTGAAGCCAAACTTATGTAAAATAAATAAAGAAGGATCAGATTGAGACTTGACAAACCCAACAGTTACCAAGTAGTTTTTGAGCTCATTGTACCAAGCTCGAGGGGCCTGTTTCAAGCCATAGATTACTTTGTTCAATTTGCAGATATGTGTGGAGAGACTTCGATCTTCAAAGCTTGGTGGTTGCCTTATATAAACCTCTTCCTCAAGACGTCCTTGTAAGAATGCATTATTGACATCAATCTGATAAATTGGCCAGTTGTACTGCGTCGCAATGGTGAGTACCAACCGAAAAGTCACTGGTTTCACTACTGGGCTGAAAGTGGAATGGTAGTCTAAGCTTGGACACTGGGTAAATCCCTTTGCAACAAGACGAGCTTTATATCTGCCAATGGAACCATCAGATTTATGTTTTATACGAAACAACCACTTACACTCAACCACGTTCAATGAAGGAGCAAATGGGACCAAATCCCAAGCCCGGTTCCTAACAAGTGCATCAAATTCAGCTTGCATGGCTTCTCTCTAGTGAGGGTGAGGACACACTTGTTTATAGGTACGAGGAAGAAAAGATGAGGAGAGTTGAACACTGACATTAAACTGTTTGGGTTTGCGACTATTTGTTTTGGAGCGAGTGACCATTGGATGAGTTGAAGTGGTCACTATGGGTGAAGGACCAGATGAAGTCAAAGCAAGTGTGGGTTGGGAAAGATTATTGTCAAGTGAGTGTGAAGGTTGTGGTAATATGGAGGTGCTTGGTTGTTGGTGATTTCTGCGTTGGTATGTGATTAATGGCCTGGATGATGGTGGGGGTTGAGTATTATCAGTTGCTGGAGTAGTGGTAGGTGGCAATGAAGGAGAGGATAAATTTTGAGAATTACCTGATACAAGAGACACACCTTCTAATCCGGCAGATATTGAGTTGGGCAGTTGAGAGCATCTGATAACGAATAACAAGAATCTGAACTTGATGGTGTAGTTGTCGCAGGTAGATCATCAGAACAAATTTTCCAAGCGATATGATTATTGTGTTTAATTTTTAGAGTGGAGAAAATACTCTGAAATGGATAGGTGTCTTCCGAGAACAAAACATCCCTGGATAAGTACAATTTAATTTTGACTGGATCATAACATTGGTGGCAATAATACTTTTTAGAAAATCCTAAATATACACAAGGACTAGATTTTGGCTTTAACTTATTTTTGTTATATGGTTTAAGCCACGTAACATAAACAACCAAAAACTCTAAGGGATTCATACTTTGGAGCCTCTTACAATAGAAGTTCATAAGGACATTTATTTTGTAAATTTGGAGTGGCTAGATGGTTGATAAGGTAGACTGTTTGGTGACAGGCAAAACTCCAAAAAGTTGGGGGCAATGAGACTTGATGCAGCAAGGTTTTGGCGGTCTCAATAACATGCCCATGTCTACATTCAACCAGTGCCACTCTTTGGGGCGTGTATGGAGGTGTCACTAAGTGTTCAATACCGTGGCTTTGAAGATATGAGGATAAACCTTGATACTTACCATCACCATCAGGGCAGAGAGACAAAATTTTGGTTTGAAACCGACGTTCAAGTAAGGGATGTAAAGCTTTAAAGACATCAAGAACTTTTTTTTTTGATTTTATAGTGAACTACCACATGTATTTTGAAAACTGGTGAACAAATAAGGCATAATATTTGTTGTTATCAATTGAAAAAATAGGAGAAGGCTCCCATAAATCACTATAAATAATTTGCAATGATCGTTGACTTTGTAATGAATTTTATGCATTTTATTAGAATAACACGAATTACAAATTGGAGCAGTTTTAGAACGTGAAACTGGAAGAGAATACTGATGTACAATCATGTTTAAAATACGATGATTAGGATCGCCAAAAAGCTAATGCCACGGGTGAAGAGGAACAACAACATTGCATTGAGGGGAATAATGTGCACTGCCCGACGGCCACTCATATAACCCATCTTTATTCTGCCTGCGAAATAGAGGCGCCCCCGTAATCAGATCCTTCACAAAATAAGAAAAAGGAAAAAAATCAATGGACGTATGGTTATCACGGTAAAATTTTGAAACGGATAAAAGATTATGGTTCATAGCATGAGAACATAAGGTATTGAGAAATCTAAATTGTTGATTCGATGCACTTATGTTAGTGTTACCGGTATGAGATATTGGACAGGTGTTACCATCACCCAATTCTATCTCCTCTAGACCATGGTAGGCTTGCACATCAGTAAGATCTTGCACAGTTGAGGCCATATGATGGGTGGCACCAGTATCAATAATCCAAGTAGCCTGTTGAGTTGGATTGCGAGCAGCATAGTTTGCCTAGGCCTGTAGGTGATTGTGTGATTGTGATCTGCAAACTTTAGCAGAATGACCAGGATGATCATACAACTGGCACTTCAAAGTGTTTTCATAACGCGACTATTGGTTATTTTTCCCAGTGTGCCATAGTCGGGCACGACCAGACTGGTTGGTGTTGGGGGAATTCGCACTTGGGCACTAATTAGAGTTGTTCCCTTGGCGAGGATGCATGTTCGTTTGCTTTGCAATGGCAGCAGTAATTGGAGTAGACAAAGGCTTCTTTGCTTCTTCATGCTTTATGAAAACTTCATGGTCAAGCAATTTTACATAAAGTTCTGGATAAGAGATAGTAGAATCTCGTGCACGAATCACAGCAGATATTTCACGAAATTCAGGTCCAAGTCCAGAGAGGATTTTGACAATCAGTTCCTCATTAGACACAGGATCTCCAGTAGTGTCAAGTTCATCACAGAGAGATCAAACTTGGTGTAGATAATCAGCGATAGGGAGAGTTTCTTTTGAGAGACGAGCCAAACGATCGCGCAAACTAAAGATTCTTGTTTGCGATTTGTTGGCATAGGCAGTGTGCAAAGCATCCCAACCAGCCTTAGAAGAGGATGCAGCGGCAATTGTAGCAGCAAGCGTAGGATCAACTGAGGCCAAGGTAGTGTTTTGAATGAGCTAATCTTGGCGATACCATGAAGCAAATTCAGGATTGGCGACATCCTGATTGTTTTGAGCCACTGTATGAGCAGGGGTAGGGCAAGAACCGTCGAGATGACCAAAAAGGTTGTGTCCACGCATAAGCATAGACACTTGTGCTTTCCAGAGAGAAAAATTATGGCTGCCAGTTAATTTGATTGGCAACTGGATAACAGGATTAAATTGAACAATTAGTGTAGTGGAATCAGAATTGGTTATAGTGATGTGTGTGGCCATTTTGATGGGAAGGGTGGGAGGGCTCTCTGATAGAATTGTACTCGTGAAAGTTAATTGGCTCTTGATACCATGTAAAGACTGCAGTAGAATAAAAAATGAACGATCATTTGTATTGATTGTAGATCAGTATATATAGATTCTATACAACTCTACTTCAAAGAGATAAACTAAGAAAAGTAAGACTTATCTATAACCTAAGTACAAGGAATAAGTTACAATAGAGTCCTAAAGAGATGGAACTACTCAATGTGAAAGAGTATCTAATATTATCCGTTATTAATTTTGACAAGTAATCTATTTGTTTTATTCATATATTTGTAAAAGGAAGTTTGAGGTTGATAACTCGCTTTCTTCTTGACTTTTATATTTTTGCATTATTTACGTGTCCTCTTTTGTAATGTCATGATAGTGTATTATAAATGACGTGGTTATCATAGAATAGCTGGTTCTATCTAGCTCTTGTTTTATTCATATTTGTCAATTGGTAGATGTTTGTTACCACATTAGGATTGGTACGATAAAATCTAGTTTCTCTCGATGGTACGTATTCCTATTAAGGATTTCTTTATTCTTTTTATTATTAAGAAAAGACTAGTAAAGACATTTCTAGTAGTTTTACTAAAAAAAGATGGGTAAAATTGTTCATGACAAGTTAATAACTAGTTATCGAAAGATAGTACCCGATAACTTGAGACAACATGTTAAATTTATACTGAGGGTTTGTTTGGAATGAAGGAAAACATTTTTCATTGAAGATGTTTCTTTGGAAAATGCTTTATTGATTGATTGATACAAAATTTGATGTTGACATCCAACCTAGAACCTCACCCTGACTCTCAATCTAGGACCCAATATTTGAACTAGAACCCGACCACGACTTTGACACCAAAATTGAGACACGAATCCGACAAACGATCTAAGATCCAACTTCGAGACATGATCCAAGACCTGACCCCGACTCTCGATCTTAGAACGAACAATCTAATTGAGCCTCGACCTCAATACCTGAATCTGGACACAACCTCAATGACGATTGGGGATTTGACCCAACTAACCAGTTAGGGACCTAACCCCAATCTCGACTCTTGACCTAAGATCCAATATTCGATTTGAACCTGACCTTTACCCTAGCATTGACACCCAACCCCAATGACTAATCTAAGACCTAATTTTGATATCCAACCTCAACTTAAGACCTGACACCCTAATCAAAACCTAATTTTGAAACAAAACCCAATACCCGACATCGAGTCAGGACCCAAGCTTTGAATTGGGACCGCTACACCCAAAATCAGACTCAAAATTTGAATTGGAACTTGACAACTAACTCAGGAATAGATCTCAATCAAAGATCCTAACTCAGATCATAACTATCCTAACTCATATCGTAACTCAACTTTCGAACCAAGACTTGGCCTAATATCCAAACCAAGACTGGACGCAACTTTTAACATAGGATTCAACCCTAACACCTGATTTGGGACTTGACTTCTAAATTGAGATCCTACTCTAATTCCTAACTTGGGATTTGACTTCTTAACTAGGATCTGACCTCAATCCTAATGTAACTCCCGGTAAAATTACCAAAATATACCTAGAGGGAGGGTATGTGTGTAACGCATCTTCCAACGCTCATATGTAAAATCCGAGGCCGGATTTGTGATCAGTGTCATGCCCCCTTTTTTCTCGCAAAGAAACGGGAACCTGGATGACGTCGTGGCAACGACTCTTTTGGAATTTAAAATATTGAAGAGTCGCCACCTAATGATTTGAGGTGCATTAGGACATCATTCTAATCATAAAAAATTATTTTAAGGGTCAAGTCACTAGAGAACGGGTAAGGGTTCAAGTTACCTTGAAGGGAAGGTGTTAAACACCCTTTGAGGTCCGCAAATGCGGGTTCCGACCGTATCTCACATTTATGTGGGGGTTTACAAATAGGGTCTCACATTAAAAGATAAATCTAAGTGATAAAATATAATAAATTAAACAAATAAATTAATTAAACTACTCTACCCCGAACAACTTACAAAATGAAATACATACACGAGAGGAATTTTAAACTAAGGGATTTTTTTTTTACTTGGATCAGTTACTCGGCTTTATTTACGTGAGACAAAATTGAATTTTGTCATTTTTAGCTTGCATGGCTTATTTAAGCCTAAGGACAAAACCAAGGTTTGTCCTATTAAGATCGAGTTTGAATCATCATTTCCGGGGGTCCTATTTACCCCTACCCCTCCTAAGTTGATTTAATTATTTAACTTTAAAGCGCGCTAGAAAATAAAATTCTAACGAGTCCTAAAGTGCCTACCGTCCCTTCCTATGGTCCAAGAGGCGTTAGACTTCTAATTTGGTAAGTTCTAGACTAAAGTAAAATTTACGTTTCCTAGTTAGACTCTGCATCGATATAAAACAGACAAAACAAGAAATTAGCACGTAGATCCCAAGTATGCCTCTCATCTAAATAACATGCTTGAAAACAAACATAAGTGGTGCAAAGTGACATGACAGGTGTATGCAAAACAATATCCAAACATTTTAAAAACTTGTAAGAATATTTTACTTCTAAGATATGACTGCATTAGACTTTATGGACATATGATTAAATATATTCTAAGATTTATTAAAAGACAATTATATTATATTAAGAACTGAGAAAACCCTATAAGCATGTGAAATTTCTAAAGAAAACTTTAAAAGGATATTATTCAAATGTATTAAAATGTTATTCCCTATAAGCGTGATTTCTAACATGTGAAAATTTTAAAAGAAAATAATTTTATTTCCTATAGACATGATTTTCTAAAAGAGAAAAATTACTTAACTTTTTAAAAAGACACGAGCATAACATTTACTATGTAAATTCCTATAGACATGTTTTTCTAAAAATATATAAACCTAAGCAAATGTCATAAAAATATTAAATTCCTACAAGTATAATCTCTAAACATGTCATTTAAATTCCTATAGGCGTAATTTTAAACACATAATAGGTAGAAAATAACTTAGAGCATGATTTCTAGTATTTTAGTAAAATTACCAAACCCTCAAGCATGATTTCATAAAAAATATTAAAAAAAAATTAAAACCTAAGAGCATGCTTTCTAAATGTGATTTATAAGAACACCAATCAAAATAATGATATTAACATACACGTCGTTGACATGCTTGAGACAAAATAAAATGAGAAAAAAAATCTATAAGCTCGCATTCTTACACGTTAAAAAAAGTTTTAAAAACCTAGACACGGTGTCTAAAGCATATCATGCTTGACTTAAACATCACTCGTGTTTTAAACTGAACTAAGGGTAATTTCTTTTATTTTATTTAATCATAAATTAAGATTTTTTGCCTATGCAAGCACACCACAACACAAATTAGTTTGGCAAAAAATAAAAAAAGCAAATAGCAAGTAATTCCCT
Source organism: Solanum rostratum (assembly GCA_029948455.1). Classification (NCBI taxonomy): domain Eukaryota; kingdom Viridiplantae; phylum Streptophyta; class Magnoliopsida; order Solanales; family Solanaceae; genus Solanum; species Solanum rostratum. The sequence continues at coordinate 29,169,293 of CM057052.1, read as the reverse complement.
CCCCCCCTTTTTCGCAGTTTTTCACTATATCCTATTACAAGACTTTGCAAAAAAGATGAAATACAACATAGAAGTAAAAAATAAAATAAGATAAAAACTTCAAGGTCCATCCTTCTCCTGTCCCAAGCAATTTTTTTTTTTTTGCGAGAAACTCAAAACCTACATCACTAAAACAAAATACTAGCAGTACCAAGATGATAAAAATATTTTCCACTGAGCCAAAGAAAATAGTCAAAGCATATGAATATATGTGAAAGAAGAAAAATTAATATATATACCAGAAGCAGTCTTTCAAACGTGTATTAGAAGGAAGTAGAATATGAGAGCAAAAGTTTTTAGTATAGTTTCTCTGGATTTCTTTTTTCTTTCTAAAGAGTGTCTGTGAAGGTGAAGAAAATGTCTTATTTATATACTCAGCAGAGGACATAACAATAAGGTAATTATATTAATTAAGGATGAATCAATTAAAAGATTTCCTAACTAGAATTAATCAAAATTTGCCATAAAAGAGTAAATAAACTCTGTCCATAAATCAATAAGGTAAGGGAATTAATTAAGAAATTAAACTTACCATAACTGAAGGAGATTGACTTTGATTCTATCAAATCTTATCAAAGCAATAAATTAATAAAAAATAATAATCCATTAAAAGCTCTAATGTACAACGGAATTTAAGAATTTTTTTTATGTGAAAATCAATTAGTGAATGAGAAAAAGGGAATAGAAGTATTCTAGGTCTAACAAAATAAGGTAAAATCAAACAACAAATTTGCAGGTACAAATGTGGAATTAGAGATCTCCAAATCCCAACAAATCAAGTTTCATGAATTAAACATGATTCTTGCTAATTTTGTGGACCGTAGAATTTATAATAAATAAGAGTGACATAGGCTAGGATTAATCTATCATTCCTCCAAAATTAATGAAGACCAACAAGCAATAACCTGCAGAATCAAAGCTAATTTAGACATGGAGAATTTTAATAATACTAACAATTGAAAATCTGGAGATCTTGAAGCTAAAATTCAAAAGAGATCAAGCAATCTGTCTTCCACCGGGGAAGTTTGAAGCTTTTTAAACTAAAATCATTTAATTCAAAATTTTTGTGTTTGCCGATGCAGAGAGAAAGGGCGTTTGAGTGGTTGGCGGTTTTTGATTTGGGGTGGGCTATTGCATGGAATTTTCTGGCGGGTTTCGGGTAGAATCTGATGGTGTTTTTGACGGGATTTGGGCCATTTTCAGTGGATTTAAGAGGTTAAAATGGGGCTGGTCGTTTGGGATTGGTGGTTTTGTTGTTGTTGGCAGCCGTGGGTGACGTTTTTCGGCGGCGTTGGTACGGCAGTGAGGGAGCGAGAGGGAGAAGAGAGGGAGGGGGTGGCGTGGAAAGAGGAGGAAAGGGAGAAGAAGAGGGTAGAAGAAAAGTGTTGGGATTTTGCTGGTTTCCCACTGGCGAGGGGCGGCAAATTTTCCCCGGAGAAGAGACGACAGCGGCGGCAGTTGGAGAAGAGAAAGATGGCGGCTAGGGTTTTGGGATGGGGAAAAATGGAAAGGAATTTTAGGGATTTGGGGGGGCTGGGGGGTTAATGAGTTTTTGGGGTCTTTTGGGGTGTTGGGGAGTTAAAAAGAAAATTAGAATAGGGGTTAATCTAGGCCATTAGATCAAACGTGATGAACGGCTAGGTTTAAATCTCACAATTCAAAAACAAAATTGAATATTTAAAATAAAGCCATAAATTGACTTATTTTAGGCTAAAAAAGGGCAAGAATTGATTAGAAATTTGACTAGGATTAAA